>JAQQSJ010000020.1:3808713-3917639 GCA_028644305.1 Xerus rutilus
ATATATATATATATATATATATATATATATATATATATATATATATATATATATATATAAGTGAATATTCTCAAAACTAAAAACAAAACAAAACAAAACAAAACAATGAGGTGAGCAAACAGCTTACATTCTGGGAGCCAATTTTTGCTACATGCACATAATATAGGACACTCATCTTCAGAATATATAAAAATCTCAAAAACCTTAACAACAAAAAACAAATAACCAAATCAATAAATGGGCTAAGGATCTGAATAGACCCTTTTCAGAAGATGTACAATCTCTCAACAAATGTATAAAACAAAGTTCTTTAGCCATTAGAGAAAAGCAACTCAAAACTACCCTAAGATTTCATCTTATATCAATCAGAACAGCACTTATCAAGAATACAACCAACAAGTATTGATGATGATGTGGAGGAAAAGGTACATTCATATATTGCTGGTCTGACTGGAAATTGGTACAATCAATCTGGAAAGCAGTATGGAGATTACTTTAAAAACTTGGAATGAAACTACCATTTGACCCAGTTATCCCAGTCCTTGATCTATACACAAAGGACTTTAAAACAGCATACTACAGTGACACAGCCATTTCAATGTTCATAGCAGCTTAATTAAAGAAATTTTAAGCTATACAAACAACATAGATGACCTTTAGTAAATGAATGGATAAATAAACTGTGGTATATATACACAATGGAATATTACTCAGCATTAAAAGAGAATAAAATTATGGCATTTGCATATAAAAGGATGGAATTGTAAAACATTATACTAAGAGAAGTAAACCAATCCCTGTAAAACAAAGACCAAATTTTTCTCTGGTAAGTGGATAATGATTCATAATGAGAGATGAAGCAGGGAAAGAATAGAGAAGCTTTGATCAAAGGGGAGAAAAAAGAGGGGATTGGACATGAGTGCAGGAAAGATGATTGAATGAGATGAATAAATATACCCTAGATATATGTATGACTGCATATAGTAACTTTATCTTGTGTACAGCCAGAAAAATATAAAATAATGCTTCATTTGTGTACAATGAGTCAAAATGTATTCTGCTCTTATGTGTACCTAATTTAAATAAATAAAGTAAAAAAGGGCAAAAAAAAAACTCTCTTGCTTGCCAAGCACAATGTTTAACCAGTTCCACTTCTACTGATTATGCTCCCCTATGAATAAATTTTTTGTGAAATTTTTTAAGTGCTACCCAAAGCTGTTAATATTTTTCATTGCAACTGTAGAATGTAACAGTAGAAATTCTGTATAATATTGCTAGCTCTTTAAATTTCCTGAATACAGAAAGTAATACTTGCATAGACTTTAATCTAATAATGAGACATATGAATAAAGATTTTTATCATAACTTTATTTTTGGAACCAGGGATTGAACTCAGGCATACTTACTCAACAACTGAGCCACATCCCCAACCCTATTTTGTGTTCTATGTACATACAGGGCTTCATTGAGTTGCTTAGCACCTTACTGTTGAGGCTGGCTTTGAATTCATGATTATTCTCTCTCAGCCTCCCAAAGTGCTGAGATTACAGACATGCACCACTATGCCCAGTTAGATTTCTATCAAAACTCTTTAGATCTTCTTCTCGATCACAGATTAGTGCTTCACCTGATCCCAGCTATATCTTCAAACTCTTGAGTCCAAGAGGCTTTTTTTATTTTTTATTTTATTTTTCATATCTCTATGCTTCACCAGAACCTGCTAGTTTGGCAGCACTGGTTGTGGCAAGGGATAATGATAAAATATTCTTCTTCCAAGAAACACACTAATAACCATGCATATTAAATTACTCTTTCTAAGCCAGTGTGGATAAATTTACATTATATAGCTTACAGTGGGTTCATTCATAGCATTTAGCTAGTCTGTCTTTATTTTATTCACTCAAGTAATGTTCTGTTTAATTAACTAACAATTCTTTTTAAATTTAAAATAATTATAATTTAGAGTAGCTGTGTTTTCCCAAAACCACAAGATCAATAGATGAATTCATATGTTGAAGTGAACTTTATAGTGACACATTCTCTTTCTTATATTTAGGAATGCTACTCTGATAAATAATTAACATTAAGGAGAACTCCTTAGCATTTTGTATTGGCAAATATTCAGATGACTTAGTAAATGTTAACGTGTGTTCTGAAAATATACAGGCAAATGTATGTAATAATATCCAAAAAATCTCATCCATGTGTGTGTATGTAGGTGTGTAGAAATATTTAGCCCTAAGACCTAAACAAAATTAATATCCCTAAGACACATCAGATATTGCCTCATGAGCTAATGAGACTCCCTGTCTCTATTGCAAGCCTGAAGGCAGTTCTTGAGTTCTATGCTTATTACTTATCTCTCCTATAGCAAAGCTGAGCCACTGACTCTAAAAAGCAGTTTTCCCCCACTATATTAGTTCTTTCTCTCAAGATCTGCCAATAATGGCCTCAGACTTTCCTAACTTCTATATTTTTCCAGTTTCTTCAGAACATTTTCTGATACATTTTACTCAATACTTGCCAAATCTACTTTAGTTTTTCATTAGGCTAAGTCATTAGCCATGTCCTGTAACTTCTCAGCTCTGCCCAATAAATCCCCTCTTGGTCTAGGTAGTGGATGTTTACTCCACTTACCAAGTTTTGCCAAAAGAGACCAGTGGGTGTATAAAATTTTGAGCAATAGACTGATCAGCCTAAAACTCTGGTGTTATCCAGAGATCCAAGTGCACATTTCCAGGCTTGTCTGTGCCTAATTTCCAGGCAATCACAGAAATATACAGTAAATACACAAGCAAAAAACAGAAACTTGAGCCTTGGAAGATTATGCACAAATTCTCCATTGTGGGCTTTTGCCTCCAGCAAATGCGTTATAATTAAAAGTATTGTTTTTGAGCAAAGTTGTCAATCTTGATGCTTAAAACAAATATGAGTCAAGTAAGTAGTCAGTGCTCATGTTCCCTGTACACACAAGATTTCTGTGAAAAAACTGTCAGAAACTATTCTTGAATTTTCAGAGGGACACACGGGTGGTTTAACATATCAAGTTCATGTTTTATTCTAAATGAACACCAAGGGTTTTTGTATGTCATAAGATTCAAACTTCTAGGGGACATATTTACTTTTTTTGACTAGTCTGACTTCTTTTATATTCACTGAAGTGGTTTTAAGTTTTGGTAATTGGCAAGTTTCTTAGCCACTAAAATATTTGCTATACAGAATTTTATTTTCTTCAAAACAGTAATGCCAGGATCAAGCATATAGAAAATTTGATTTTCTTTATATATATAGGATAAATAATCTGACAAGTAAGAGACAAGTATGAAATAATTTACTTTTGGATTAGGCAATATTCAGAAATTTAATGTTTCCATATGGAACCTGAAAATATTCACGAATGTGTATATAAAGTTGTATATAAGTACTCACCAAGTGTATGCAGAAGCATTGAGCTCTGAGAAGAAGATTTGAGTTTAAGAATAAAAGAACATTGAGGAATAACCTCATAACCTAATGTTAGGTAGTAGTAATATGCACCAAAATGCATAGCAAGTTTTTGGATTTTCTTTAGGCTGCTTTCATATATTTTATTTAAATTATTTCCAAGGCAGATGAGAAAATAACTTAGAAGATAACTTATAGACCAGCATTGGATACATACACCTTGAGGATAAACACATAGCAACAAATAGAGATAAATGGGAAAATATGTTAAGAAATATTTTGGAAACTAATTTGTGACAGAATCCACTGAATTCAGGGTCAATCTTGGAATTATGGTCTTCAGTGTCTCCATGCATTTTGGAATGTTAAGTAGTGTAGGCATGAACTAAGCAAATTTCTGAGTAGCCACTGACACTAATACTCACATTAACATAAAATTGGCTTTAGATAAAGCCCTGCTGAATTGAATGGTCACCATATCAGTTCTGGAGAGAACCAAGTCTAGTCAAACACTATATATTCTAGGAAGGTCACTTGGTTCATGCCTGTAAATCCAGCATCTTGAGAGGCTAAGGCAAGAAGATTGTGAATTCAAAGCCAGATTTATCAAAAAGCAAAGTTCTAAGCATCTCGGTGAAACCCTGACAGTAAGTAAAATACAAAACAGGGCTGGGGATGTGACTCAATGGCCTATCACTTTGAGTTCAATCCCCTGTAAAATTAAAGAACAAAATAACTGTATATTCTGACATGGAGGAGAAGCTGAACACCTTATTGATGAAAAATGGAGAAGATGAAACCATTCTTAAGGTAGCCAAAAAATAGTAATAAATTCAGATAGAATACTATTCCTTTATTCAATGATTTAGATCCATCCCACTTTCCTGAGATTGCTCTTTGCTATAATTTTTGTTGCATAATTAAATTTTATTTTATCATAACACAAAACAGGTTTGGAGATTCAGTTTCTCACTGAATAACTGCTAAGGGAAACACAGGACTTTAAAAAGGGCATAATGGATTTCATTTCACTTTCCTCTTCTACCATGACACCAATTCCATTTGCTACAAAATGTGGCTTTCCTGATTCATGAAAATTATTTTTCCAAGGACTTGTCAGGAATGGCCTCAATATTCCATGGCAAATAGATTTTTCTGGTCATTCCACTCTACTTGGTGATACATTGTTTTCAAGTTTCCTAAACTTCAAATTTTATTTTCCCTTAAGACAATTAATTCTCTTGGTCTCTGTCCATCAAGTTGTTTCTAATCTCCTTTTACTTTGACCAGTTCACCTCATTTCTGTCAGAAATGTCCTTCAGAATTGTGGATCTGGGAGATCCTTTCTGGTACACTGGGGAAGAGTAGAAAATGTGGACATAACAGAGAGAGTACATACAACAGGTCAAATGTTAACTGCTTTGCAGGCATATGCTTCTTGTTTGTCCCCACTATAGTTCAAGTCACCTCTTTATCTACTTAGTGAAATTATAGAATATAAATGAAAATAGTAGGTTAATAAAAACATTTATTGGAAGGAACCCATTTTTTGGCCCATTGTTATCAGAAAATGGCTTGAAAATGTGGTGAGTTATTTTTCCATAGAATGGAATATAGATATCAACAGTGGAAAAAATATAGTAATAGCCCCTACCAAGTAACAAGGATAAAATTTGTACTTGAATATGAACATGATTTCTGTTTGATAACTGGTGGCTTATTTTAAAACTCAAGTGTTTTCTGGGGGCAGGAGTTATGGGTGTGTGTCAGAATTTGAAGCCAAGTGTACTTAGCCACTAAGCCATATTCTGTTATCTGTCCTTTCACTGCTCACCTATACAGATAACTCCACACCTAGAAATCATAAAACACCTTTCTTCAGGATGAAGTTGGACATTAATTACCTCTACTGATGATATTTGGAAAATAGACCTCATATTTTTTTTCCTTATGAAATAACAGCATCCGTGATGTGAACCTTTTGATTTTTCTCTTATCTAGCAATGCAATTAAATATGGTCTATTATCTCAAACCTCATTCTCATATTGGACTAGCATCATGAGAAGAACTTGGATTTCATTATCAAAATATTTTTTCTCATAATCTCCCAAACTTCACAAAAGGCAAATAACTTATGTTGGATTCTGACTACCCAGCTGTGTTTTATCAAGCTCTTAATCATCTGGCCAGAAGGGGCTTTTTTTCTAAGCACTTTCTGTCTACCAGAATTTTCCCTCTGAAGTACAAGGTTAGAGCTAATATTTTCAGAACTCAAGTGTCCTTCATTTTAAGTCTACCTTGTTTACATCCTGGATGCTGCTTCTGTCCTTTACCTCCTCAGAGGCACAATTCTGTCATTGATTCATGTCATTATGTGAAGGAGCAATATAATGTATGGTCACAGTGTTCTTTAGATTAATTTAGGGTCTTTTTAAAACTATTTTCAAAGTAAATGAGCAAGTAAAGGGGTGATATTTATTTGTAGAAAATAAACAGAAGCCAAAGAAAATAATTGGAACATACATAAAAAGAAAAAGTTTAATTGAACTGTCTCTTAACAAGGCCCATTGTGGTTGGGGAGAAGCTAGAAATTGTCTAGGTGTCTCCATTTGTCTGGAAATAAATATTTCTTTATAGTTATTTCTAGTGGATCTTGAATATCCAGCTGTGTCCCATTAAGCTTCTAATCATCTGGTGAGAAGATTTTTTTTTTCTAAGCACTTGTATGCCAGAATTGTTCCTCATATGTTTCATGCCCAACCAGAATTCAGGTGTTCTTCAGTTTTAGATCTGTTTTTTTTAGATTCTTCATGCTGCTTCTTTCCCATATTTTCCCAAGGGACAAAATGGAGTTACTGATACATATAATAATATAAAATTTATGTCATGGGAGTCTTCCTACCCCTGCTTTTGTTGCATCCAACCCGCACCTCTCTCCAAGAAGTGCAGCCAACTCTGTAGACAACTCTGTAGAAGCAGAAAAGTTTATTGAGGAAATAGACACACAGGCCCAAACAAATGGGGTCAGCTCTCCTTTTCTTCAGAGACTGACCTTGAAGTGAGGGTTTCAGAAGTTATTATAGGGTGGGCTATCTACATGACTCAGAACAACAGGATTTGGCCAATATTCAATCTATAGTTATTTACAGTTCAACCATGGCAGTGCCTCCTATGTCCCCTTTTAGTTCCTGGAACTTTAGGTAACTGGCCAGGGGATCTGGCAGCCTGTGGTTTTGTGCCCCCATCCATGAGAAGCAAGCATAGCAAAGCATTAATCACAGAAGCACAAAAAGCAGGTTAGCAGATACATGCAGGCCTGAGCCAGAGTGACTCCATTTTGAGTTTGGATTTTATATTACCCCCTTTTCTAGTGAGTAGACTCACTAGACCCCTTGACCAAGGGACCTTTGACTTGTTATCATCTATCAGGAGGGTTTATAGTGGGACCCGAGTACCATGAGTTTAACAGTACTAATTTTTTGTCTTATGTAGTTAACTAGACAGTAAAATATAAGGGGGCTTGAAATAGCAGATATCCTGCTAATCCTAGTCACATTAACAACAGTCTTTTCCATGCTAATATATTTGTGGCAAAATGTGTACTAGAACACAAAGTTTCTTTGACAAATTATTTTAAAAATACCAGGCATTGATGTAGAGAGTTATTCCTGATAAACAGGCAAACCAAATGTCCTCTGGAGCCACATAGAAATTAACCAATAGTCTTGAGTAACATTAGGTTTTGTCTGATTACAGGTGGGGGTTGGACTGACAGAATATGTTGTTTTAGCAGCTCATATCTTAAAACATTTTATTTTGGACCCAAACCAGCTTCCATTTTGTGAATTGACCCAATTACACATTTATATTGATTGTATTTTCCCTCTAATTTTAGGGAATTCCTACTGCTGTAGGAAAAGGGCGATGACCACTCTTGCTGCTTTGAGCTGAGAGGGGGGTGATGTGCAGTGGGACAAGCAGTTTTGAGTCCCTTTTTATAAATTGGTCAAGGGGTCCATGATGAAATTCTGAAGTACAGGTTGTAAATTGATCTGAGGGTGGTGCTTCTATGAGAGAAACAAAAGACATGATCATTAAAATGAGATCAATACCTAATAAATGTTGTAGCATCAGGAACATGTCAATGAATATCATGAAGATAATAGAAATAAATAATCCCTCAGGTGCAATAATCCAGCAGGTGCAAGAACTAAGAAATTATCCCATAACAAGGCCTAACAAAGTTTAATAAGGCATTTATTTGGGAATGTAAATTTTCTATATTGTCAGAGTTATCAGGAATGTATATACAACACTTAGTTAAGTTACTTAGGGCTAGAAAATCATACTAGTAAACATATATTAGCAAACATTGACTAAGCCTACTTATGTTGAAGGTTAGGAAGATCTATAGGCCTTGAATTGACTAATAACCTTTGATTCTGACAGTTTTTATTGATAATTGTCAGGCACTCTTGTTTACAAATCTCTGTTTTGCTGTCTTCAGTCTTATTTATTCTTTTTAAAAATATTTTTTAGTTGTAGATGGACAGAATATCTTTATTTTATTTATTTAACTTTTTATGTGGTGCTGAGGATTGAACTCAGTGACTCACACCTGCAAGGCAAGCATTCTACCACTGAGCTATAAGCCCCAGCCCAGTCTTATTTATTCTTGTGGGCTAATCCAAGTGTACATCTTAAGTTACAAATAATAATTATTATTATTCTTAAATGTGCAAGAATGGTTGTGTTGTGGTTTTAACTGTTTTTGCTAGGTGTTCAAAAGAAAGATAGTCAAATGGACCTTGTTTTTATCTGTTGTTAAGAATCAGCTGAGTGTTGTTGTGGGACACTCTTGGGAAACTCGTGAGCAGCCTCTTAGCACTGCTAGTGTTATCTGTGCTAGGATGGGTCAAGGTCTCACTGACCATTTGGCTTCCCTTGGATGCATCAGCAATGTCTTTCCTTTCCAGTGACCCTCCTCATTTGCAGCATGCACACTGATTGGCTTTCTGTTCTCTAGTGGTCTCATTATTCTCCCTGATTGGGAGGTTATGTGGCCCAGAGTTGTAAAGCTCTTCCCCTTTTCCCAGGGTTCAGGCTGACTCAGAAGGCAAGAGCCAAATATTGGCTTTCTTAAGCCCCTTATTTTAACCTTAATATTTAAACCTTGGTCTCAAACCTCCAGCAAGCTAGTCTTATCAGTCTTAAAGAGTACTGGGCTTTAACTTAATGTTTATAACTTTATAGTTATTTTTATCTTTTTATTTACTATCTGTCTATAGATGGTTTAATCTGGGTTACATATCCATATCCCCTGTTTGAGATATACAGCTTTAAATGAACTGAAGTTTGGCCTACTTTGGAGTTATTTGACAAACAGTTTCTGAGTCTTTAGGAATGTCAGCTACAATATTAACCTTTAAATATATCAGGCTCTTACTATCTTTTAAGAATACCTTTACAGTTTTATGTTTTAGTGTAGAAGGTAACATAAGGTTTAGGTCTGGTTACAAAACATCAAATGATATAAGTAAATCTACAATAAAATTTGTCTAAGTTTATCATTACAGACAACTTTAGTTTGTAGAACACCAGCTTGATAAAATGTTCCTTTAAATCTTTTACTTTAAAGACTTGTATACCTGAAAGATATGAACACACTTAATATGTAAAGAAGAGTAATAGCAACATAATAACATTGATATTTTTATATTAATCAAGTTTATTACTTGAAGAAAATCTAGATCCTGTAATGTAGTACAATACTGTAAAATACCAGTTGCTGTTTAACCAGAGTGGTACAAACTTTAATTTCTCCAAGACTAGTTGTTCTGATAATAAAACTTAACGAGCACAATGTTAGGGGTGAATTAATTTTTTAAGAATTTTTTGTCATTTTAACAGATTAAACTTTGGTTTATACCAGTACATTAATATTTGAATTTAGGGAAAAACCTTCAATAGTTTTAACTATTTGTGTAATATATATATATACATATATATACATATATATATATGTATATATATATATATACACATATGTATATGTATATATATATATGTATATGTATATATATACATATATATATAAAACCAACTTAGTTACACATAAACTTGTCCTTTACTTACATAGACCTTTTTTTTTATCATTTAGATCCTCTTATTGTTTACTTAGATATATTATAATGTTTACTTTACTACATGAAGACTTGAAGCCTTTTTTACCCAGAATGTTTTTTACTAAATATATCTTATTTTATTTTAATAAGATAAAATAATTGAAACATTTATATCCTTTATATAACCTTGTTTTTAGTTAAGACACAAAGTAATTTTAAATTTATTTTCTAATGTTACCAATTTATGAAAACATCAATAATGTGTTTAAGCATATTACCTTAAGTAATTTAAGGACTTAAGAGTACTTGATGTTAGATTTAAGAGTTAGCATTTTAACTTTGTAAACCATTTAGATGTCTTTAACAAACACATTCATAATCAATCTCCCAAAAGTCAGATCTAATTTACTTACTTTTTTAAAAAACAAAATATTAGACAAGTGCATTTAATAGCATCATTTCTTTTCCTGTTGAAGAAAAATCCTAGAAACAATGGATAGTAAACATTTTATAGACATCAACATTTTATTAACAATCAACCACCTAGAGAAGTTGTGAGTTAGTAACTTTTAAAGACATTTCTATTTTTAGTTGTTTACCCAATTTAAATGGAACTTTTTGAATCACCTGAAACAAAGATATTTGGATCCATTTTATTTTTTAAATTTTAATTTATGAGCTCATATGTCAATTTTGGTATCAAACATGTGTAGACATGGCAATACATGTAGACTGACAATACACTGGTGTACCTACACAGAACAAACAAACAAAGGCCTTGTAGCTTATCTTTTTAAAACATATTAGATTGATAGCTAGCACTTGTAAAATAGGTCTAATCAGAAAAAATATATTAACCGAGAGCACCAGATCAAAATTAAGAACTCAAAAATACAAGTTAAAAAGCCTTCCTGGTTTTAGTCTTGATGTGGTTCCATTTATCATAGATGAAAATAGTTAAGGAAATATATACAAATGGGGCCACATTTCTCCTGAGGGGATCTCCCAAAGAGGCAGCAAGGGAGTCTGCTTCCATAGATCCCCTTGGGAGATGCCCTTCAGCTCAGGGTCCCATTCTAAACTATTTATTTTTGGTCTTTTGAACAGTGGCCACCAAAATCTTAGCCTGGCATTTTTAAAAACATTTATTACCTGGACTGTCATGGTTAAAAACTTTTGGGTCACTTGCTATAAATTTTTGGAGGTTTCTGTGAATATTTGAGCATGTCTGAAAGCCAAATTCCCTAGACAGAATTTTTTTCTATATTCTATGGTTTTAATATGCCCTTGTAGAAACTGAAATTGTCTGAGCCATTTCCTAACTGAAGGCAATCTCTAAAATGCTCTTTTTACCTTTTACTTTTGACATTTTTTTTAGTTCTGTTGGCAGCTGTTTACATTTTAATGCAAGCTTTAGTAAGCACAGTGAAAAACCTTTTTAACTTTTTGTTTTGTTTGGTATTTGATTTGGGTGTCAGGGCCACCCAAAAATGATTTTTTGGAACTGGTAGGAGGTAGGGAGGTTGATGGTCCCTTCCGGAGGCCATCTGACCTTGAATATGAGCCACTCAATGGAACAGAAATGGTTAGTTTACCTGGGTAAATGGCATCCCTGGATTCAGCTGCCTCCTGCTGAAAATTCTTAAAGTGTGATTTAATCAAATCTAAAAGGCTAGGCATGGATGAAGATTGACTCATTATTTTAAAAGACAAGGAGAGAGTACATAGAGACAAGACAAAGAATAAACCCACCACAGTTAAGCTAGAGATCTCCAGGCTATAACATCTTTCTGGCCACTTAATATTAGGATGGTTTTGTGAGCTCTTACATGAAACATGAACCAGACCAGAGGGAGTCCACCAGCATCCCGGGTGGAGTCCTGACTTGAGGCAATGCGCTGCATCCAGCTTGGCCCTCGAGTCCCAAATGGTATACCAATACAGAGTTGACCTATTCCTCAAGGGGCATTAATTCCCCTCAGTAGAGAGGATCAATTCCCCATTCCATACGCCCAGGAAGGAGAGTGGTTGGAGCAACTGGGAAGAGAGCTTCCCAGCCAATGCACCAAATATTTCATCCAACCCACACCTCTCCCTAAGAAGTGCAGCCCAGACTACTCTGAAGAAACAACAAAGTTTATTGAGGAAATAGGCACACAGGCCAAATGTTTGGGGTCAGCTGTCTTTTCCTTCAGAGAGTGACCCCAAAGTGAAGGTTTCAGAGGTTATTATAGGGTGGGCTAGCTACATGGCTCAGGAAAACATGATTTGGCAGGTATTCAACCTATAGTTATTTACAGTTCAACTGTGACAGTGCCTCCTATGTTCCCTTTCAGTTCCTGGAACTTTAGGTAACTGGCCAGGGGGTCTGGCAGCCTGTGGTTTTGTCCTCCCCATCTGTGACACGCAAGCATAGCAAAGCATTAATCACAGAAACACAAAGAGCAGGTTAGCAGATACATGCAGGCCTGAGCCAGAGTGACTCCATTTTGAGTTTGGATTTTACACTTTAATTGGTTACCACATCTATTCAAACCATTATAACCACAAGAAACTTTAACAGACTAGATGCTCTTCACTTGCCAGTCTAAAACAGATAGAGTGCTAGGGATTCCAACATTTTTAAGGCCCATAGAAACTGCAGATTATGTTGCAGTATAATGTCATCCATGCAGAAAATGTAAACACATAAGTCCTTAGTCACAATTTTTTCACAACTATTTCTAAAAGATTGTAGTTGAGTCACTCTCTGTATCACACATGATCAAGGTTTGTTCAAAAGATAGTAACGATTTCAGAAGAGGCAGAATGATCTACATTAAGAAAGTTAATATTTTCCTTACAGTATTGGAGTTTTAAAAGATATTTGAATCCATGTGTTCTTTTCTAATGTAATAACTGTGTCATTTGGGTAGCCCTTTGCAAACTATATTTATAAAGGTCTTGATGAAGGTATGGTGTCTCCGTTAGTGAATCATTTTCCCCAAAATTTTCTAATTTGGCATTGCTGTTTTTGTAGTTCAACTTAATTCTGACAGGCCCTTCCCTCCAACATCTTTCTCTGACCAAGGAAGAATCATTTCTATTCACTTAATGTCTGCCAGAATTTGCTCTTAGATTAGTTAAGCCTTCCAGTTCTAAGCCATTCTATGCAGAAGTCTGGTGTCTTTCACAATTCTAAGAAAACCTTTTCAGTCTGGGTCCTGTTTATGTTCTATGTGTTCCTAGATAGGACATGGAGACACAGATGAATTCAGCAACAGAAAATTTGCCCATAGTATGCACAACCCAGCTTTACATACTCACACCTCCACCCAAGCAATTGTGTTTATAATATCTTTTTAAAAATAATCTACTAAATAATCTAGGCCAGAAACACATAAAATGTCAGGTCTTCTCAGATCTATTAGGTCAGTAGCCACCGGACCCAAAGGGGTGCGGATGAGTGCGTGGGATTCTACCATAAGTATTTCCTTGTGTAAAACTCTTCATTTGATTTTCTCCAGGTCACATAGATACTTTCTATATTATACAGTGTGAATTTGCCAGGTATATATTTTGGGTCCAGATTAGATTTGTCAGAAATCCGTTTCAACAGCTGTCAGCGCCCATGGAATGCATTAAAATGATTCCTTCCTCTGTCTTTCACAGACTGCCATTAGAAATGCTGCATTTTTTTTTCACACAAGGATATTGTATGGCATACTTTCTGGGTTAGTCCAACAGAATCTTTAATAGCTGATTTCTTTGTACACAGACATGCCACAGACTGCCTTTTTAGGAGCTACCTATCTGCTTTATTTGTTTTATGGCATGAAGCAGGAATAATATTGACATTTGCTATTCTACCATCTTAAACTATCTACATCTTTTCTTTCTTTTCTTTTTTTTAAATATCTTCTTTGGCCCAAATTTTATCCACTTTCATTTTTAAACCCTATGTAACATTATAATAATTTTATTGTATTTAATGATTAGGTTTCAGAACTTTTGTATGAGTTTATACCTGGATTAAAGTCACTGTAGAGAATATTATAAGCAATTACTTGCTTTTTCTAAGGCTGATTACTACAAGCATTTGCTCTGAAGTGATTTTACCAAATGCAGTTAAAGCATTCTTTAACAATAATTTTAATATGCAGAATGGCAGAGAATATATATTGACTAATTTTTTGATAAATAAATATTCAACCAGCACAATGCTTTTAATAGAAAAAAAATCTCACAATGTAGTTTCTTAAATAAAATAAAAAGGGATAATTTTCCCAGTAGATAATAGATAATCACTGTGAAATAACAAGAAAACAAACCCAAATAGTTCATAACACTTTCAAGACTGATTCCATTGTTAATAAAGTGAAGGAAGTGCTGAAGAAATAACCTAGAATGTTAATAGCTAAAATGTTCAGTCCCTAAAAGAAAGTATAAGAATTAAAATTAGAGAGAAAATCCATTAAGCAGAAATCATTTCAATAAAGAGAGATTCCAGAAATAAAATAAATGCAAAATATGGATACAATAGACTTAACAAAAAGATTAAGCCTACTTGAAAGATTTTCATCTTGAAAACAAAATACATAAACTTCAAATTAGAATCAACCATAAAGAAAAACATATGGTGAGACCATAACCAGAACATTCAAGAAATCTTGAACAACATTTATTTTATTTTATTTATTTTATTTTTTTATTTTTTGGTCCTGGGGATTGAACTCAGGGACACTCAACCACTGAGCCACATCCCCAGCCCTATTTTGTGTTTTATGTAGAGACAGGGTCTCACTGAGCTACTTAGCACCTCACCATTGCTGAGGCTGGCTTTGAACTCGTGATTCTCTTGTCTCAGCCTTCCTAAGTGCTGGGATTACAGGCTGAAGCCACCGTGCCTGGCTTTGAACAACACTTAGAAACCAAAGTTAATAATCACTGGTGGAGATAAAGTCTCCAAAATATAAACTGAGAAATCCACAGTCTTTTTAAAAACATAATATAAAATTTGCTAATTCTAATTAATGAGGTATAAATTAATAAACAAGAGGATTTTAAATGTATACATAGCCCAGATCAAAAGAGATTTTTACCTAATACATAGAATATGGGCAAATTTGTAAAATGCCGAGAAAAATTTACAGGTAACATTTAGAGTTAAATTAATTTGTATCTTAACAGATTTATCAATACCATCCCTAAAATTGGGAGGTTTTTAAAAAAAATATATGTTAAATTCTAAAGAAAATTATATATAGACTAATAACCATCAAAATTATTCTTCAGAATTGAATATAAAATAAATACCTCAATGATAAGCAAAATATAAAACAAATTTATAACAACTAAGCTTGCAACATACAACATTAACAATAAAATGTTTTATGCAGAAACAATAAAAACAAAAATTAAAATAGGCATAGAAGTGAGATACACTATAGAAATAATAAAACATCAATTCTGAATTAAGAATCCGTACTACACAAAAATCACAGGAAACAAAAATCATCTCTTTATTAGAAAATTAAAAATAAATGGTTTAAACTCTTAAATGAAAAGCCATAGATTGTCAGATTATATAAAAAAATACATCTCAACTGAAGGACCCCAGATAAATAAACCCCATGGCAGGCTTCAAATCCTCCAGAAAAACAAGTAGGCCTGAGTTTCAGTCCCAGGAAAAGCACATATTGCTCAAGCCTGAAGCCACCCTCAGACCACACTCAGACAAGCCAACCAAAAGAGGTTAAAAATACATACCTAGCATTCCTTTTGTCTGAGTCATGGTCAGGAGACTATAGATAGTTATTTTGTACAAACTAGCTAATCATTCACCACTCACCCAAACCCCATGTGGGCTCTTTAAACTCATCTCATAATTTGTCATTTTCAAAAGATTCTCAAAAGTCATGATTTGGTCCTGGCAAAAGTAATGAACACCCCTCAGATTCTGAATAGTCAATATTGTCACCATAGTTGCTGTATGATTGTAATTGGTGCTTATGTAACGATGTGGTGCATACATCATATCCACTGTAACTATATTCTCCCTTCCCTTATAAAAACCCTGTTTAGCTATTGTTCTGGGCTTTCTGCTTGGACTCACTGTGTTGGTGAAGTCTGAGAGTCCAAGCTTAAGCCTCAATAAAGGCTCTTTTCTTTTACATACATACCTCAGTCTCCCTGGTGGTCTTTGGGGTAACCATGATATAGGTATTACATTTGGGGACTTATCTAGGATCCCCAAAGATCCCAGGAACTCCAACACATGAAGCCAACAGCCGGATGGTAAGAATCACATCTTGTATCATCTCTGTCTCATCCACCTATATCTGTCTCATTCTATCTAGTATTGGGCTCATCCTTTGTTCCTATATTTGTCTTGTGAGGTCTTGGTAGATGCACTGGAAGACCCTGGGCCATGGAATCTGAGAGATGCCTCAGGTCCACCTGGTGGGGATTGGATTCCTCTTGTTAGCCTGAAGAGATGCAGCAGGTTGCTCCTGCAGTACAGCATGTGGCTGTCATCTTACTTTAGGTTTTGACTCCACTGTCCAAGAGGACTGATTATCTCAGTTTGTGTGTTGCTTTCATTTGTATCCTGTCCCCTTGTGACTGACAAAATGGGACAGATACAGATTACCCCTTTGAGTTTTAATTTAGATTATTTTAAGGAAGTTAGGGAAAGAGATAAAGAACTAGGACTTGAAGTCAGGAAAGGTGTGTTCTGTCTTTTGCAGCAAGGAATGGCTGACCTTCAACTTCAGATGGCCAGAAAGTAGAAACTTTGACCTCCCTACCTTTCAGAGTCAGAGACATTATCTTTGTCAAACCCAGAAACCCAGAACAGCCCATGCCCAGAAAGAAGTGTGGCCCTGTCTGAAAGCCATATATGAGACTTCACCTCCTCCTACTCCACACAACTATTGACCAGGAGACTGGGTCTTTATTTGTAGACACAGATGTGAGACCTTGGAGCCCCATTGGAAGGGACCTTATATTGTGCTCCTGATCACCCCAACCACCATCAAGTTTAATAGGATTTCCACCTGGATTCATCACACCCATGTCCAGTACACTGGCCCACACATCCCTGAAGAGATCCTTTTTGAAAATACCCCAACCCGAGATGCTGAGCCACAATAAAAGATAGACAAAGAAAACAGTACCCCACTCAAACTAGATTGGTACTGATTTTTGTTGCTCTTCTAACTGTATGTAAATCTGGTCCTAACTCCCATCCCCTCCCCCTTGTCCTCAGCTTACCTATGGAGCAAGATTTCACTTGTTTGTCACTGAGAAAGGAGGGAAAGCCCTAGAAATAGTCACACAAAAGAATAGACCTGCTTAACGGCCAATATTTTATCTCAGTAAAGAACTTTGTTCCTAATAGTTTTGCTCATAGTAGTTTTGTTCTCAAAAGTAATAAAAAATAAGGAATCATAATTTTAATCCAAAATTTGTCTTATAATCAACTAGAAAAAAGGTCAAAATGCCTTGGGCATGAGATTTCTGCTTAGAAAAGCAAAAGCAATTTCTCCCAGCTCCAACCCAGATCTCACCCTGGAAATATAAATAAAAGAAGCAATATACTCAATGGGAGACCAGTCTGAGACCCAAGGAAAAATAAGTAAATTATATTTTATATTGGATTACTCAAATATGTTTGTTAGACATACAATTAATTCACAGTTAAAATGCTAAATGTTATATCTACCACCAAATACTTTTAATATTTTTGGTGCTTTCAGAACTGGTAAATTTAAAAAAAATTGCTTTGTCATCACTAAAAACAAAATTACTAAGTTTAAAGGCCAACAAGAATAGTTCTATACACTTGAGCATTGTGGTTTCATGAAAAGGTAAACAAATGTAATTCTATACACAAGAAGTTGATTGATTTCTCTATATGAAGGAATGAATCAATACTGTTTGAAAATACTGTTTCAATTTGAGTACTGTAAATAACATAAAGTATTTCTTATTATTAAAATAAAGTAATTTGTCTAAATTTAGACATTTACAAGGATTGTTTTGGGATGTGAACAGAAGGAGGAATGAATAGATAGGGAAATAGAAATTAAAGATTCTAGATATGGTATTTAGTGGAAGGAACAAAAGTTTCTGGGTAAAAAAGTCTTTGTATGATAAAAGAAGCAAGAAGATTTAAAATAAGTGATAAATAAAGTTTAGAGGAAATGATAAAAAAAAAATCAGAATGACAAGAGTGTCCAAATAAGGGGTAGATTACAAAAAGATTGTGATTAAATTGACTCTAATTATTACAAATTTAATGTACTGGTATAAAACAAAGTCTGAAGCAATGTTCTGCTTTTATCAAGATGATTTTCTTATATTTGTCAGATTAAATCATTTTTGGAAACTAAGTCTCAAAGAAATTAAGGTCTATACAACTGTGGTTAAACAACTGTTATTTTGGAGTACTGTACTATGTTCCAGAGTATAGATTTTTCTTTGAGAACTAAAGTTGGTTAATATAATAAAAACAATATAGTTATGGTGCTATTAGTTCTGTTTTTATATTAAACATGTTCATATCTTCCAGGCATACAAGTCTTTAAAGTAGAAGGTTTCAAAAAGCATTACATCAAGGTAGTGTTCTCCAAACTAAAGTTGTATGATATATTTAGACTTATAAGAATAGCAAATTTTATTGAGGATTTATTTCTATAACTGAAACTGTTGTCAATAAGATAAAGTTTTTATGTTACTTTTTACAAAGGGGTAAAGTTTAAATGTGTTTGTTTAAGTAAGTGAGGGCATGATCTATTTGAAATTTAATATTGTGAGACATAAATTTTGTTACTTTTCCATACAAAAGAAAAGTTAAAAGCCTTCTCAGCCTTTCCTTAATTCATGTTTTAAATGTAATATCATATTATGTTAACTAACATTCATGTAGACTCAGGAAACAATAAATGTAAACTTTGCAAAATGATATTTCAGAAACAAACTTCAGAACTAAAACAATTTAAGATTTTGTGAGAAGCCCTGCCTTACCTGAAATAAGGTTTTGTTTTCCAGCCTACTACATGTTATAGTGGCTTCAAACTAGGCCAGACTCCACTTCATTTAAAGTTAAATTCAAAGGATTAATTTTATTGTAAAGATTACCAGGATCTCAACCAGGGATTATAATGTATAGCTCAGCCAAAATTTGAGATAGCTATTACACAAACTAAACTTATTAATTTTATTTTGCATTTTTCTTCAACTGTATGACTATTGCCAGCTAATGTTTTATAGAAGTACTGCTTCAAGAACAAAAAAGCCCAGGTTAATTTAAAATAAATAATCCATCATCTACAGAACAGATACTGCTACTTTAAGACTGGTGAAATTGGCTGGCTGGGTATTTTAAGATCAAGACTTAAAAACTGAAGTTAAATTAAAAGAGCCAAAAAAATCAGTATTTGGATCTTGCCCTCTGAGTAAGCCTGAATCCAAGGAACAAGGGAATGTCTCTAAAGAGCTTTACATCTCTGGGCCACATAACCTCCTGATCAGGGAGATTAATGGAACCACTGGAGAACCGAAAGCCAATCAGTGCCATGGTATGGAGAGAAATTTCATTGAAAAAGGGAGGGGCTGGGGTTATGGCGCAGTGGTAGCATGCTTGCCTAGCATAAGTGAGGCACTGGGTTCGATTCTCAGCACCACATAAAAATAAAATAAAGATATTCTGTCCACCTACAACTAAAATAATAAATAAATATTAAAAAAAGCTGGGTGTGGTGGCTCACGCTTGTAATCCCAGCATTTAGGGAGGCTGAGACAGGAGAATTGTGAGTTCAAAGCCAGCCTCAACAATGGTGATGTGCTAAGCAACTCAGTGAGACCCTGTCTCTACATAAAACCTAAAATAGGGCTGGGGATGTGGCTCAGTGGTTGAATGCCCCTGATTTCAATCCCCGGTACTAAAAAAAAAAAGAAAGAAAAAGAAAAAGGGAGATATCTTTCATACTTCCAAGGGAAGCCACATGGTTAGAGAGACATTGACCCATCCTAATACAAATGGCACTAGCAGAGATTAAAAAAAAAAAAAAAAATTGCTCTCAAGTTCCCCAAGAGTATCCTCTTTGGTAACCCAGTTGACTTTTAACAGCAGATAAAAAGCAGGTTAGTTTGACCAGCTTGGTTTTAAACACCTAGCAAAACAGTTATAACCAAAATATAGCCATACCTAGGCATTTAAAAAAAATAATTCTTCTAAATAGAACTTAAATTTTACATTTATGTCAGCCCCACAGTCCTGATGTCCTCTCAAAATAAATAAAACTGATAGCTCTGTCTAGATCCATAACCACCTTTCTAGGTCAGGAGGGCAATATCTGGACAGATGTCCAATGACACGGGAGGCCACTGTACCTGGGGACAGATCCCTGTTTTAACTATAAAGAAAGTAATATGCTCAGCCCTCTGTGTCTTAGAAAGTGGTGGAAACCTAGCATACCTTCCCACACTTCAGTTACTTATGTAATCAGACCATGACTACCACAGGGTCCTCCTACCTCAGACCCTCAAATGAAACATGGTTCACATGTACCTCTGGCCTTACTCCCTGCACTCACCCTCAGATATTAAATATTGACACCTTATGTGTGCTGGTCCCCCTGGCTCACCACTATCATTAAAGACTTGGTAGGCCCTCTGGTTGTTCTGCTGTTACTGCTGGCTTTTGGCACCTGCATTATTAAGAGGTTAGTTGCTTTTGTTAGAAAATGTATAGACTTGGCTCAATAAATGGTTCTTAGAACCCAATATCAGCAAGTGAAGCCCTTGACTTCAGGAGAGACTTCAATACACACACACATGATTGGGTCTTTATACAAGTCAAGGGGGGAATGAAGGACCTGAACTAAATAAACCCAATGACAGGATTCATACTCTCCAGAAAACTAGTAAGCCTGAGTTTCAGTCCCAGGAAAAGTCACACATTGCTCAAGGTTGAAGCCACCCTCAGACCACACTCAGACCAGCTAATTGAAAGAGGTTACAAATACATATACCTAGCATTCCTGTGGTCTGAGCCATGGTCAGGAGACTATAGACAGTTACTTTGTACAAACTAGCTAATCATTCACCACTCACCCAAACCCCATGTGGGCTCTTTAAACTCACCTCATAATTTGTCATTTTCAAAAGATTCTCAAAAGTCATGATTTGGTCCTGGCATAAATAATGAATACTCTTCATATTCTGAATAGTCAATATTGTCACCATAATTGCTGTTTAATTGTAATTGGTGCTTATGTAATGATGTGGTGCATATGTCATGTCCACTGTAACCACCCTGTCCCTTCCCCCCATAAAAACTCTGTTCAGCTATTGATCTGGGCTCTCCATATGGGCCTGCTGCATTGGTGAAGTCTGAGAGTCCAAGCTTAAATGCTCTTTGCTTTTACATACATGCCTCACTTTCCCTTGTAGCCTTTGTGGTCACAGTGGTCTGGGCATAACATAAACATGTGTTTAGTTTACAAAACAAAACAAAACAAAAACAAAAACAACAACAACAACAAAAAACTCACCTTGGGGCAAAAATGTATTAAGACTGATGGTGAAAAATAAAATTTATAACATGGAAATGGTAGCTGAAAACAAGTAGAAGTAGCTAAATTAACATTTTAAAAAATAAAGTTTAGGTTAAAACTAAACTGAAGAGACTAAGAATTTTATTTTTTGTCAGTTAAGGGAATTTTTAACAATAAAATAAAATAATTTTAAATAGTTATTTCCCAAACGATGCCATATCTGTGTACATAATACATTTTTTTTTAATTTGAAAATGCCAGACCAAAACATCATATTACTAGGAGAATTTAATATACCTATTTCATCAATATGTAGGTCATCCAGACATAAACTAAGATTCTTCAGAAGTAAAATAGAAGCTGGGTGCAGTGGTGCACACCTATAATCCCAGTGGCTTTGGAGGATGAGACAGGAGTATCATGAGTTCAAAGCTAGTTTTAACAAAGTAAAGATACTAAGAAACTCAGTGAGCCCTTGTCTCTAATTAAAATACAAAGTAGGGCTGGGTATATGGATCAGTTGTTCAGTGAACTTGAGTTCAATGCCAATTATACACCCCCCAAAATAAGAAACTATTAATTGAATAGACCTAACAGACAATTGTAGAATATTTTATTCATTGACAAATAAATTTTTCTTTACCTCAGCAGCAAAAAAAAGATTTCTAAAATAGATAATGTATTAAGCAATAAATCAAATACTAGCAAATAAAAAAATATAGATATAATTTCTTTCATTTTATTCAACCACATAAAACAAAATTAGAAAGCAAAAAAAAAAATAAAAATAGAACTATTCTAACACATGGAGATTTCAAAATACATTTTTTGAATGAGAAATAGACTGAAGGGCTGGGGTTGTGGTTCAGTAGTATAGTGCTTGCCTAACATGTATTAGGCACTTTGTTTAATTCTCCACCACCAAATAAAATTAATAATTAAAAATAAGGATTTACCACAAATACACACACACACACACACACACACACACACACACATGCATACATATATACATATACATATATGAAGAAATAGACTGCAGAAAGAATCAGGGGAGAAATGTTTTACATCTTAGAAATAAATGAGAATAGAAATACAACAGGAAAATCACTGGGACAGTTTGAAGGCTATTCTTACAGAAAATTTTGTAGCACTGATGTCCTACATTAAAAATCATTGAACAACAGTGACAGATACATCAATGTTTATAGCAGATTCATTGACAATAACTAAGCTATAAAACCAATTTGTGTGTGTGTGTGTGTATGTGTGTGTATGTATGTGTATATATATACTTTATATATATATATATACTTAAAGTATATATATAAAGTATATATATATATAAAAGTATATATATATTATATATAATCCTACTCTCTCTCTCGCTCGCTCTCTCTCTCTCTCTCTCTCTCTATATATATATATATATATATATATACATATGTATGTATATATATATAAAGGTACTAAGAAACTCAGTGAGACCTTGTCTCTAATTAAAATACAAAGTAGGGCTTTTTATATATATACAAAAGCTTTATATATATATATAAAGTAGAGTAGGATTCAGCCATATAGTGTATAATTTTATGACATTTACAAAATGGATGGATATGGAGATTAGCATAGTAAGTGAAGCAATCAGTAACTAGTCTTCAAAATTAAAAATTAAAAAAAAGGTAAGTTTTCCCTCAAATGTGAAAGCTAATAAAAGGAGTATGAGGAAAAGAATAGAAGTACATTAGATTAGGCAATAGTAAATGAAGCTAAGGGGCAGTGTATAAGCAAAGGAAACAGTGAAATAAATCTCAGATTATTTTCTCATATATATATTGTTGAGTCTGCTTGGGAGTTTGCATAGGAGGATGACCCACATGGGTGGGAGCTGAGTGGAGCAAGGTGGTGATAGCCCCACACAGATGCAGGCTTAGGAAACAGGGCAGCCATAGGCCCATGCAGACATCAGAGCGCAGGACTCAAGGTGGCAGGTGGCCAGCGCAGACATGGGCTGCAAAGAAAGGAGCAGCAAGTTGCAGTGAATGGAGTAGTGGATAGCCCATGCCGATGTGGGCTGCAAGAAAGGAAGCAATAGGCGGTCTGCACCAAGGAGGGCTGCAGAGACCCAAGTGGTAAGCAGCACTCATGGGTGGAGCAGTAGCTGGCCATAAGCAGGGATAAGGGAAAAAAGACCTCTGATGTCAGCAGTTTGCTCTGATCAATACCAGAATTTACAGAACTCTAGATTCCCTAGTTTTCCTGCCTCAAGCCCTTCTCTTCTGGCCTTAAACTTTCTCCTTTCTGACCACACCCTATTAATTCTTTGTACTTCGGAACACATGGACATTTCTCCTGTTCAGCCTTGTTGAAAGCGAGTCTGCCTAGGAGTGTATTTCCCAAATAAATCTTCCCTGGTTTTGCTTTACAGTTGGTGCTTGCTCAGTGATCTTAGTTTACCTCCTATGGTATTTGATCTTACACATATATGAAAACAATATGGTTAATCCCACCACTATATACATCCATAAGAATGAAACTCTAACTAGAATAAGATACATTTGATGCTTGCATAATTACCCAAATAAATTCTGCTCTCATGTATAACTGAAAATAACCAATAAATAAATAAGTAAAACAATAAATTCCAAGTAAATAATCTGATGTTTTAGCTCACTGTCCCAGAAAAATAGCAACTGATACAAAAATTAGTAGAAAGGAGTAGATAATAAAAATCAGGTCTGAAATAAAGTTGAGAAAAGGAATAACAATATAAAGATTTAACAAAAGATAGAATTTATTTTTGAAAGTATAAACAAAATTAATAGCCAAACAAAGAGAGAGAAAGAGAAGAATCAAATTAAAAAAAGCAGAAATGAAAATAATAATGTTGTCCACAGACACTACTAAAATTCAATGGATCCCTAGAAATTATTTTAAAAATTTACACTCTAACAAGTTATCATGCACCAAGATCCATAGGGTTTCATCAAAGAGGTAAAAGTATTGTTCAACATACACAAATCAACAAATGTAATTTACCATATAAGTAAAGTTAATTACAAAAATCACACAAACAACTATAAAAATGGAGAAAAAATAATAAGGTAAAAAATACCAACAAAAATTTAGAAATACTAAAATTGAAACAAGAGGATATAAAATATTTAAACAGAAAAATATCAAATCTAGTAGAAACTACTAAAAGCCTTCCAGAGATTAAAACCCCAGGATCATCTGTATTCTATGCAGAGATCTACTAGATCTTTAAAGAAAAACTAATGCCATTTTTTTCTAAAATGATTCCATGAAATAGAAAGTAAGCCAATACTTCCAAATTCTTTGTATGAAGCCAGTATAAACCTAAAATCTAAAATCAACAATGAGATATCAATGAAAAAAAAACTAGAGACTAATAAACTTGATGAACATAGAGGCAAAAAAAATTGATGAAATATTGGCAAACAGCATTAAAAACCATATTAAAATGCAGTGTTCCATGATCAGTTGGGTTAATTGTGGTTTATCAAAGAGTTACAAGTATGGTTCCACATAAACAAATCAACAAGTGTAATTCACCATATAAATAAATTTAAGGACAAGAATCACACAATCATCTGTATAAATGAAGAAAAAAACATTTCATAAAGTTCAATATTTATTCATGTTAAAAACAACCAGACAAACAAGAGATAGAGAAAACTACCTCAATATTATAAAGCTATATATGACAAACACAAGTTTGAACTTATATGAAATGGCATATTGATATTATATTCTGAGTACCTAACTTTAGGATACGCCAGTCAATTTATATACATTCATGTAACAGATGTATAGTTATAATTCATAGTAGTAGAAAACTAGAGGTTCTAGAAAAATGGCCCAATATTTCAGGCGGAAATTCCATGGAAAATCACCAACTTAATTTAATTTAAAAAGTTATGTTCAAGTAAATGTCATTGGGGAGCACACATTAGGCATGCTGGTGGGGGACATGTGAAAAAGATGGTGAGGTATCATATAAGGTATCATATAAGTAGTTATCATTTATTAAGCATGTAAAATTTTCTCAACAATACTCATAGGTCCCCTGGTTGATCTTATTTCAAAAATTTTTCTGAGGTAGTATTTCTATTATTATCTCTATTGTACATATGGTATTAAGGCACAGAAGTATTTTGTTTTGCATAAGTCCCTACATAAAGTGTGGTAGAATTTGAACTGAGGATGTATAGATGAAAAATTACCCTATTCTCAACAGTTCAGAGTTGTTTTTCATGTTCATGATTTAAGGAGGATAAAGGAACAGAAGACTTCTACACTAAAAATTAGCAGAGATTGTTGAAAGATATTTAAAAGACAAACTAAGTAGAAAAACATTGTGTGTTCATGATTTGGAATAAGGAATATTTTTAAAACATCAATATTGTCCCAAACAATTTGAGGATACAATAAAATAACTACCTAAATTATGAAAAGCTATAGTGTGACAGGTCTACAATTTGGAAGCTGCTAATATTTTCACCAAATAATTGGCATATAAAAATGCTAATCAAAATTGTAAAGATGTAATAAAATCTATTCATCAATAAATGACACTACCTTGTCAGATACGATAAAGACATGCCAAAATGCATGGGCTGAATCTTATAATTATACTGCCTTGCTTGCCACTGCTATGAAACTCCCTTATATATTATGTTTTAATTTTAAAACCCCTGGTCACATTAAAAAAGATTGTAAGATTAAGAAGGGATCGCAGCAACACCCTAGGTAAAAATGCCCTATATGTCATTAAGAATTTCATTTGGGAAATCAGTGTCATTCTAAGACTGATGTATTAGGAAACTCCATTATGAGTCGCCCCCTATCCCAGGACAAAAAATGAAGGGAAATCAATTTTTCCAGCCTCCTCAAGATTCCATGACATAAATGTTTCCAGTGCAGGTGGAACTCTTTCAACATTATTCCCAGAATCCTTTCACACAACTAGAAGGAGTGCTGGAATAGATTTAATTAATAAAAGACATCCAAATATGATTTCCTGGGGAAATACATAAAATTGCTACTCAAATTCATGAACCTCTACCAAAACATATTTTTGGATTAATCTTGCCCCATTCTCATAGTGCTAAAGAAGAAAAATTTGTCATTCCTCAGTTTCTTGATTCTGGTTATATGGGTACAGTTTTTATTTTTTAAATTTATTTTATTTTATTTTTTGGTACTGGGGATTGAACTCAGGGGCACTCAACCACTGAGCCACATCCCAGCCCTATTTTGTGTTTTATGTAGAGACAGGGTCTCATTGAGTTGCTTAGTGCCTCGCCATTGCTGAGGCTGGCTTTGAACTCACAATTCTCCTGTCTCAGCCTCCCAGAGTGCTGGGATTACAGGCTTGAGCCACCGCGCCTGGCAGTTTTTATTTAATTGTGGTCCCGTATGACTTTAAGCCTTTCCAAAGGGTTTTATATTGATCAATTGATTGTTATTCCCTATGTTTCAACTCAACAACCTTTAAATAAACAGGAAGATGTGGGGTTTGACAGCACCATCATTGGGACATGTTTGCCAATTAGTAAAAAGAGGTATACGATTTATTTTTCTTTTTAATGAGCAGTCAATTGCAAGTTTGATGGACATCAGTGCTTATGTTACAGTAATAGCTCTTAAAATATGGCCTCGTTTCTGGCTTATTAATAAGGCCATTCTGTCATGGAGAATAAAAGCAATAACAAGCAGGTTTCCAGGAGTTCCTTACGGTTATGATGCTTTGCCCCTTTCAACCCACAAAAAATAACCATTACTCATATTTATCCATATGTTATGGCAATACTTTTTCCAATACGGAGTAGAGATATTTTACATAAAATTCAAATGTCTATGTAATTACCTTTTATGTAGGGGCTTCTGAAGATCTGACTGCCTTACCACTGCAGTGGAAAGTCATCACTCTTGTCTAGGTTGAACAATGGTCATTTTCAAAGGAAAAGACAGCAAATTCAGATGTCCTTAATCAAATACAGTAACAATTAGGGCATTTTGAATCTTGTACTAGCGTTAGAATATGCCTATTTTTAATTACACACACACACAAACAAATTAAAAATGGAAAGTATTATAAGATTTAATAAAATTAATAAATGCATAGAGATAATGGGCCCCCTTCAATATTGGTTGCAAAATCCAAATTTAATTTCTTAATTATTTCCTTTTATGTTATTGACTGGAAAGTTTTGTTTATTTTTCCTCTTTCCAGAAAAGAGGAAAAATTTGCCTTTCCTGCTGCAATTTTTAATTATCATAAGTCTTCTAATAAGTTCCATTGAAAAGAACTCCCTCAAATGATCTTAAATAGTCCAACATTCTGTCAGTATTTTGTTAATCAAGCCTTACTTCCTTTTCATCGAAGTTACCTCATTGACTTGTTTATCATTAATTATGTGGATGATATATTGCTTGCAGGACAAGACCTCACAGAAAAAATTCTACAAATGCAACAGAAAGTGTTATTGCAATCAGGATTCCATGTTGCTGAAAAACAACAACAACAACAACAACAACAAATCAGCTTTCTATTAACTACTTGCGACATATATTACTCCAGAAATATTCAAATTCTCATATTCCAAGTTTAACTCTTCCTTTTAAATTATTTTTTAAATTACAGCAATTCTTAGAACATTTAAATTGGACACATCCTTATATTACATTTAACTACTGATATACTTTCTTCCTTTTTTCAGTTGTTAAAGAAACAACAGGACCCTACTTCTGTTCTTTACTTAACTCCTTCTCTAAAACAGGCTTTACAAAAAATAATAAAACATTATCAACAGTGATGATAGACTGACATCCTGTATCCAATGTACTATTATTAATAATATGATAAATCTTATTAATATATAAATCTTATGCTTTTGCAGTAGTTATTGCTATTTATAATCAGAAATATATATATATATTTGGATGGCTCAGAAATAAATATATATATTTGGATGGCTCTATTCTCCTTATTTCACAGGCCATAATATTTTGCCTTTTGCTGATTTGTATACTCAAATATTAATTGCTCATGTATCTGTTTGCATTTCTCATTTATTATTTTGCTTTGCCACTCTGGGTAAGCTTATTCATTTTAAAATAGATAGTTCTATTGCATATACATCCAGTGACCTTGCACAATTTTGTAACTAATGGAATATAATTTAAATCATCAAATTTCTCATAATCCTATTGGACAAACTTTAGTTGAATGAGCAAAGTGTACTCTGAAAACATGCCTTTTATTACAAAAATATAAAAAGAGGGACCTAGCCTCTATCATAACAATAATGACTTAAACATTACTTTATTTACCATTAATGTGTTTAATATGCACTATGAAGGTTATACTCACAATTTTTCATCTGCTTTATACATTTTGTTCCCCCCCAAAATTGCCAAACATGTATGTAAAATATAGGATCCTGCCAGACCCAGAATTGTGGAACCCTGCATCTTTGATTACATGGGAAAAAGGATATGCTGCTGTGCTCACACCTACAGATCCTGTTTGTATTTCAGCTCAGTGCATAAAACCTGTCAATCATGAGTTAGCATCACAATCAAATCATCAAATCTAATTTAATGCTGAATGAAGAAAACTCCACCAAAAGATGATATTAATCCTTGATAGAGGACAAGCATTATGAAAGAGGCCTGAGAAATTTGACTTCCAAAGACTTGGGGGATATAATATCATTGAAAAATTCAGCTCAATAGTTGTTGGCTCAAACGGGATTAGAATGCACTCCAGAAATTTTGGTTACTTCCTTATTTGCTAAACTTACATAAA
Source organism: Xerus rutilus (assembly GCA_028644305.1). Classification (NCBI taxonomy): domain Eukaryota; kingdom Metazoa; phylum Chordata; class Mammalia; order Rodentia; family Sciuridae; genus Xerus; species Xerus rutilus. The sequence goes on from JAQQSJ010000020.1 coordinate 3,837,664, forward strand.
ATTTTTAAATATTTTAATTCTACTAATAATGTTGGTCTGGTGTTGTACTTCAGACATGGGAATTGTGTACCTGCTAACATGTCCCATGGTACCTATTGTTGTCCTAGCAGATTAACTATATTTTTACCATCACCAGGAAAAATAATGTCACCACCCTGAACAATGTATTCATAAAATTTTTATTTTCTTTGATAAAAATTCTAATGATTCAGTAAACTTTCTCTCTAGGAATTTGAGGCCTTGAACTTTTTCTTAGTGGGTATCGCTGCATTAGTTATAGGGGCTTATAAAGAAATTACAAAATATGCCTGTGCTGTGTTAAAAAAAAGAAAGAGAGAGAAAAGAAAATAAAAAACCACAATCATACCTCTATGATAATCAATATGCTAAATGAAGAACAAAAACTGCATTGTTAAGCTGCTCTTGATTATTGGATGAAATTGATTATTTAAACCTCTTCTATATTATGAGGTAGAATGAAAGAAGTCTCCAAAATCAATATGTCAAATAAAATAAGTCATGGGAGGATTGAATGTTACATTATTTTAAAACTTTTGCTGGTTATATTTTTTTGTGGATCATCCAAGTCTTACAGGTGGTCATATATTGTGTTATTTTTCTAAATTTTTGAAGGTCAATCAAGTCTCTATTGGAGTTACTCTTAAGGAGTTGATGACAAATGCTTGGCTTCATCAGTCTTTTTCTCTATCAGAATTGCCAAAATCCATGGTAGGTCAGTGTCTGTGGCTGAACAGCCAACAGTAATCTAGGTCACCTGGTGATCCTAAGAAACTGTGTTGGGAGGTGAATGCCACTTACAACAAGATTATTTGTTATCTTACAAGAAAAGCTTTGGTACTGTGAGGCTTTATCCACTAGATGGCTTCCAGGAACTATAACATATGCTTATATGTTTGCAGAAAATAGATCCACCTTCTAAGTGCCACTCTGACTGCTCCAACATAGAAAGTCTGAAGAACCTCCATAAATCCAGGAAGATGATTCTCTCAGGAGTGCAGAAATATTGTAGTGACTGAGAGGTGACTACCATGGCCATAGTGGCTCTCTTAAAACCTTATATGTGAAGATGAAAAACAAAGAAATTCCCTTTGCCTTCTTGGGGACAAACTAAATTCTTAGCAGTGCAGTTTGTTCAGGTAGTACTGGATACAGGAAAGGAGCCTACTCTTGAATCCCTCTTTTTGACAATACTTGCTCTCTTTACCTTGGCTACTTTGGTAAGTGCAGTTAATCATTATTACTGGGCTTATATTTCTTATCCCCCTCTACTGAGTGCCATTACCTTGGGTAATTCACAGATGGCAGTACTTGCTAATGACTCAGATTATGCTCACCACTTGGGGATACTGGAGTATCTGCCTTTCCTTCTGAGGAAAGGTATTCCTTGTCTTTTACCTTTGGATATAAATACCATCCGATATGCCTGGGTGCTATAAAGAACAAAACCCTCTGCCTCTGAGGGGTTGACAGATTGGAACTCTTATAGTGAATAAGGGTCATTCTCCTTTTCTCAGCTTTTGTATGGGGATTGGGCAGGTTGAAAGAGGTTGCCAAATTGTCCAGTTTTCTTTTACAGTCACACATCTGTACTCAAATTTGAACAGACTAATGCATCTCCACACATGCTAAATCTTTTTGTGCTGGCCAAATGGAATGGATTGGGGATTACATGAATACTTTCTTACAAATTGTTTTGAGCTATATTACTGCTCACTGTTTTCTCTCACCAATACTCACCAATACTCCACTCTCCAGAGGCTCCTGAACCTGTAAAATGCAGAATAGGAGCCCCTCACCTTATGACTTATTTGATCATGGATTGTCTCCAACCTAACCTCACTTTAAAAGACCTTCTCAGTCTCATATTTGGAAAGTTGCTGCTTCTCTGAAATCAGTCTCTGTTTGGCAGGGTAATTTATCTGGAACTTTGTAATCTGTGGCCTCTTATAGTTGTGATTAACTGGATTAGGAAAAGATTATCTCATGTGTAAAGATGCCATATGTCATAGCTATTGGGACTTCAATGTTTAATTTTACAGAAACAAATTTTCTCTTGTACCAATTGCAAATTATACACTTCTTTTAACTCATCTATGGAAACATTCAATTCTAAACAAATAATATTATTAAGATCTCACTTTTAACTATGGTTGTCAGTTGATCTTGAACATCTGTGGGAAGCAGCCCCATTTGATGTGTTTGCTTCCTCAGTTCTTAAGAACTTGTTAAAATGGAGCACATTTTTATTGACTGGTTAATATTTGCCATTCAATAAATAAATGAGTTTAATTGCCATTGTCACCACTGCTGCAGTTGAAGTGGCTCTTCATTATTCTGTCTGAACAAAGCAATTTGTAGGGAATTGGCATGAAGAATCTTATAAACTATGATATCATTAAGCTTCCATTGATAATGAATTAGCAGAAAAGGTAGAGGAACTTTAAGCTGCTGTTACTTGGCTTAGAGAACAAGTTATTTCTATGCAGTATTATTATTGAAATGTGATTGGAATTGTACTCAATTTTGTGTTATTCCTTTATAATATGAGACTATCTGGAATTGGAAAAGTTTAGTATATTATTAATCAGGTAAGTGGATTAGATCCTTGATCATGGTGGCAAATTGTAACTCATGCCATTCTTGTAGGGCTCATTACTGTGGGGCTGTCCCACCTCCTATTGCTATTGGTAATATAATACTTGTCTAATAAGATTGGTAACACTACTCAGCAACATAGGGTAATGAATATTTTTAATTTTTTTATAATAAAATAAGGGGAACTGTAGCTGAAGAGCCAACAGTAATCTAGGCCACATGGTGACCCTAAGAGACTGAGTTGCCTTAGAGACTCAGGAATACCTGAGACAAGAGATGACATAAGCTCCCTCTGGTGAGATACTCATGCAATGGGTCACTGGAGTGAAACAAGACTGGTGACTGGCAGCCTGCCCTCTTCCTCTTCTAAATTTCTTTTACTCTTTGTCCTGATGTAGGGACTGGTGGGCGGGGGTAAGAAAAATTATGTGGTTTATACTTTTCTATAATCTGTGCTCTTCAGAATTTGTGTTGATGCTGGTTGTTTTTGAGTGCCCTAGGGAAACATGGTTAAAATAGCTGAGATTTGAGCTCAGTGAATTGCTTACAACTGTATAAAATGCTTGTGACTGTAAGAATAAATGCCTTCTGTTCATTGATACTGCCCCCCATGTCCCTATTTTATTTCTTATTTATTTTCTTTCTTCAAATCTGTGCCAGCTCTTTGGTCCCAACGCCCCAGGGAAGATTCTTTCAAGTGTCCTGTTGATGACATGATGGCATGGCTTCCTATGGAAGCACTAAGAATATCTCCCTCTTCAATGTCTTCTTTAAATAGAATATGCTCTATAGGGTTTTACTTTCTGAGGTGCTCATAATCCCTCATCAGGCAATTTTATGAATTTTCAGGGTTGCAAAGCTTTTAGAAATACTGCCATTTTAGAAGGTAAAATGTTAAAGTTGTCTTTCAAAATTTGAAAATCCAAGGCTTATTTTTATATCTTTATCATAATTATTTTAATCTCCATAAACACAAAGAGAGAAACTATAAAGATCTGATTTATACAAATTATATTTACAAAGTGTTTGATTAGCACATGTCAACTAATTAAGAGTTATTAGAGTAATATTTACTCAATAGTATATTTTACTGATACATCAATTTTTTAGTCAAATGGGGAACTATAAGATATGTGAGATAATGGCATGATTCAATACATGATAGAGTTAACATATTAACAAACATTCACTTATATTATTAATATATTGCGTACATAACGTCAATAAAGGAAAATATGCACTGTGAACTAGGCATGGTGGCCCAAGTCTGTAATTCAAGCAAATTGAAAGCTGAAGAAACATTTTCAAATTTTAAAGTCAGCCTCAACAAATTAATGTAGTTTTAGGCAGTTTAACAAGACACTGTCTCAAAAATTTAAAAATTGATATGGAAACTTGAAATGTGTCTCAATGGTTAAGCATCTTTCAATTCAATCTACAATATAAAAATAAAGCTTAAAACATTACAATATAGTGTACAACCTGAAAATGTTAATTTCTTATAATTGTTTAATCCCATATCCAAAAATAACTACATTTAGTAATATTTTATTTATAAAAATATATCCTTTCAATGATGAGCTATTTGCACTATAAATATATATTTATGATTATTTTGTTATTTTTTCACTTAATAATGTTTAATAAATTTAAGCAAATATTAAAAGCAGTTACTCATTTTCTATAATCAAATAATTTTCTCTTTAATAGATCTGCACATACAGTAAGGCAAGAGGTATAGATAAAAACTATTATATCTCTTTTATAGTTTTCAGGGTTTTTTTGTTGGGGGGCAGGTACTGGGGATTGAACTCAGGGGCATTTGACACTGAGCCACATCCCCAGCCCTATTTTGTATTTTTTATGTAGAGACAGAGTCTCACTGAGTTGCTTAGTGCCTCTCTATTGCTGAGGCTGGCTTTGAACTCACAATTCTCCTGTCTCAGCTTCCCAAAGTGCTGGGATTACAGGCATGTGCCACCATGCCCAGCTCAGGTTTTTTTATTCTAAATATTTTTGCTGTAATAGATGGCAAATATTTGGACAAATGTTGTTTAACCTTCACTAGAGATATGAGGTTTCAGAAATTCAATAATTTTGAAATTTTAATAAAGGCTTTGAAGTATTATTTAACATTTTAGAGTTGCTGGACACTATACATTTTCCAGTGTTCAATAATGTTTAAGCCATGGCTACGAGTTGTGAAACATTTTTTCCCACTTGTGTCCTGTCTAACCAATATGTATTTTCAGGTACTAAGGAATGAACAACTGTAGGATATATTTTCACATTGTCATAGTTTTTTTTTTTTTTACATTATAATTTTTCTCTGTTATGATTGCTCTAGTGTGGAAGAACTTTTGACCCATCCTTAAAAGAATGGTACAATGCTCTCATTTGTAGAGCTTTTCTCCAGTATGAATTCTCTGATATCTAATATGGTATGAATTATTTTTAAAAGCTTAGTCACATTTTTTACATTTGTAAGTCCTCTCTTCAGTATAAACTCTGCTATGGCAGATAAGGTTTGATTTTCAATTAAAAATATTGTAACATTATTTACATTTGTATGGCTTCTCTCTAGTATAAATTCTATGGTGATGAGTAAGGCTTGTCTAGTCCTTAAAGGCTTTCACACATATTTTTACATTGGTAGGCCTTCTCTCCAGTATGAATCCTCTTGTGGCAAATATAGTATAATTTTTGAGCAAAAGCTTTGCCACTTCTCTCTAATATGAATCCTATGATAATGACGAAGGTACGTTTTTTGAGTAAAATCTTTGCCACATTTTTCACATTTGTAAGGCTTCTCTCCAGTATGAATATTCTCGTGAATCAGATATATTTTTTTAATAAAAGCTTTGTCACATTTTTTTTTATTTATAGGGCCTTTTTCTACTATGAATACCCTGGTGACAAATAAGGTGTAAACTTTTATTAAAAATTTTGTCCCATTCTTTACATTTGTAGAGCTTTTCTCCAAAATAATTTTTTTTTTGGTGGTGAAAAAGTGCTGATTTTTTTTTTTTTTTTGGTGCCAGGGATTGAAATTATGGGTACTTGACCACTGAGTCACATCTCCAGCCCTATGTTTTTGTATTTTATTTAAAAACATGGTCTCATTGATTTACTTAGTACCTTACTGGCTTTAGCTGGCTTTGAACTCCGAATACTTCTGTCAGCCTCCCAAAGTGCTGGGATTATGGGTGTGTGCCACTGTGCTCAGATTGCTGATTTTTGATAATATGATTTCTGATGTTTATTCTCACAATTTTCCATATTTTCCTTTGTTGTATATAGTCAATATCATAATGTTTTATATTTTTAATTTATCACTTTTTGATATATATGTTTTATATCCTGGTCTGGTAAAATTTCTTGGGTATGATGAGAAATCCATGCCTGAAATAAATCAAAATAATGATTTTACTTAATATGCTGGTGTGATTATATTATTCATATACAAAATATAAAATCACAATGTCAGGAAATTAGCTGGGTAGCAGATTAGTAAATACAAAGTTATCATTACTCCAAAAATCTAAAAGTTAAATAAAAATATACAGACAAAATTACATTGTCAAAGTTACCTAAACTATTTTAGAGATCATCATATTCAATATGATTATGTTACTAATTAAATTAACAGCAGAGGGAATATATGTTAATTTTCTCCAACAATTTTTAATTTTTTCCTCCTCCATAATATACCATTATTCAATTAGGAAAAATCTACCAGCTACATTCACTCTCAGTAAAATAAGACAAATCTTAACATACACAAGCATTTGTGGCTTTCTTGAAGGGAGAAAACTACTTTTTTGTCTACCATGACACACAGATCTAGAGATAACATAGTTTTTTGGATGACAATAACACAGCTATTAAACAAGGGTAAAGAGGCTACAAACTTTTTTATATTTTAGTTGTCTATATTTTATTTGTTTATATGTGATACTGAGAATTGAACCCTGTGTCTCATATATACTAGACAAGTGCTCTAACACTGAGCCACATCAGCCTGAAGGTTATGAACACCTTAAAAGAAATATTATTTTAAAAAAATAAAAAAAAATGCATACATGCATCTAAAAATTTCTCCATAATGGACTTCTAGATTTCCCACATTGTTTTTGTTTGTTTGTTTGTTTTGTTTTGTTTTGTTCTGTTTTGGAGAGGGAATATTTCTCCATTGTGCATTATAAGCACCTTTGTCTAATATGAGGTAACTTTATTTATGTAGGTTTTTTCTTGTGTTTTCTATTTTGTTCCATTGGATTTCTTGCCTACTTTGGCTCAATACAATTAATATTTCTGTTACTATAATTCTGTATTATATTTAGAGGTCTGATATTATCATGTTTCAGGCTTTGTACTCTTCACTAATAATTTTTTAAACTATTTTAGGACTCTTGTTTTGCCAAACATTTATAACTGCTTTGTTCTATTTCTATGAAGGTACAATAGGAATTTTATTAGAGGTTTTCTTGAATCTATTTAGCTCTTTTGGTTGTATGATCATTTTGACAATATAGATTCTTCCTATCCAAGAACATGGAAAGTGATTTCACCTTCTAAACTTTTTCTCATTTTTTTTCCTAATGTTCTGTATATTTTATTGTAGAGTTTTTAAAATTCCTTTTATCATCTTTTTATTAGATTGATTCCTAAACTCTTTTTCTTCTTCTTCTTCTTCTTCTTCTCCTTCCTCTTCCTCTTCCTCTTCCTCCCCTTCTCCTCCTCCTCCTCCTTCCCCTTCCCCTTCCCCTTCTCCTTCTCCTTCTTCTTCTTCTCCTCCTCCTCCTCCTCCTCCTCCTCCTTCTCCTCCTCCTCCTTCTTCTTCTTCTTCTTCTTTGGTGTGGCTATTCTTAATGGTATAGTTTTCCTAATTTATCTTGCAGCTGATTTATTACTGATGTGGAGAAAGTAATTGAATAATGGGTATTAACTTGTATCACAGTATTTTGCTGAATATATTAATGAGTTCTAAAAATTGCTCAGTGGAGTTGTTTGGGTTTTCAATATATAGAAACATATTGTCAGCAAAAAGAAATAATATGAACTCTTTTTTTGTATACTTTTAAAAATATAAATTTTATTGAGTTGGGCTCTAATTTCATTTCTTTTCTTCTATGGATATTGGTATTGATTTTTTCTTCTGTTTCCAAGGCCTTGAGATCTAATTTTAGATTATTTATTTGTTGTCTTATTCTTTTAATAAATAGGCTCAATGTTTTTAATTTTTCTCTTAGGGCCATGATTATAGTATCCCAGAAGTTTGATACGCTGTAACATTATTCTTATTTACTTCAAATTATTTATTTTTTTACCCATGATTTCTTCTTTTTATTTATTATATCTAGATTACCATGATAGCAGACTGCATTTTTATTTATTGTATACAAATGGAGCACAACTATTCTTTATCTGGTTGTATGTGATGTAGAATCACAACATACATGCAGTCAAACCTAAAGCTATGATGTTCATCATATTCCACCACTTTTACTTTCCCTGCCCCATCCTCCCTCCTACTCCTTTGATCAAAGTACCTCCATTCTTCCTGCATCCTCCCCCACACTATGGATCAGCATCCACTTATCAAAAAGAACAATTCTCATTTGGTTTTCTGAGATTGGCTTACTTTACTTAGCATGTATTCTCCTACTCCATCCATTTACCTGAAAATGCCATAATTTTATTCTCTCTTATTGTGGAGTAATATTCCATTGAGTATATATACCACAGTTTCTTTATTCATTCAACTATAGAAGGATATCTAGTTTGGTTCCACAGTTTACTTATTTTGAATTGAGCTGCCTTAAACATTGAAGTTGCTGCATCACTGTAGTATGCTATTTTTAAGTCTTCTGACCAAGAAGTGGGATAACTGGGTCAAATAATGGTCCCAATCCAAGTTTTCTAAGAAATCTTCATACTGCTTTTCAGATTGGTTGTACCAATTTCCAGTCCCACCAGCAATGTATGAGTTTGCTTTTCCCCTACAACTGCACCAAGCACTTATTGTTGTTTGTATTTTGATAATTGCCATTGTGACTGGTGTGAGATGAAATCTTAGGGTAGTTTTGATTTGCACTTCTGTAATTGCTAGAGATGTTGAACAATTTTTCATATGTATGTTGATTGATTGTATATCTTCTTCTATGAAGTTTCTGCTAACTTCTTAGTACCTATATTGATTGAGTTGTTTGTTTTTAGGGTGTTAGATTTTTAAGTTCGTTATATATCCTGGAGATTAGTGCTCTATCAGATATGCAAGTGGCAAAAATTTGTTCCCAGAATGTTGGTTTTCTGTTCAATTCATTGACTTTTTTTCAGAGAAGAAACCTTTTTAGTTTGAATCCATGCCACTTATTGATTCTTGATTGTACTTCTTGTGTTGTAGGAGGCTTGTTAAGCAAGTAAGTTTCTAACACAATATGATAAAATTTGGGCATTTTTTTCCTTCACATTCCTTATAGAAATAAAAAAGGCAATCATGAAATTCATTTGGAAGAATAAAAGAACCAGAATACCCAAAGCAATCCTTAGAAAAAAGACTGAAACAGCAGGCATCACAATACCAGACCTTAAATTATATTGCAAATCTATAGTAACAAAAACAGCATGGTATTAGCCCCAAAATTGTCTTGTAGTCCAATGGCACAGAATAACAACACAGAGAGCTCGAAATTAGACTAGGGACCTTACACCTACTAGAAGAAGATTTTGTTTGAAATTCTGCACCTTCTTCTATCCTGATAAATCTTTCATTTGATCTTTTGATGCTGTCCCGTAATTCTTGTGTATTCTGTTTATGATTTCTTGCCATCTTCCTGTATGGTCAAGTCTATTTTCAAGATTGTATATTTTGTCTTCATTATGTCTAAGGATCTGTCTTACAGGCAATCTAGTCTGCTTGTGATGTTTCTATTACATTTTTTATTTGGTTTATTGTTTCCTTTATTTCAAGAATTTCTAATTGGTACTATTTTTCCCACAATCTCTAGCTCATTCTTAAAGTAATATTTTGCTACTTGTATTTGCTTTCTTATCTCTTTGTTAAAGAGATTAATGGTTGCCTTTATTTGCTCTTCTATTTCTTTGTTGCATTGATCAATTTTTGCCTGTATTTGCTTACTTATATCATTCTTATTTCACAGATAATTTTAATTATGTACATTCTGAATTCTTTTTTCTGACATTTCCTCAACTGTGCTGTCAATTAATTCTATTATTGTGGTATTGAGGTTTATTTGGGGCACTTTATTCCCTTTTTTTTTAAATGCTGATTATGTATCTTCCTTTCTTGCAATGCTGATCTTAGTTATGGTGGCATCTATCCTATAATCTTGTACTGACACTACAGATTATCTGTATCTCACCTTGGATTTACTTCTAGTCCCCAGCAGGTGTCCCCAAATGGGCATTTCCACTAAAGTGGGTGGTGTTGGTAGTGGATGCACCTCAAAGGGGCAGTGGGAGTGGCCTTTGCTGGGCTCCCTTGGTGGTCCTTGAGGGCAGTTTTGGGCCCTTTCTTCTGCTTCTGCCAGGTCTGCAGGGACTTTGGAGCAGAACTAGCGGTGGAGGCTGGCCTCACTTGGGCAGTGTCTCACACAGGAGTCTTACACTTAGCATGGACTCCTCTGTGGTTTCTTGCTAGCAGTCTTTGTTCTGACCTTAGCTGGGAAGTCATGGAGTTCCCCGAGGGTGCTTTTTGGTTTTCTGTTGGGCACCTACCATGTCACAGAAACTCTAGAGCTGAACTGAGAGTGGGCCCAGAACTCACTTGGGCAGGGTCTCATGCAGGGGTCTCTACAGGCATCTTTTACCATGGGTGTGGGCTCCTCTGTGGCTGACAGCTAGCAGTCTCTTGTCTGCCCTTAGTTGGGCATCTGTGCCATTCCCTGAGACTGATTTTGGGACCTCTGTTGTGCTTGCTCTGGCCAGGTCACAGGAACTCTGGAGCAAAACTAGGGGTGGGCTCAGGCCTTCCTTGGGCAGGAGGCCTCTCAAGCAGGAGTCCCTATGTGTGACACTAACCATGGTGTGGGCTCCCCTGTGGCTGGTGGCTAGCAGTCTCCTGTCTGCCCTTAGCTGGGCACCTGTCACATTCCCCAGGGTGATTTTGGGCTCTGTTTACACTTGCTCTGGCTGGGTCACAGGAACTCTGGAGCAGAACTGGGGTCAGGCCCAGGCCTCACTTGGGCAGGGTCTCAAGCAAGAGTCACTATGTGCAACCCTTACTGTGGGTGTAGTCTCCCCTGTTGCGGACAGGTAATAGACTCTGGTCTGTTCTTGGCTGGGCTCCCATGGAGTTCCTTGAGGGCAGTTTTTGCCCTCTGTTCTCATTCCTTATTTCTACTGCTGTATACTCATCATTCAATAGTGAATGATTTATTCTTCAAATGTTTGAGTAAATTTTACATTGTGTCCTCTTGGTGATTTCAAATTTCCTTTTATTATAATCTTATAGTATACAGAGTGTTATCTTTATTATTTTTTATTTGCTAACTGTTGCTTTGTGGCCTAAAATAGGGTCTATTTTAGAAAATATTCCATGTGCTGCTGAGAAAATGTTGTACACTATCATTGGTAATAAAATATTCTATATATTTATATTAAGTCTAGATTATTAATTTTTACTTTTGTAGCATATAACTTAGCTTTTGCTTAAATTATATGTCTAATGTTGAAAAAAATATGTTAAAATACCCAGTACTACTGTGAAGTGGCCTATTTTATTCTTGATATTGAGGGGAGTTTGCTTGATATATGTATCTGCTCCATTTGGAACATAAAATATTCATGATTGCTATTTCTTCTTCTTGTATGGCTCCCTTAAGTAGTATAAAACTTTTTTTTATCTCTTATGATTATCTTTGATATAAAGTCTACTTTCTGTGATATGAGTGTAAAAATCCCAGCTTGTTTATGAGATTCATATAAATGACATTTTTTCTTAAACTTTCACCTTTACTTTGTGGATGTTTTCTTTATAAGTGAGTGTTTTGAAGACAGCATATTATTGAGTCTTGTTTTATGATTCAATCTGGAAACCTATATTGTTGGATTTTTTTATAATTGGTTTTCAATATTTAAATTCAATATTATTATTGAAATTTTTTTGTTATTTTGGTTTATTTCTATTTTTACCTTGAATTTGATTCTACTTTAATTAGCTATTCTTTTAGGTTTGTTTCTGCCTTTCCTGGTTTTGGTTTTTATTCTTCATGTATTCTTCAAAACATTTTACTGAGTATATTTTTTGTTCCAGCTTTATAATTGTAAATACTTTTAATGTTTTCATTATGAAAGATTTTTATTTCATTTTTAAATCTAAAATTTTAATTTTGCTGGATATAGTATTCTTGGTTTTCATCTATGTTTCTTTAAAACTTGGTATATATTATTCTAAGACTTTCTATATTTTAGACTTCAGATTAGAAAATCGGATAAGACTTGGGTTGATTTTTTTCTAAATGTGTCCAATGTTTTTCTCTTGATTATTTTAAGATTCTACCATTTTTCTATATGTTAGGCATTTTCAAAATGATATGTCTTGAAATGAGCCTATTGTAATTTTGCATATTTGGAGTCCTAATCCTTTCGTATTTGATTTTATATATGTATATATGTATTTTTTAGTTGTTGGTGAACCTTTGTTTAATTAACTTATTTATATGTGATAGTGAGAATCAAATCAAGTGCCATACATTTGCTTGGCAAGCACTTTTGCAGTGAGCCACAACCTCAGCACTTAATTTTCCATTGCTTTTAATGTTTGATATAATTTCTGCTATTATTTAAAAATTGTGTATTACTTTAGGATGTATTTCAGATCCTTCATCTATTCTGATAAATCTTAATTTTGTCCTTTTTATGATATCCCATATTTCTTGAAAATTCTGTTTATACTCCCTTAATATCTCTTTTCTATAATCATGTTTTGTTTTAGATTATATACTTTGTTGTCAAGGCCTTAAAATCTATATTCTAGGTGGCCTAGTCTGTTGGTGATGCTGCCCATTCAAATTTTAATTTAGTTTATTATTACCTTCATCTTGAGGATACCCAATTGATTCTTCTTCAGCATCTGCATCTCCTTATAAAAGTGATCTTCCACTTCTTATATATTTTTTTTGAATTTCTTCTGTCATCTTATAGATGAGTTTAACCATAAACTTCCTGAATTCTATCTCTGACATTTTCTCCACTGTGATGTCAAAGGAGTCTGCTGTTGAGGTATTCTATGTTGTTTGTATGATTTGTTACCTTGATTTTTATATTGTTTTAGTGTTCACCCATTTATTTGGATGGACATGAAGCTGTAGATTTTTTACATTATGAGTTTATAGTGTCTCTCTATGTTACTAGTACCACGCACTTTGGAGGGTTAATGATAGCAACAACTTATGACAGTAATATATAGAAGTAGACTAGGTTGTTATTTCCTAATTTTACCTGTACAGTGCTAACTTGTACAATATGCAGAAATAGAATCAGTAATTTCCATCAGTAAAAATGTAAATAATTATAAATTATTTCTGGCATATAATCAAATCATAGGTCTTGTATATGACTTCTAATATATTAATTATTGCCATGGCATTGATGGTAGGGGCAGATATTATATACATTGAGTAGTGTTAAATGGTGTTAAGGATAGAATATAGTATAAGGAAAGAAGAAGAGTTAAGAGAGTAGAATATATTAACAATTTCAAAGGGTCAATAAGGCAGATGCAATGGTAACAGGTTGTATTAATAATGGGGAGCATGTAGAAAAATAACATTAAGAACATAAAAAGGGAAATGGAATAAAATTTGACTGTTAACAGAAAAGATAGAGAGGAAGCCAAGGGAAATAGAATGGTGGCAAAGACATACAACACAAAAATCAAAAAAATTAACCCTCAAAAAACTGAGAATGAATAAAATAATATCTTCAACAAAAATATTATAAAGGATAATATATATACATATGTGTGTGTACTTGTGTGTGTGTGTTCGTATGTTGTTGAATCAATCAGTGCACATTCAAATAAAATTAAACATCAGAACAAAAAAAAAAAACAAAAAAGATAAAAATCTTGGTAAAAAGTCAAGAAAATAAGAATCATTTTGACTATTTTGGATAAAGTAATGAATATATGTTTTTGCCATCTGTGCCAACTGATTTTATTTTTTCTGGATATGTGCACTGAACATGGGAGTATGGAGTGTGGGCTATTGAGTCCTTCCTATTTATTCAGTTGCTCATCAAGTTGCCATCTGGAGTTTAAAATTTCTTAACTTCTTTTGGGGAGACTGGTAAGAAGTGGAATGGGAGTAGCTGTCAATTACATTGCCAATGTGTGGTCCCTATTGGGTTCTGTAAGAGAAGTTCTTATAGGTAGAGTTCTTGGTTGCAGTTAGTTTTAGTGAGTTTCCAGTAGTTTTATTTTGTGATGAGTTGCTGGTAGTATTCAATAAGTGTAGTTCTAAAACCTTGTAGATGTTGATATGTGATGGGCTGGGCAGGTCAAGTGATAAAGTTGTTGACTGGGTGAGTTAGTATTCTGGCCAGATGGCAAAGTGGGTACTTGAGTAGGGTGGGCCTGCTGGGGAAGTGGTGGCCTTGCAGGGAGGGACATAGAGCAGACAATGAAGCTGCAGGGATATTAGTTTATGTGTTGGGTAGGGTGTGAGGTTAGGGTGTCTGGAAACTGAAAGTAGGGGACCACAGGTGTCCAAGAGGTAGGAATCAAAGATTACAGGCAGACAGGGCATGCCAGGACCAAGTGAATGTTAGACAACCAGTACGTGTAAGAACCAGTGAGAGGACCAGAATGGGTGGGTGCCAGGTACTGGCCAGTGATAAGGACAAGTCAATCAAGCAAGCTGAGATCAAGTGCCCTGAAATCTATCATATCAACTTTCTTATTCACTGTATCTGGCCTTGTAAACTCCACAGGCTATACAGGAGCAAAAGGACTCACAGGATTGAAGAGAGCTTGGTTTTCCCTAGTCTCTCTAACTAAAGCATACCAGTGCAAAATGCTCCTCATACTTTTGACCCCTGGGTTTTTAAGGTTTAGTTAAGTATTTGCTAGGCTCAAATACTTTTACACAGACCTAGCCATAAACTTGTAAATTTGGTTTTCCACTTCCAATTATCACAGTTGTAGTGAAATCTCAAGATGGCTTCTGGTTTGGCACATCTGATAATTTATAAATTCATGGTGACTGTTTTTAGAATCATTTAATGTGTTGAATAGTCTCTGGTTTAGGTAGAGAAGACAGCCCCTCCATTCTGGTGACATTTTGCTCTAAGCATCAAAGAGAAGAAGTGTTCTCACTGCTTGAGTTCTGGGTAGGCAAGCTAGAAAAAATGCTGCCTCCTTCTAATAAGCCATTTTCCTGTCCCAACTACAATCTTTTCTTATCATATAAAATGTATAAATATTATTCTATGAGTTTTTAACTCATAAAACCAAAAATAATGTGATAGAATTAATTTTATTAATATTTTATAACGTTTTATGAATCATCAGTAAAGGATATAACTTAAGTTTTACCCAAGTTTATTTTATGTGAAGTTCAGGTGAGAAGAATGTATGAATTTAGAGCTAATGAAAGTGTGAATGCTGAAAGTATTATCAGAACAGGGCAGTTATTATAAATGAGAGGAGCAATGGAAAAGTGTTAAGAAAAAATTCAAATTGAACAAATGATATGTGTATTTGATGTGAGCATACATAAAATGTCAATTTGTATGTATAAATGAATAAATTTTTAGGTAAAATTATTTAATTTTTAAAAATTTATAAATCAATTTAATATTGTGTTTATTTAAAGACAGTATAGTACCAGGCACTATGGTATAGGCCTGTAATCTCAGCTATTTGGTAGGCTGAGCCAGAATGCAACTCTCAGCAAGATAGTGAGGCTCTAAGAAATTCAGTAAGACCATGCCCCAAAATAAAAATCAAAAATAAAAAGTTCTGGGGATGTGAATCTGTGGTAAAGCTTGCCTGGGTCAATCCATAGTCAAAAACAAACAAACAAACAAACAAAAAACCCAAAAACAATGTTATCTCTAACAAAATTAATGAGGCAGTGGTCTTCTCTCCCCATCCCAAAGAAGAAATATTATCCTAGGAGATAAGTATTCATAGAAATTAAGCCTCTGTGGGCAAGTTTCCAAAGATGGTTTCAGTTGACTTTGCCAAATAAACTGCATATACCCCAATCCTGTCTGCTAAAAAAATAATTTAAAAAAAGCAAGGAATACTAATTTGGAAAAGATCTAACATCTAAAAATAACATGATTTCATATATTTATCCCAAAGCACCTAATTTATACTTACTAATGGCAATGAAAGGTAATTATGACTAGTTCAAAGTGTTAAATTAAGAGATGAGTTCTTTTGCATCCCTTTGATAAGAAATTCCTAATCCCTGCTTTTGAGTGACAGGGCCTCAATACAAAATAACCATCTAGTTTTGGTGTGTTGTCTTACATCAAGGATTTAAAAATCTTGAGTAATGTGTTTAATAAAAGTCTATCTAAAGTTTTAGTTTTAAGGATTATAGATGACTAAAGAAATCTTTTTTACAATATGATGATTATCTGCTTATGGCCAACCCCAACTATCAACAAAGATTTTGAAATACTATATTGCTGCACTAAATCATGATAGTGAATATGTGGTGTCCATTAGAATGGCTTAATTTTGTAAACAATTCACCTATCAAGGATTCCAGATTAGCCAATAAATCAAATTTTTATGTCAGATTTAAATCAGGCTATCTCAATTCTTATAGGAATGAGAAATCAGAGACAGGTACATGGACCCGTGAAAATGTAAGTGCTATAATTTAGATATTAGTTGCCTGCCACCCCAAAAAAACTTATGCATGAGAGAATGCAAGAATGTTTACATGTGAAAAGTTTAGGTTATGAAAATATTACCTATTGAGTGCATTAATTCTTTGAGAGGGACTCTTGAGTGAAAACTTTAGGCAAGTAGCCTATTGCAGGTGGAAGTTGATCCCTGGGGTAAAGTCTTTAACATTTATATTTATGTTTTTTTTTTTTTCTTTTTAAGCAGAGAACACTATATTTCCTTGAACCATCTTCTCAGCTTTTCTTTTTTCCAACACACTCTTCTGCCATGATGTTCTGCCTCATTTCACACTCTGAAGAATGGAGTCAGCCATCTCTAGACTGAGGCTTGTAAAACTGTGAAACCCACAATATAATTTTTCTTCTTTAAAATTGTTCTTATATAGAATTATTTTCAGTAATAAAAAGTTAAGACAATCAGATACTGCCATATTTGCAACCCTAATTTTGGACTAATAGGTAAACTTCTATATGAGGTTTTACAAGGAACAAATACAATATTTGGCTTATACACTAGACTTTCACCTCACTATAAAAAGTTAAAACAAAGCCTTATGACATACCCTGCTTTAGGACTGCCTGACACATATGTTAGAACTATATATATATATATATATATATATATATATATATATATATATATATACATGAGAAACAAGGTACAATCCTTGAAGTTCTCATATACACACTGAAAACTTACAGAGATCAGTAACTTATGTGTCAGAGCAGATTTACCATGCAATAAAAGGAAGGTTCTCCTTCCTTTGAGTACTATTTAACTTGTATTTTACCACAAAAGATTGATAAAACCACTCTCAACTCATGATTGCATTTGTTCCTCATCAAGTCCTGTTCTGCTAAAAGAGAAGGGTGGATGACAGTTGACTTCTGGGAGTGTAAAAATATTTAATACCATCCATTTGGCAATCCATATGCCAAATTTAGGGAAAAAAATGCAGGTTCACCTTAAATCATCAAAAAAACTAGTATCCAGTAGTGATAATGTTGTATCCAACCCACACCGCTCCCCAAGAAGTGCAGCCCAGACAACTCTGCAGAAGCAGCAAATTTTATTGAGGAAATAGGCACACAGGCCAATCGATTGGGGTCAGCTCTCCTTTCCTTCAGAGAGTGACCCTGAAATGAGGGTTTCAGAGGTTATTATAGGGTGGGCTAGCTACATGACGCAGAACAACAGGATTTGGCCAATATTCAATCTATAGTTACTTACAGTTCAATGGTGGCAGTGCCTCCTATGTCCCCTTTCAGTTCCTGGAACTTTAGGTAACTGGCCAGGGGGTCTGGCAGCCTGTGGTTTTGCCCCCTCCCATCTGTGAGAAACAAGCATAGCAAAGCATTAATCACAGAAGCACAAAGAGCAGGTTAGCAGATACATGCAGGCCTGAGCCAGAGTGACTCCATTTTGAGTTTGGATTTTACATTCCCCCCTTTTCTAGTGAATAGAGTCAAACCTTTGACTCATCATCTATCAGGAAGGGGTTATAGTGGGACCCAACTACTATGAGTTTAACAGCACTAATTCTTTGTCTTATAGAGTTAACTAGACAGTTAATAATTCAGTATCCTACTGGAAATCACAAAAGCAAAAGTATGAGGGGGTCTGAAATAGCAGATAAAAGGGTTGTGAGCCATGGTGACCAAAATAATCCCTGATACCAATTGGAGTTATTTGTTCTCAATTTATCTCTTTTTTCAACTTTCTTGGACCAAAGCTAATATGTCCCTGATGACTCCTGATTGGTTTGTATAGAAGCAACAAGTTTTTTCTATGGCTACACATAAATTTCTCTCCTTTCTGAAAAGTAAGTCAAGGCCTCTGTGTTCTGGAGGGCTACCTTTGCTAAAGAATCCACCTGTTTTTTTGAGGCGAGAAATAGAAGACTCTATGTGCCCTAAGTCTAGGTCTACTTGTTGGCTGAGGCTTTTGATATTTTGATTACTGACAATAAGGGAAGTTGTTTCTAGGACAGTGGATCCTGTTAATCCTAGTCTCACTAACAAGGGTCTCCTCCATATCAATATATTTGTGGCAAAATGTGTTAGAA
Organism: Xerus rutilus; assembly: GCA_028644305.1. NCBI lineage: Eukaryota > Metazoa > Chordata > Mammalia > Rodentia > Sciuridae > Xerus > Xerus rutilus. Next base: position 3,856,236 of record JAQQSJ010000020.1, read on the forward strand.
CACAAAGTTTCTTTGACTCATCATTTTTAAAATACCAGACATTGATGCAGGGAGTAATACCAGAAGTGCAAGCAAGTCAAGTAAAAGGAGGGGCCTTGAAAACATAACTGTGGGAAACTGAGGCAGAAAGGGAGTAACATGTTAATATACTCCACAACATTTCCCACTGATTTTATGGAACTAATCAAATCATTGATTTATCATCATCAGTATGAATCCCAGATGCTGTTGTTTAGACTCTCCATTATAGTAGTTCACTCAGGGAATAATGTGAACAGTCAAAAAATTTGTTTTATTCTGATGTGTCAAAAAGCTGTAGGGATAAGCAGGGAGATATTCTTGATATATAGGCAAACCAAATGTCCTCTGGAGCCACATATAAATTAACCAACAGTCCTAAGTAACAATAGGTTTTGTCCAATTAGAGGTAGGGGTTGGACTGACAAAATATGTTGTTTTAGCAGCTCATATCTTATAATTTTTTTGGACCCAAACCAGCCTTCATTTTGTGAATTGACCCAATTACACATTTAAACTGATTGTATTTTTTCTCTAATTTTAGGGAACTCCTACTGTTGTGAGGAAAAGTGTGATGACTGCTCTTTCTGCTTCAAGCTGAGAGGGGGCGATGTGCAGTGGGGCAAGCAGTTTGGAGTCCCTTTTTATAAATTGGGTCAAGGGGTCCATGATGAAAGTCTGATTCAGGAAGAACAGGTTGTAAATTCATCTGGGGGTGGTGCTTTTATGAGAGAAACAAAAGATATGAGCACTGAAATGAGATCAATACACAATAAATGTTGTAGCATCAGGAACATATCAATAAAGATCATGAAGATAATAGAAATCAATAATTTCTCACCAGCAGGTGCAAGAACTAAGAAATTATCCCCATAACAAGGCCTAAAGAAAGCCTAAGGCCTTTATTTGGAAAAATAAATCTTCTATATTGCTAGAGTTATCAGGAATGTATACATAATATTTAGTTAAGTTACTTTAATTAAGGCTAGAGAATTATACTAGTAAACATATACTAGTAAACATTGACTAAACCTACCTCTGTTGGAGGTTAGGAAGATCTGTAGGCCTTGAATTGACTAACAACTTTTTACTATGACAGGTTTTTTTTTTTTTTTTTTTTTTTTTTTTTTTTTTTTTTTTTTTGATAGTTTTCAGGCACTCATGATTACAAATCTCTCTTTTGTTGTCTCCAGTCTTACTTATTCTTGGGAGGCTAACCCAAGTGTACATCTTAAGTTACAAATAATTACATGTATTTTTTAAAATACCCAGGAATGATTGTTTTGGTTTTAACTGTTTTTGCTAGGTGTTCAAGATCAAGATGGTCAAATGGACCTTGTTTTTATCTATTGTTAAGAGTCAGCTGAATATGTGGGACACTCTTGTGGAACTTGTGAGCAGCCTCTTAGCACTGCTAGTGTCATCTTAGCTAAGATGGATCAAGGTCTTAATGACCATGTGGCTTCCTGTGGATGCAGGGATGTCTGCCCTTTCCAGTGACCCTCTTCTTTTGCAGCATATACACTGATTGGCTTTCTGTTCTCTAGTGGTCTCATTAATCTCCCTGATCAGGTTATGTGGCCCAGAGTTGTAAAGCTCTTCTCCTTTTCCCAGAGTTCAGGCTGACTCAGAGGGCAAGAGCCAAATATTGGTTTCCTTAGCCCCTTTATTTTAACCTTAATATTTAAACCTTGGCCTTAAACATCCAGCAAGTCAGTCTTACCAGTCTTAAAGAGTACTGGGCTTTAACTTAATGTTTATAACTTTATAGTTATTTTTATCTTTTTATTTACTATCTGTCTATAGATTGTTTAATCTGGGTTACATATCCATATCCCCTGTTTGAGATATACAGCTTTAAATGAACTGAAGTTTGGCCTACTTTGGAGTTATTTGACAAACAGTTTCTGAGCCTTTAGGAATGTCAGCTACAATATTAACCTTTAAATATATCAGGCTCTTACTATCTTTTAAGAATACCTTTACAGTTTTATGTTTTAGTGTAGAAGGTAACATAAGGTTTAGGTCTGGTTACAAAACATCAAATGATATAAATAAATCTACAATAAAATTTGTCATTTCTATAAGTCTAAGTTTACCATTACAGACAACTTTAGTTTGTAGAACACCAGCTTGATAAAATGTTCCTTTAAATCTTTTACTTTAAAGACTTGTATACCTGAAAGATATTTAATATGTAAGGAAGAGTAATAGCACCATAATTACATTGATATTTTTATATTAATCAAGTTTAGTACTTAAAGAAAATCTAGATTCTGTAATGTAGTACAATACTGTAAAACACCAGTTGCTGTTTAACCAGAGTGGTACAAACCTTAATTTTTCCAAGACTAGTTGTTCTGAGAATAAAACTTAACAAACACAATGTTAGGAGTGAATTAATGTTTTAAGAAATTTTTGTCATTTTAACAGATTAAACTTTGGTTTATACCAGTACATTAATATTTGAATTTAGGGAAAAACCTTCAATAGTTTTAACTATTTGTGTTACATATATATAACCAACTTAGTTACATACAAACTTGTCCTTTACTTACACAGACCTATTTTATCATTTAGATCCTCTTATTGTTTACTTAGATGTATTATAACTTTACTACATGAAGACTTGAAGACTTTTTTACCCAGACTTTTTTTTATTAAATATATTTTATTTTATTTTAATAAGATGAAATAGTTGAAATGTTTATAACCTTTATATAATAGTTAAGGCACAAAGTAATTTTAATTTTTTTAATGTTACCAGTTTGTGAAAATACCAATAATGTGTTTAAGCATATTACCTTAAGGAATTTAAGGAGTTAAGAGTACTTGATGTTATATTTAACAGTTAGCATTTTAACTTTATAAACCATTTAGATGTCTTCAACAAACACATCCATGATCAATCTTATACATGTCAAATATAATTTACTTACTTTAAAAAAAACAAAATATTAGACAAGTGCATTTAACAGTATTCTTTTCCTGTTGAAGAAAAATCCTAGAAACAATGGATATTAAACATTTTATAGACATCAACATTTTATTAACAATTGACAACATAGAGAAGCTTGTGAGTTAGTAAACTTTAAACACATTTTTATTTGTTTACCCAATTTAAATTGAACTTTTTGAATGACCTGAACCAAAGGTATTTGGATTTATTTTATTTTTTAAATTTTAATTTATGAGCTCATATGTCAATTTTGGTACCAAATATATGTAGATATGGCAATACATGTAGACTGACAATACACAGGTGTACTTACACAGAACATACAAAGGCCTTTTTGCTTATCTTTTTAAAACCTATTAGATTCAGAGCTAACACTTGTAAAACAGTTCTAATCAGAAAAATATATGAACCTAGAGCACCAAATCAAAATTAAGAACTCCAAAATAGAAGTTTAAAAGCTTTCCTGTTTTTTGCCCTGATATGGTCCCACTCCTCAGAGGTGAAAATAATTAAGGGATGATATACAAATGGGGCACCATTTCTCCCTGAGGGAATCTCCCAATGAGTCAGCAAGGGAGTCTGTTTACATTGGTCTTCTTGGGAGACCCCCCTCAGCTCAGGTTCTCATTCTAAACCAGTTTTTCTGGTCTTTTGGATAGTGGCCACCAAAATCATAGCCTGGCATTTGAAAAACATTTATTACCTGGTCTGCCATGGTTAAAAACTTTTGGGTCACTGCCAATAGTTGGAAGTTACTCTATAAACCCTTTAAGTTTTTGGAGGTTTCTGTGAATATCTGGGGCTGATTGAGAGACAAAAGCCAAATTTTCTAGACAAAATGATGTTTTTGCATATCTGTTTTTTACCTTTTAGCTTTTATTTTTAACCTTTTTTTAAATTCTGTTGGCAGCCATATTTACATTTTAATGCAAGCTTTTGGAGCACTGCTAAAAACCTTTTTAACCATTTTTTTTCCTTTGGTTAGTATTTGATCTGGGTGGCCAGGTGGCCCAAAGATGATTTTTTTTTTTTGGAACAGGTAGGCAGTGGGGAGTTTGGTGGTCCCCTCCAAAGGCCATCTGACCTTGAATATGAGCCATTCAAAGAAACAGAAAGTGGTTAGTTTATCTCAGTAAACGGCATCCCTGGATTCAGCTGCCTTCTGCTGAAAATCCTTAAAGTGTGATTTGATCAAATCTAAAGGGCTAGGTATGGATGAAGATTGACTCATTATTCCAAAAGACAAGTAGACAGTACACAGAGACAAGAAAAACAATAAAAACACCACAGTTAGGCTAGAGATCTCGAGGCTATAACACCTTTGTGGCCACATAATATCAAGATGGATTTATGAGCTCTTACCTGAAACATGAACCAGACCAGATGGAGTCCACCAGCGTCCTGGATGGAGTCCTGACTCAGGGCAATGCGCTGCATCCAGCTTGGCCCTCGAGTCTCAAATGGTATACCAATACAGATTTGACCTATTCCTCAAGGGGCATTAATTCCCCTCAGTAGAGAGGATCAATTCCCTGTTCCATACTCTCTGGAAGGAGATCGGGTGGAGCAACTGGGAAGGGGCTTCACGGTGAATGCACCAAATGTTGCATCCAACCCACACCTCTCCCCAAGAAGTGCAGCCCAGACAACTCTGCAGAAGCAGCAAAGTTTATTGAGGAAATAGGCACACAGGCCAATCGATTGGGGTCAGCTCTCCTTTCCTTCAGAGAGTGACTCCGAAGTGTGGGTTTCAGAGGTTATTATAGGGTGGGCTAGCTACATGACGCAGAACAACAGGATTTGGCCAATATTCAATCTATAGTTACTTACAGTTCAACGGTGGCAGTGCCTCCTATGTCCCCTTTCAGTTCCTGGAACTTTGGGTAACTGGCCAGGGGGTCTGGCAGCCTGTGGTTTTGCTCCCCCCATCCATGAGAAACAAGCATAGCAAAGCATTAATCACAGAAGCACAAAGAGCAGGTTAGCTGATACATGCAGGCCTGAGCCAGAGTGACTCCATTTTGAGTTTGGATTTTACAATAATGAACCAATATAACATGACTGCTTAGAGATCTTGGAAACTCCCCCAGCAATATGGCTATGCCTGATTAGCCTATCTCACAGCAAAACTGGAATGTGTTTACTGATAGAAACAAGTTCATGGGCAATGGCTAGTGGATAGCTGAATATTCAGCAGTCATGAAAAAAATATTAAAAGCTGACACTGATGCTAAAAACGAGCCTAAAAAGTCAAGCTTATTTCTCTTTCAAGAACTGTGATTGAACAACAACAAAAAAGCATGCATTTACACTGACAAAAATGGGCCTTCAAAATAGTACATGCATGTTTGGTTATATGGAAAGAAAAATGACCTATGGAAGCTAAGAACAAAATCATAAATCAAGTCTCTGAAAATATTGTGAATAATATATTGCTCTGTCCACACAAAAGCAGATGAAAATCATGTCCTTGTCTAGTTGTGAGATGATTGATACCTATGTGGTCAGGAGAAATATGTTCCTGATAGTGCAAGAAAATGATAAGAAATACCTCAGCTTCCATCAAACCAATTACAAATATATATTTTTTAATATAATTATTTTATTTAAATGTGTTACAAGTCATAGTACATATATAGAGATCATTTTTTTTTATTTCTCTGTTTGCAAACCAGATAGAGTCACACCATTTGTGTCTTTATACATACACCAAGGGTAGTGATGATGATCTCAATCAACCGTCATTACTATACCCATTCCCCTTTCCTTCCTCTCATCTTCCCCCTGCCACATCCAGAGTTCCTGCATTCTCCTATGTTCCCCAATCCCACCCCCCTTATACATCATCGTCCACTAATCAGAGAGAACATTCAGCATTTGGTTTTTTGGGACTGGCTTAATTCACTTAGCATAATGTTCTCCAATTCCATCCATTTGCCTACAAATGCCATAATTTTATTCTCTTTTATTGCTGAGTAATATTCCATTGTGTATATGTACCAGAGTTTCTTTATCCATTCATCTATTGAAGGGCATCTGGGTTGCTTCCATTGTTTTGCAATTGTGAATTGTGCTGCTATAAACACTGAAGTGACTGCTTTACTGTAGTGTGCTGTTTTTAAATCTTTAGGTTATAGGCCAAGGAGTAAGATAGCTGGATCAAGTGGTGGTTCCATTCCAAGTTTTTTAAGAAATCTCCATACTGTGTTCCAGATTGTTTGCACCAATTTGCAGTCCTATCAGCAATGATTGAGTGGACCTTTTTCACCACATCCTCACCAACACCTATTTTTGCTGGTATTTTGATTGGGGTGAGATGCCATTCTGACTTGGGTGAGATGAAATCTGAGAATTGTTTTGATTTGCATTTCTCTAATGGCTAGAGATGATGAACACTTCTTCATATATATATTTATTGATTGTATATCTTCTTCTGAGAGGTTTCTATTCAGCTCCTTAGCACATTTATTGATTGGGTTGTTTGGTTTTTTTGTGTTAAATTTTTGAGTTCTTTATATATCTTGAAGATCAGTGCTCTATCTGATGTGCGTATGGCAAAAATTTGCTCCCAGAATGTAGGCTCTCTGTTCACCTCATTGATAGTTTCTTTTGCTAAGAAGAATTTTTTTAGTTTAAGTCCATCCCGTTTATTGCTTATTGCTTTTGTTTCTTGTGCTATAGGAGTCTTGTTAAGGAATTCAGGGCCTAATCCAACATGATGGAGACTTGGACCTACTTTCTCCTCAATTAGGCACAGGGTCTCTGGTCTAATTCCTAGGTCTTTGACCCACTTTGAGTTGAGTTTTGTGCATGGTGAGAGATAGGTGTTAAGTTTTATTTTACTGCAAACAGATTTCCAGTTTTCCTAGCACCATTTGTTGAAGAGACAATCTTTTATCCAATGTGTGTTTTTGGCATCTTTGTATAGTATGAGATAGCTGTATTTATGTGCATTACTCTCTGTGTCTTCTATTCTGTACCATTGGTCTACATGTCTGTTTTGGTGCCAGTACCATGCTGTTTTTGTTACTATTGCTTTGCAGTAAAGTTTAAGGTCTGGTATTGTGATGCCTCCTGCTTAACTCTTCTTGCTCAGGATAGCTTTGTTATTCTGAGTCTCTTATTTTTGCAAATGAATTTCATGATTGCCTTTTCTATTTCTATAAGAAAGGACTCTGGGATTTTAATTGGGATTGCATTAAATCTGTATAATGCTTTGAGTAGTACGGTCATCTTAATAATTTTGACTCTGCCTATCCAGGAACATGGGAGGTCTTTCCATCTTCTAAGATTTTCTTCAATTTCTTTCTTTAGTGTCTTGTAATTTTCATTGTAGAGGTCTTTCACCTCTCTTGTTAGATTGATTCCCAAGTATTTTTTTGGAGGCTATTGTGAATGAAGTTGTTTTTCTAATTTCTCTTTCAGAGAACTCATTGCTGATCTATAAAAATGTATTTGATTTATGAATATTGATTTTATATCGTGTAACTTTGCTGAATTCATTTATCAGTCCTAGAAGTTTTCTGGTGGAACATTTTGGATCCTCTAAGTATAGAATCATGTTGTCTGCAAATAATGATAGTTTGAGTTTTTCTTTTCCTATTTATATCCTTTTAATTTTCTTTGTCTGTCTGATTGCTCTGGCTAGAGTTTCAAGAACTATATTAAATAAGAGTGGTGAGAAAGGGCATCCCTGTCTTGTTCCTGTTTTTAGAGGGAATGCTTCCAATTTTTCTCCATTTAGGATGATGTTTGCCTTGGACTTAGCATATATTGCTTTAACAATGTTGAGGTATATTCTCACTATCCCTAGTTTCTCTAGTGTTTTGAACATGAAAAGGTGCTGTATTTTGTAAAATGCTTTCTCTGAATCAATTGATAGAATCATGTGATTCTTATCTTCAAGTCTGTGATGTGATGGATTACATGTATTGGTTTCCGTATTTCGAACCAACCTTGCATCCCTGGAATAAACCCCACTTGATCATGTGCACTATTTTTTTTAATAGCTTTTGTATGTGATTTGACAAAATTTTATTGAGAATTTTTGCATCTATATTCATCAAGGATATTATTCTGTAATTTTTCTTTTTTGACATCTCTGTTTGGTTTTGGAATCAAGGTGATACTAGCCTCATAGAATGAATTTGGAAGGGTTCCTTCTCTTTCTATTTTGTGAAATAATTTGAGGAGTACTGGAGTTAGTTCTTCTTTGTAGGTCTTGTAGAACTCAGCTGAGAATCCATCTGGTCCAGGGCTTTTCTTGGTTGGAAGGCTCTTGATGACCTCTTCTATTTCCTTGCATGTAATTGATATGTTTATGTCATGAATGTCCTCCTGGTTCAGTTTTGGTAGATTGTATGTGTCTAGGAATTTGTCAGTGTCTTCAGGGTTTTCTATTTTACTGGAATATAAGTTTTCAAAATAGTTTCTGATTATCCTCTGTATTTCAGCAGGGTCTGTGTTGATGTTTCCTTTTTCATCACAAATTTGGGTAATTTGGTTTTCACTCTCCTTCTTTTTGTTAGAGTGGCTAAGGGTTTGTCAATTTTGTTTATATTTTCAAAGAACCAGCTTTTTGTTTTATCAATTTTTTGGATTGTTCCTTGAGTTTCAATTTCATTGATTTCAGCTCTAATTCTAATCATTTCCTGTATTCTACTTCTTTTAGTGTTGCTTTGTTCTTGTTTTTCTAGGGCTTTGAGTTGTAGTGTCAAATCATTACTTTGTTGATTTTTAGCTCTTTGAATATATGAGCTTAATGCAATCAACTTTTCTCTTAGCACTGCCTTCATAGTGTCCCAGATATTTTGGTATGTTGTTTCAGAGTTCTCATTTACCTCCAAGAATTGTTTTATCTCTTCCCTGATGTCTTCTGTTACCCATGCATTGCTCAATAGCAAGTTATTGAGTCTCCAGGTGTTGTAGTGGCTTCTTTTTTTAAACTATCATTAATTTCTAGTTTCATTACATTTTGGTCAGACAGAATGCAGAGTAGTATCTTTATTTTTTTGTATTTACTAAGACTTGCTTTGTGGCATATCATATGATCTATTTTGGAGAAGGATTCATGTGCTGCTGAGAAAAATGTGTGTTTTCTTGTTGAAGGATGGAATATTTTATACACATCCATTAAGTCTAGATCATTGATTGTTCTATTAAGTCTTGTAGATTTCTTGTTTAGTTTTTGTTTGGAAGATCTGTCCAGTGGTGAGAGAGTTGTGTTAAAGTCACCCAATACTATTGTGTTGGGATCTATTTGGTTGTTGACTTTGAGAAGGGTTTCTTTGATGAACATGGCTGCCCCATTGTTTGGTGCATAGATATTTAAGATTGTTATGTCTTGTTGATGTATGATTCCCTTATGCAGTATGAAATGACCTTCTTTATCCCTTTTCACTAACTTTGGTTTGAAGTCTACTTTATCTGAAATGAGGATGGAAAGTCCTGCTTGTTTACGTAGTCCATGTGAGTGATAAATTTTTTTCCATCCTTTCACCTTCAATCTGTGAGTATCTCTTTCTATGAGATGAGTCTCTTGGAGGCAGCATATTGTTGGATCTTTTTTTTTTTTTACTCCAATCTGCCAGTCTGTATCTTTTAATTCCTGAGTTTAGGCCATTGACATTCAATGTTATTATGGAGACATGGTTTGTACCAGACATTTTTGTTTATTCTTAGTTTTTAACTTGACTTGGTTTCTCCTTTGATTGGCCTTTAGTTTAGCTCCTCTCAATGCATGTTTTCATTGTTGTGTATCATTTCCTCCTCATGGAATATTTTACAAAGAATGTTCTGTAGTGCAGACTTTCTTGCTGTAAATTCTTTTAATTTTTGTTTATCTTGGAAGGTTTTTATTTCATTATCAAATCTAAAACTTAATTTTGCTGGATATAAGATTCTTGGTTGGCATTCACTGTCTTTTAGCACTTGGTATATGCTTTGCCATGATCTTCTTGCTCTCAGAGTCTGGGTTGAGATGTCTGCAGTGATCCTAATTGGCTTCACCTATATGTAATCTGATTCCTTTCTCTTGTGGCTTTTAAGATTCCCTCCTTGATATGAATGTTAGGCACTTTCATTATGATGTGCCTTGGTGTAGGTCTGTTGTGATTTTGAACATTTGGTGTCCTGTATGCTTCTTGAATTTGATTATCCAATTCATTCTTCATATTTGGAAAGTTTTCTGATATTATTTCATTGAATAGATTGTTCATTTCTTTGGTTTGGAATTTTATGCCTTCCTCTATTCCAAAAATTCTTAAGTTTGGTCTCTTAATGTGATCCCATAGATCTTGGATGTTTTGTTCATGGTTTCTTACCAACTTCACTGTGTGGTCAACTCTATTCTCAAAGTTGAATATTTTATCTTCATTGTCTGAGGTTCTGTCTTCCAAGTGGTCTAAACTGTTGGTGATGCTTTCTATTGAGTTTTTGATTAGGTTTATTGTTTCTTTCATTTCAAGAATTTCTGTTTGGTTTTTTTTTCAGCATCTCTTATCTCCTTATTGAAGTGATCTTTTATTTCTTATATTTGCCTGTGTATCTCTTTATTGAAGTGATCTTTTACTTCCTATATTTGCCTGTGTATCTCTTTATCAAAGTGATGTTTTGCTGATTGGTCTTGCTCTCTTGTATCATTCTTTAAGTCACTGACCATTTTAATTATGTACATCCTGAATTCATGTTCTGTCATTTCTTCTGCTGTACTGACTATGGATTCTAATATTGAATAATCTTGGTTTGTTTGAGTTACTTTCTTCCCTTGTTTTTTTATGATGTTTGTGTGTCTTCCCTCCTAGCTCTGTTGATCCAAGTTGTTGCAGTTTTTACTCCTGTATAGGTATAGTTTCCCTGCAGAGTTTCAATACCTCTCTTTTAAAGGGGAGACCAATATTGGTTGATCACAATACAAGCAATATAAAGTTTCAAACCAAGTAGCTCCTAACAGCTCCCAAATACATTTACAGTTTAGTAATGATATACACCAATTATGAGTTCTTTTACAACCTATTATGTAACCAACAAGTTTGCACAGGGTCTATATTTGCTATTGGTGGGCTAGGGACACAGGAGTGTGGGTAGTGGAATAGCATATTTGGGTAGTAGGAAGTGAGGATATGGTTATTAGATCTTAGAAAGCATGAAAAAGGAATCCAGAGAAGTTGGCTATTATTAGAAAGAGTGACAGATTTGGGGAAGACTGGTAAGGAGGAAGAAAATAAGGGTACAGCGAGGAGAGATGATATCAAGAAAAATAAAACATATGCAAGTGGGAGATACAAGACTATCTAGTACCACTCTAGTATTCAGTTCACCAATCTACTATATCCCACTGTATAACAAATATTTGGTTCCACATCTTTTGCAGATTAGAGGGTAGGAAAAGAGTGTGAGAGAAAAAAGGAAAGAAAAGAGAAAGAAAAAAAGAGCAGAGAAATAAAACAAAAGCTTAAACAATAGAAATATTAGGAGAAAAGATAAAGGATAAAATAAAAAATAAGAATAGAAGAAAATAAAAAAACAATAAAAAAGTCTCAATGTAAATAAACAGATATGTTTCCTTTCACCTACAGTAGGTGGCATTGTTCATTGCTTGCTGGACTTTCTCCACTGGTATCCTGGGTGTGGGTTTCACAGCAGGGTGAAATTGCTAGAGAAGATGCTGATTGACAGCTGCATTGCCACCAACATTTGTTCCAAGTTGCTGTCCAATGCCCCCCTGAGACTGGGCTCCCGAGAGGCTTGAGGTAGCAGTCCCTGGTCTCCTGTTGGCTGGACACCTGTGGAGGTTCCTTTGGGCAGATATGGGCTCTCTGCAGCTCTTACCAGTCCACAGGAATTCTGGAGCAGAACTGGGGCAGGCCCAGGCTGCCCTTGGGCTGAGTTGTCTCTGCTGGCATCTCTGGAGTATCTTCTACCCTGAATTTGTGCTCTCCAGTGGCTAGTGGCTGGAGCTGTGGGTCAACAAGAGCCACTGCTGTTGGCCCTGTGTGGTTGAGTGGGCAATGGAGCCAGGTATCTCATGGAGAAGCAGTCCCCACCCGGGGCGAGCCCTGGGCTTGAGCTCTGAGTCGCCCGCAGCTGCTCTCTGTCACCACTACTGAAGTCACACTGTGGCAATGGCTGCTGTCTAGTGGCCCTGCTTACATGCACAAGTAAAATTTCCTGTGGGGGTAGCTGTAGGGTGATGCCCAAAAGCTGACTTGGAGATGATATTACCACATTTTCAATCTTCAGTTCTGGTGAAACTGACCACTGTGTCCATCTAAGCCGCTATCTTGCTGAACTCTCCAATTACAAATATTTGCAGACTGAGGACAATGAGAAATAAACAATGAAGATTCTTATTTCTGGGGTAACAAACTGCCATGTGCATATAAAAATCCCATAAAGCTAATATTTTTCTTCTGAGACATTGGTCTGATTTTGATAGAATACTTCTAGAAGAGTGTTCACTATGAGAAGGGTATATTGTTAAATTTCATCAAGCCCCACTAGTGAGAGCCATGCCTCCAATGGACTGTTCAGCAAATAATTCATAACTGGGTTTGCACACAAAACAATTGAAAGACTAACAGGCACCATACCATTAAAAAGACTCAGTATGTGAAAATATAGCCTTTTGATAATTACACAAATTCCTTGTCATAGGAATCTATAAATATTTGCATGTAATGGTAGACACTTTCTTTTTGTGGTTAATGCTTACTCTATGAGCATAGAAAGTACAAGAAATAGAGTTTTCTGAAGGAGTTCATTCCAAGAAATAGGTTTCCCTTAATGCAGAGCAACCATGGGACTCTTTCAGTGTGAAAGTGACCCAATGATTTAGCAAAACATTGCTTATCTAGTGGAAGTGATATATATTCTAGAGAGCCAAATAAATAATGCTATTTTCTAGGCTCATAAACTGTCCTTATTTTATAACTCTTTTGGTAAAATACACCTGTATATTGCCTTTTAAGACAATTTGTTTTTGTTGATGCTGGGGATTGAACATATGCCCTTGTGCATGTGAAGAAAACACTCCACCAATTGAGCTATATCCCTAGTCCTAAGAAACATTTTTATATCATTCAAATACTACTAATAAAATAGTTACATAATGAAAACCTGAGGCTGGAATTCATGAATATTTGTTGTTTAAATTAACAAACCCAGAAAGTGACACTGTTGACAGCAACACAAATATATCTGACAGAAGTGTCAAGTCAGATCATTCTACCAAATGGGAAATAAACTTCCCTACCATGGTGTTGTGTCCTTGTATCTGCATGAAGGAATTTTTGCCTTGGGAATATGTGTAAGAACTCATTGAGATTATCATCCAAGTTTTTGGATGAATAGTTTTAATAGTTTAATCTTTGTATACAAATATGAAGTCACAGAGAACAAGGTAATATTTGCATCTCTGTAATATTACAATCTAAGTGGCTGACCAACAATGTGTATAGAAGAAGTAGAACCAAGAGTTGGGAAAAAATAATGTCAAAGTTCAACCCATAACCTATTTAGATAAAATGTATATGAGGATATATATTTATATATTTGTTTTCCCCAGGTTACCAACTTGCTAATACAAGAGAGTTCACCTCCCCTCAAGTTAAGGTGCTACATAAGAGATGACTACATAGAGCCTGACATATTCTGGGGAATTTAAGAGACATGACAACTGTGGGTACCATGTTGGTCTTAAATACAAGACCAGGAAATGACTTGGAATTGACTAAGAACATATCACTCTATCATTTTTCCTAAAGAGAAACTCAGCAAAGACATTCTGATGTAATATATGTGCCTCAGGAGTATAAATGGAAGAGATACAAAGGTGTTTTACATGTGAGTGTCCAGTAATTATTCTCACTTAACTGGTATGTGAATGATCATAATACAGCAACTAAAAATCTTTTTAAAATGCCATAAACTACTAAGTAAAAAATTAATTAAAATATGTTTTTGTTTGAAATGAAGCATGAGTAAGCATTAATAAGGTAGTGCAATTGATTCAGAAAGACAATCATTCTTTATGACTCAATCTGAGTACAGAAAAGAAGCTACAAAAAGGACTCTAAGTCACTCAAAGGTAAACAATCAAGGACATCACAATACACACAGAGAAATTTCTGTCAGTCTATAGTCAACTTTGTGTGCCAGAAAAGACAAAATATTAAGCTATCTCTCTGTTAAAATGGAATTCAGTCCAGTACCTGACTTTAGAAAAGCCCTGGTATAAACAGCCAACACTGGCTGATTCCAACCAAACATCACTTTTTACACAATAACTAATCCTGCAGACATTATTTTCTCACTTATGTTTTGTCCAGGCAACCTCTCTAAATTCTTCATCACATGAGCTTTGGAGTTACAGAGTCTATGAGAAAGCCACCCACACATCAGAGAACCTGAAGATGGATTCATATTTTGCTGGAGCAAAACAAAAAAAAAAATCTTTCAGATTATGAAATCCACCTTCTATTATCTGTCTGTGGCTCTCATTGGATAATTCTTATCCAACCATCCCTGAGTGGACAAAGCTCCAGGCTCAGCTTCTTCTAGCCTTGAATGGCAGGTGAAGAAATTTATAGTCTGGCTGCAATACAGGTGGTTGACTAGTTCTTGGCTATAATCCTTTTCAGAAAGCTTCCTATATTGAAGAATAGCTGACCTTGAAAAAACTATATTTAATTTTTTTCTGGAATGGAAATTTATATCTATTTACCAATTATAATATCAATAATGCATATTCAAAAATGGAAATAATAGTAAGAATTATTTTAAATTTTTAGGTTTATTTATTTTATTTTTTTATTTTTAATTTTTGGTACTGAGGATAAAACTCATGTGTACTCAACCCCTGAGAAATATTCCCAGCCCTATTTTGTATTTTATTTAGAGACAGGTTCTCACTGAGATGCTTAGTGCCTCACCTTCACTGATGCCTGATATGAACTCACAATTCTCCTGTCTCATTCTCCAAAACTGCTGAGATTATAGACATGTGCCACCATGCCTAGCTTAAATTTTCAGGTTTTATAAATTTCATGTTCTGATTGTATGTATGTATGTAAGTGTTTGTGTGTTTGTTCATGTTTGAATCCAGGGACGCTTTTCCACTATACTATATACCAAGTCCATATTAAAATTTATTTTGAGACTGGATTTCATGAAATTGCTGAAGCTGACCTTTAAACTTATGATCCTCCTGACTCAAGAATTCAAATAATGGATTACAGGGATGAACTACCACACCCAGTTCATTCTTTTCTAATTTGAGGAGGCAGACTGATCTCTACAAAGAAGAAAGCCCAATACAGCAGCACTGTTTGTAAAAATTAAATATATGCCACATATGTAACCATAAATTTTTGTGGTCACTTAATAAGTAATAATTTATTTAACCCAACATATCTGATGGGCTCCATCAGGAATATATTTTGTTACTTTGTATATCTGCTTTTGGGAGAGAATTGGCTGCTCCCTAGGGCACATTTTTTATCCTCCCCATGGCATCTTATTTCTCATAAGTTTTTATTGATTTGGTAAAATTTGAGAAGAAAAATAAGGAGCTTTCAAATCATTTCAGGCCTAGGCATAAAACTGGTACACTGCCATGTTCATTGCATTCTATTGGTCAAGTATATAACCCAACCTAGATCCAAAGCTTGTGAAAAAGATTCTGCATGTAATTGGAAACAACTGTTAGAAAAACAAACAAACAAACAAAAAAACTCAATGCCAATGGCCATGGTGAATGAATAATTTGAGCTATTTTTTGCAATTTTTCATTCTGTACTTTTTTTCAGATAAAGTTTATGAGACTTTCTAAATTAGGAAAATTTTTTAAACACCATATTTACTAAAAGATTAGTCTGGTATGAAGCTAAGAATCACCATTACCTAACTCCAAAACTCAAACATCTTTTCTGGGCCACAGTAATTATGCAGATGTTCTATAACAACATGGAAATGAAGTAAAATTTATTTATCCAATAAATTCAGAATTCTTTTTATATTTATATCCCCTGAATGCTAATTATTAGGAATGTTCACAAGAGAACTCTTTAACTGGTTTGAAAATGCAGGAATAGTATAAGTAAATAGCTTAGAGATATGTTTAAGAAATAAAATTTCAATTTATTTTTAAATTTCATATTATGGGTTAAATTGGAAAATGTTTTTACTGTAATTCATATATCTTAAATATCTGATTCATTTTAATAGTTTTATGCAAATAGCCTAACTAAATACACTGTGCTTGAAACATCATTTTAATGTGAGAGCAGATACCTAAGACAGATCTGCTGAGAAGACATTTTCTCCAGAAACAATTTAACCCAACACCTGAGTATTGTGAAAGTTGTCTCTTGATTTTAACAGCAAAATGCACCCTTGTAATCAAATTTTTAATGTGTAAGCATTGGGGGAAGAATCATACACTATAACGTCTGCATTACCTTATTTCTATCCTTTGTACAGAGTCATTTTTAAGATATTTTTTCCATTTGAACTCATTTTATATCTAATAATATTACACTATTTTTAGGGCACTGTGGTTGGTTCTCTTCTCATGATGAGCATAATTGTGTGAAAGAATTTTAGTGGCAACCATTTCAATTCAAAATAATGTCAAGTTAGGTATAGTGGTGCATCCTGTAAACATAGCAACTCAGGAGGCTGAGGGAAGAGGAATGAGTTAGAGACCAGTGTCAGGAACTTAGTAAAAAATTTTCTCAGAATTAAAGCAAAAACTAAAAGGGCTTTAAATGAAATTCAATTTTAAAGCATCTTTGGGGCTCATACTCAAAATAAAATATAAATAAATGTAAACAAAGCCACTTATGAACTGGAGGACAAAATAAAATGCAAACACAAAGGTACCCTTATCATGGTTAAAACATACATAAATGCCTTAGAATATTAAAATCCAAAAGATGAGTAAACATATTCTTCTTTAAAACAAAAATTTAAATGTTGCTGTTATTCTAAAATATTTAATTTTGTGATGCCTATGAATTCCATTTGGTGTGAGTTAGGTTTCAGGTGAGAGCTCACTAATCCACTCCAATATTAAGTGGACACAAAGGTGTCATATCCTTGAGATCTCTAGTCCAATTGTGGTGTGTTCATTGTCTTTTCTCTGTACTGTCTTCTTGTAATTTAGATTTGGTGTGTGTTTTATTATTTGTCTTTGTGTGGTTATCATGGGCCAAAGTCAGTCCAACTCCCATTTATCTTGTATGCTCCTTCAATGTTTTCTGTCTCATTTTCAGGAAATCATAAAAAAAGGCTGCAAATTATAGCACTTTCTGTGATAATTTCTCAGAATATTTTGTAAAATGGAATGGCCCACATTCAAGGTCTGATGGCTTCCAGAGAGGAAATCTGACCTCCTCATCAACTACCAGGTTTACAAAAATTATTTTTCGGTGGCCACTGAGATCAAATACCATCCCAAAAAACTGGTTTAGAAAATTTTTAACTTTGTTCATTAAGTTCTCATTAAAATACAAATGGCTGCCAATATAACTAAAGAAAAAATGTCAAGAGTAAAAGCTAAAGAAAAAAATGCATTTTAGATATTGCATTCAGTTAAGAAATGGGCCAGGTGTCCAAGAGAATAGACAATATCAGATTTTATATAGAGAAAAATATTAAAACTAGAGGGTTTTATAAGATTATCATTTTTAAGATATGTAAAAACATCATTTTGTCTAGAAAATTTGGCTTTTATCTCTGTCACCCCAAATATTCACAGAAAACTCCAAAAACTTAAAAGGTTTACAGAGTAATGCCCATCGATTGGAGGTGACCCAAAAGATTTTAACCGTGGCATTTCAACTAATAAATGTTTTTTCTTTAAATTCCAGGCTAAGATTTTTGTGGCTGGTATACAAAAGACTAGAAAAACTAGTTTAGAATGGGACTCTGAGCTGAGGAGAGTCTCCTAAAGGGACCAATGAAAGCAGACTCCCTTGCTGCCTCTTTGGGAGATTCCCTCGGGAAAATCGAGCCCTATTTGTATGTACTTTCTTAAATATTTAACCTGTAATGAGTGGGACCACATCAGGATGGACACCAAGAAGGCTTATAATCTTCTGTTTTTGAGTTTTTAATTTTGATCTAGTGCTCCTAGGTTAATACATTTTTCTGATTAGACCTATTTCATCCAACTGTAAAGTTTTGTTTTTTTTTCTTTCATGAAGAGGCCAATTTACAAGTGTTAGCTCTCAATCGATAGGTTTAAAAAAATAAACTACAAAGCTTTTGTTTATTTTGTGTAGGTATATCAATGTATTGTCAGTCTACATGAGTTGCAATGTCAATATGTTTGGTAAAAATTTAACATTTGAGATCAGAAACTAAAATTTTTTAAAAAAATGGATCCAAATACCTTTGGATCATGTAATTCAAGAAGTTCAATTTAAATTAGGTAAACGAAAAAGTAAAAATGTCTGTAAATTTACTCACAAGTTTAGTGTTCAGGTCGTCAGTTGTTAATAAAATGTTGATGTCTATAAAGTATCTAAGATCCATTTATAGAACTTTTCTTCAAAAGAAAAAAATAATGCTGTTTAGCACAAGTCTCTGATATCTTGTATTTTAAAAATAAGTAAATTATATCTAACATGTATAATATTGATCATAGATGTGTGTGTTAAAGACATCTAAATGGTATGTGAAGTTAAAAAGTTAAATACAACATCAAGTATTCTTCACTACCTAAGTTTTTTAAGGTTATATGCTTAAAATTTTTTGGTGTTTTCAGAAATCTGTAAGATTAAAAAGATAATTTAAAATTTGTAAGATTAAAAAGATAATTTTCTGTCATCACTGAAAACAAGGTTATATAAAGGGCTCTAAAAATTTCAACTACATTTTAATTAAAATATTTTAATAACAAAATATTTTATCTTATTAAAATAGAATGTCTAAATTAAGAGATTTTATAAGGGTTATTTCATAATGTAAACAAAAAGAGGGATCAATAAATACAAAAATTAAAAGGTCCTACATTTTAAAATATATTTAATAAAACATATTTCTGGGTAAAAAAAGTGTTTATGTGGTAAAGTTGTAATACATATAAGCAAATAACAAGAGGATCTAAGTGATAAAAATGCCTATGTATGTAAAGGATAAGTTTGTTTGTGTGTAACTAAGTTGGTTATATACCACAAAAAGTTAAAGTTATTCAAGGTTTCCCCTAAAGTCACATAATAATGTACTGATATAAACCAAAGTTAAATCTATTTAAGTGACAAAAATGTCTTAAAACATTAATTCACATTTTGTCTGTTAAGTTTCATTCTCAGAACAACTAGTCTTGGCAAAATTCAGGTTAGTACAATTCTGATTATATAGCAATTATTATTCTACAGTATTGTACTATATTAAAGTTTAGATTTTTCTTTAAATACTAAACTTGATAAATATATATATATATTATATCAATGTTATTGTGGTACTATTAGTCTTCTTTATATATTAAATTTGTTTATAACCTTCAGGAATACAAGTTTTTAAAGTAAAAGATTTAAAGGTATGTTTTATCAAGCTGGTGTTCTACAAACTAAAGTTGTCTGTAACAGTAGATTTAGACTTATAGAAATGACAAATTTTATTGGAGATTTATTTATATCATTTGATGTTGATGTTTTATAATCAAACCTATACCTTATATTACCTTTTACACTGGAATATAAAAATGTAAAAGTATTTTTAAAATATAATAAGAGCCTGATCTCTTTAAAGGTTAATATCATAGTTGACATTCCTATAGACTCAGGAACTGTGTCAAAATAACACCAATGTAGGCCAAACTTCAGTTCATTTAAAGTTGTATATCTCAAACATGGTATAATATATATAATGCAGATTAAAGCATCTATATACAGTAATTAAAAAGGTAAAAATAACTACAAAGTTATAAACATTAAGTTAAATCTCAGGACTCTTCAAGACTGGTAAGACTGACATGCTGGATGTTTAAGGCCAAGTCTTAAATATTAAAGTTAAAATAAAGGGGCTAAGAAAACCAATATATATATCTTGCTCTCTGAGTTGACCTGAACCCTGGGTAAAGGGGAAGAGCTTTACAATTTAGGGCCACCTAATCTCAAATCAAAGACCCTACTAGAGAACAGAAAGACAGTGTGCATGCTGAAAAGAGGAGGGTCACTGTAAAGGGGAGATAGCCTTGATGCATTCAAGGGAACACTTATGGTCAGTTAGACTTTGACCCAGTGCAGATGAAACTAGCAGTGATAAGAGGCACATGTTTCTCAAGAATGTCCCACAATAACACTCAGATGAGTATTAACAATAGATAAATACAAGATTCATTTGACCATCTTGATCTTGAACACCTAGCAAAAACAGTTAAAACCAATACACAACGATTCCTGGGCATTTAAAAAATAGTCATTTATAGCTTAAGATGTATATTTGGGTTAGCTCCCAAGAATAAGTAAGACTGCAGACAACAAAAGAGAAATCTGTAGGCAAGAATGCCTGATAACTATCAAAAACAAAACAAAACAAAACAAAAAACCTGTTAGTGTCAAAAGTTTGTAGTCAGTTCAAGGCCTACAGATCTTCCTAACCTCTAGCATAGGAAGACTTAATCAATTCACTAGCCCTAAGTAAAGTAACTTAAATAAATGTTGTGTTTACATTCCTGATAACTGTGATTATACTAAAGATTTATATTCCCAAATAAGGGCCTTAGTATGCTCTGTTGGGCCTTGCTATGGAAATAACTTCTTGGTTCTTGCACCTGCTGGTGAGAGATTGTTGATTTCTATTATCTTCATGATATTTATTGATATGTTCCAGATACTACAACATTTATTGTTTATTGATCTAGTTTCAGTGCTCATGTCATTTGTTTCACTAATAGAAGCACCAGCCCCAGGTGAATCTACAACCTGTTCTTCCTGAATCAGACTTTCATCATGGACCCCTTGACATACTTTATAAAAAGTTTAATTTATAAAAAGTTTTCCACATTGCTTGTCCCACTACACATCACTCCCTCTCAGCTCAAACAGCACAATCAGTCATCTCCCTTTTTCAGGAATAGGAGATCCATAAAATTAGAGAAGAAATACAACCAAGGCAAATATGTAATTGGGCCAAACAATAAAATGGAGGCTGGTTAGTGTCCAAAATATGTTATAAGATATGAGATACTAAACCAATGTATTTCATCAGCCCAACCCCTACCTCTAATCACACAAAATTTAATGTCACTCAGGACTGTGGGTTAATTTCTACATGGCTCCAGAGGACATTTGATTTGCCTACTTATCAAGAATAACTCCCTGCTTATCCCTACAACTTTTTGGCATATCATGATAGAACACATTTCTTGACTGTTCACATTATTCCCTAAGTGTGCTACTTTAGTGGAAAGGCTAGATGATAGCATCTCAATTCATGCAATCAACTATGTAATCAATGAATTGATGAGTACAATAAAATTAGTTGGAAATGTTGTGGAATAGGTTAGCATGAGTGATTCTATCTTAGCTAAGGCATCCATTTCACATTTTTATGCCCTGTATGAATCTAGAGCTTCATCAATTATAAATGATCATGTAAAGTTCTGAGTTCTTCAGGTACATATGATTATGAATCTATGCACTCATTTCCTAATCAAATTCAACCTAACATTACACAGGATAACAAAAGGATTGTCTCCATTAACTACAAAAGGAAAGAATGTAAAATACTAGATCCTAAGCCCCCATATTATGTGGGCTTTGAGGTTAATGTCACCATCGGACAAAATTCTCAAACTGAAGTTCTAATTATATGAGACCCCAAGGAAACTAAATATAAGTGGGAATGCCATTCTGTCCTAACCCTGGGGAAATTACAAGGTCAAGGTCTAGCAATGAAAATCCCTGAGCTTTATGTTAGTTTATTTTATTGTATACTCAGTCTTGTGCTTACAGTGTCACTGCTAATGACACTGTTTTTGCTTGTTTTCCACAGTTATGTTTTCAAGACCCCTTCTTCTACTTGGTTTGCTAGTACTTCCAGTATTACTCCCTGCATTAATGCCTGATATTTTAAAAATGATGGGTTAAAGGAGCTTTGTGTCCTCGCACACATTTTGCTACAGATATATTGGTATTGAGGAAATGCAGGCTATGAACATCTTCTTATGAATTCACCTACAAACAGAATAAAACAAGCCACCCTAGTACTTATACTCTTGTTAGTGGGACTAGGAGTAGAAGGATCCACCAACCTAGGCACAGCTTTACTTGTTGTCAGTGATCAAAAATCTTAAATGCCTCTGACATCAAGTAGACCTAGACTTAGGGTACTTATAGTCTTCTGTGTCTTGCCTCAAACAACAGGTTTACTCATTAGCAGACATTGTCCTCTAGAATGGCATAGGCCTTGAGTTGCTTTTCAAGAAGAAGGGAGTTTTGTGTTTAGCCATAGGAGAAACTTGTTATTTCTACACAAACAAATCAGGAGTCATTAAGGACACATTAGCTCTGATATAGAAAAAAGAAGGGGAATAAACAAATTGAAAACAGAAAACTCCAGCTGGTATTAAGAATTATTTAGTTTTCACCATGGCTCACTACCCTAATATCTGATATTTTAGGCTTCCTTATACTTCTGCTTTTGGGATTTCTAAATGTTTGATTAACTATATAAAGGAAATAATAAGTGCTTTCAAACCATACTACTCTTGTCCCACAATAATTCCCTCCCTTTAAAAGATAATTAGTCAAAGTATTGACTCCATTAACTACAAAAGGAATGAATGTAAAATCCAACTTCAAAATGGATTAACTCTGGCTCAGGCCTGAATGTATTTGCTAACCAGCTTTTTGTGCTTCTGTGATTTAGTGCTATGCTTGTTTCTCATGAATGGGGCCAAACCACAAGCTGGCAGATCGCCTGGTCAGTAACCTAAAGTCCCAAGAAATGAAAGGGGGACATAGATGGCATCAGAATCATTGAACTGTAAAAAACTATAAGTTAAATATTTGCCAAATCCTGCTTTGTCATGTCATGTAACTCACCTACCCTATAATAATCTCTGAAACCCTTATTTGAGATCACTCATTGAAGAAAATAAGAGCTGACCAATCAATTTGTTTGTGTACCTATTTTCTCAAAAAACTTTATTGCTTCTGCAGAGTTGTCCAGGCTGCACTTCTTGGGGAGAAGTGTGGGTTGGATGCAACAAAATCCAATACTGAATTCCACCAGATAATTAATATAAATTAACACAATTCTTCTCAAGTTATTCCTTGAAATAGAAAAATAAACAAAAATCAAAATTAATTATATAAAGCTAGTATTGCCATGATATTAAAAACAAGACAAGAGACTACCTGCATTGCTCATCTATAATTGCTAAATTTAGGGAGGCTAAGCTAGGAGGATCACAAGTTAAAGCACAGGATCTATACGTTAGCATGACCTTCTGTCAAATTAAAGTTAAAAGAACTGGGATTGTAGCTCAGATTTAGCATAGTACTGGATTCAATTTTCAGTACTACCATTATTTAAAGGAAAATCTAAATAACAACACTTCTCTGATAAAATAAAATGGTACACAAATATAATGGTTATACTTGGATAAAATCCTCATTATAAAATGCAAACTCAAAATGGAGTCACCCTGGCTCAAGCCTGCAAGTATCTGCTAACTTGCTTTTTTTGCTTCTATGATTAATACTTTGCTATGCTTACTTCTCAAGGATGAGGGCCAAACTCAGACTCCTGGTCATTTACCTAAAGTTCTATGAACTGAAAGGAAACATAGGAGGCACCATCATGGTTGAACTGTAAAAAAACTATAGATTGAATATCTTCCAAACCCTGTTACCCTTAGTCATGTAGCTAGCCCACTCTATAATAACCTCTGAAACCCTCAGGGTCACTCTCTGAAAGAAAGAAGAGCTTACCCAAGTCAACTGTCCTGTGTGCCTATTTCCTCAATAAACTTGGTTGCTTCTGAGCTGCATTTCTCGGAGAGAGGTGTAGGTTTGATGTAACATTTGGTACTTTGACTGGGAATCCCTCTCCCCAGTTGCCCCAACTGCTCTTCTTCCTGGGAGTGTGGAATGGGGAATTGATCCTCTCTACTGAGGGGAATGAATGACCCTAGAGAAATAGGTCAAATTTTTATTGGTATACCACAAGAGACTTGAGGGCCAAGCTGGATGCAGCATGTTGCCCTGAGACAGAACTCCATCTAGGATGCTGGTGGAGTCCACATGACATGACCTAGGTTTCAGTTAAGAGCTCATAAAACCATCTATATATTAAGTGATCACAAAGGCACTATAGCCTTGAGATCTGTAGCCTAAATGTGGTGTGTTTATTTTTTGTGTTGTCTCTGTGTACTATTTATTTGTATTTTGAAATAATATGTCAATCTTCATCCTTACCTAGCCCTTTAGATTTAATTAAACTACACTTCCAGCATTTTCAGCTGAAGAAATCCAAATATGGAGACATCATTTACCCAGGCAATCTAACCACTTTCTGTTCTGTTGAGTGTTCCACTTTTCAGGTTGATTGGCCTCCTGAGGAACCTTTGATCTCACTACCATCTACCAAATTCAAGCAATCATTTTCTCATCTTATTCTGGCCAGATTCCTTACATTGTCTCTTGGCATATCATTGTTGAAGAGCCAGCTCACTGGCTCAAGAAACATCTCTCTTCTCCCTCTTCTGCCTAGGTCCACATTGCAAAGGGTAAACTGCTACACAATTCTCCAAATAAACTGCATCTTTCCCCTTATTCTCCTTTCAGGACTTTTAGGACATTTCTCCTATTCTCCCCCTCATTCTTATCCCCATCTGCCTCCAATATGTGCCCCCCAAACCTCCTAGCCCTCCACTCCCTTCCCCAAAATGTTCCAAGCTTTACACTCCCTGCACCACAACCTCATAGGCCTCCACTTCAATGCCCAGGCCTATTTAGCTCTCTACTTCCTAATCCAGCTCCTTTTACCCCCACCCCATACTTGATCTAGCTCCACATATTACCAAGCACCAGCCCTCATTCTCCCACTCTGTCAAGGTCTCCCCCTCCAAAGCCAAGAGGAATTGGTCTCCCACACCTTTATGTTTTATTGCCCATTCTCCACTAGTGATCTTTACAATTGGAAAAGGCAGAACCCATCATTTTCTGAGAAACCACAGGCTCTCATATCTCTTTTGAAGACTATTCTTCTAACCCATCTACCCACATGCAATGATTGCCAATAGCTTCTCCTGGCACTATTCACCACTGAGGAATGTGACAATATTCATCATGAAGCCCAAAACCTTGTGTCAAGACCCAATGGCAAACCCACCCCACAGATGATCCCCAGAAAATCAATCAAGTTTTTCCCCTTATTAATTAGTATTGGAACCCCAACATCACTGAAGGCAGGAAAGCATTAAACTTTTTTCACCAGACTCTCCTGGGTAGTCTCCTTGCAGCCACTAGATTTCCCATAAATTTATCTAAGATGAGTGATATTACTCAAGGGCCCATGGAGTTACCAATGACTTTCCTTGAAAGGCTTTTTGAGGTCTACCACATATTTACATATTGACACTGAAGCACCAGAGAACAGTCAAGCCTTAAACACAGCTTTTCTTCTCAAGCAGCCACAGACATTAGAAAAATGATTCAAAAATAAATGAATTTGAAGGTGAAAAGTTTTCAGAATTAATAAAAATAGTCCTAAAGGGATTTAACAACTAAGACTCCACAGAAGATAAACAAACCAAAAGGGTATCAAAGGCTATAACTTATGCCCTTCAAGAAGAATCAACCACCAGATCCCAATGACGTCAAAAACCCCTATGCAAAGAGAACCGAACTGTAAGCTTTGACTATCCCTGAGATGAAACAAATGTGCTTATTGTAAACAGGAAGGACATTGAAAAAATGAATGTCCCCAAAACCCAAATGAACAGAAGTCCTCCAAATTAATGACTGACAGGTCCTAGGCTCCACAGTCCCCTCAGAGTGTTTGGTCAAACTGTCCATAGAAGACAAAAAGACTGATTTCCTGGATGATATAGGTGCAACATTTTCCACATTTAAACAAGACCAAGGTCCTTATCATAGGGACACTACTTTAGTACAAAAGGTTATGAGGTCTCAAATCTGCCATTCAACTACTGATCATACAATAAACCTGGGAAGAAAAATTGTCTCCCATTCATTTTTAATTATGCTAGAATGCCCATACCCTGGGCTCATTGGATGAAAGCTCCTTCATAAATTAAATGCCTCTATACCTTTCCATGATGGCCACATAGAGGTTAAAATGGGCCCTGAGGGGCCCAACAGTGTCATGGTGACTATGCCCCTGGGAGAAGAATACCAAATAATTAAAACATCAGATTCCAAATTAAACCAGGAGAACAATAAACTCCAGCAGCTACAAGAAATTTTTCCCCAGGTTTGGTCTGAATCTAATTCACAAAGCCTAACATCTCACCAACTCCTGATAATAGTGGAACTAAAAGCCACTGCTAACAAAGTCCAGATAAGACAATACCCAATGTCCAGGGAGGATAAATGAAGAATCAGCATCCATATCAGGAGGCTACTGAATTCAGACATCCTAATTCCATGTAAGTCACCATGTAACACTTCTCTTTTGCCTATACATAAACACAACTCCAATAAAAATCAACCAGTGCAGTACTTAAGGGAAATAAATCAGAGGGTCATGGACATCCAGCCCATGGTGCCTAACTTTTATACTCTCCTCAGTATCTTGTTCCTGCATCATACTTTTTACACTGTGCTTGATCTTAAGGATGCTTTTTTTACCATTCCTCTGGGGATCCAACTACTTGTTGCCTTTAAATGGATAGACCAAAAGGATGGAACTACTAGGCAATTCACTAGGACATGACTTCTGCAAGGATATAAAAATTTACCCACCCTCTCCAATAAAGCCTTACACCAGGACCTCAGTGTCTTTCACCATCAGCACCCTAAAGTAACTCTTCTACATATGTTGATGGTCTTCTTGCAGCAGGCTCTTATGAGGACTGTCTTTATTTCACTCAAGATTTATTAGGCCACTTATAGACTTTTGGACATTTATTTTCAGTCAAAAAGGCTCAATTGCACCTCACTCAGGTGATATATTTGGGATACCAACTTCAGGATGGCCACCACTACCTGGGAAATCAGTGCATTCTGGCTACCATAACCATCTCTGAGACCACCACACAATGTCAAGTACATGAGTTTCTTGTAGCCTCCAGGTGTTATAGACTGAATTTCCCAATTGGCAGAGTTAGCACAACCTTCATATGACATTTTAAAGTAAAATCTGAGTAATTGACAATGGGGACCAACATAGGCTCAGGCACTTAAGGACAAAAAATCAAAACAAAACAAAACAAAAAACCTCCTTTATTCCCACCAAGTCTGGTTTTGCCAGAACTATACAAATCCTTCCACCTGTTCATTGATGAATGTAAGGGGGTTGCTCAGTGGGTTTTCACCCAGAAATTAGGGGTGGGAAATGACCTGTGGCCTATTTATCAAAGAAAAATATTGAATTCTGTGGTGGCTGAATGACCTGCATGCCTATGTCAGATATCTGTCATAACCTTTTTGGTAAAAGATTCAGGTAATCTAACTCTGACAGGTTCTACATATCAGAGGCCCCCATGAGGTTTAGCCACTTCTCCAAGGCCACCCTGATGTTTGGCTTTCCATTTTCCACATAACCCATTATCAGAACTTTGGACAAACTACACAATAGATGTTTTGCTACTACTGCTCTTAAACCAGTCACTCTGTTGCCAGAAGCTTCTCCAGATACTAAACCACTTTAACCTTGTCTCAAAGTGCTAAACTCAGTCTCAAGCCTATGACCAGACCTCACTGACATGCTGTGGCCACAACCAGATCTTGTCCTATTCAGTGATGGCAGTAGCTATATTCACAATAAAATTTGAGTGGCCAGAGAAGCAGTGACCTCCCCCACAGAAGTCATATGGCAGATGTTCCTGCCACCCAGAACATCAGCTCAAAAGGCTGAAATTATTGTGGTTACACATGCCCTTAAAATAAGGACTTACACAACTCTTAACATCTACACTGACAGTAGATATGATTTTGCTAAAGCCCATAAAAATAGTGTCATCTACCAGGAAAGAGGCCTTCTTATGCCTGAAGACAAACAAAAACAAAAATGAAATCCTTAGCCTGCTAGCTGCCATTTGGCTTCCAATACAAGTTGCAATAATTTACTGCCCTGATGCCAAAATAGAAACTCATTAGAAGCCACTGGAAACTGATTTACTGATGCAGCCACCCTCAAAGCACTCACCCAGGTAGAAATTGCATTGCCTCTGATTAGGGGCCCTATTCTCCCCTCAAACCTAGAGTACTGCTCCAAAAATTTGGAATGAATACAAAAAAAAAGTGTGTGTGTGGGGTGGAATCCAACAAGGAGAACACAAATGATATTGGGATCCAAATGGTAAGATGTTTTCCCTCAAAAGTCCTAGGGTGACATTAGTGCAAAAATTCCATCAAAGTATGCATTTGGGGAAAAGAAGACTTGCATCACTCAGTAAAAAAGAATTTAGAATACAAGGGCTAAAGGCACTAGTGGAAGAACCAAAAGAAGAATGTGTAACTTGTAGCCGGGCACAGTGGCTCAAGCCTGTAATCCCAGCATTTAGGGAAGCTGAGACAGAAGAATCATGAATCAAAGCCAGCCTCAGCAATGGCAAGATTCTAAGCAACTCAGTGAGACCCTGTCTCTACATAAAACACAAAATAGGGCTGGGGAGGTGGCTCAGTTGTCAAGTACTCCTGAGTTCCATCTCCAGTACCAAAAAAAAAAAAAATGTAACTTGCTTTCAGGTTAATGCAGAACTTTGATCAGAAACACAAACAGCAATTAAAAATAGAGGAACAGAGCTAAGGAGATTTTGGGAAGTAGATTTTACAGAAGTAAAACCAGAAAAAATGTATATAAATATTTGTTAGTATTCATAGATACATTTTTAGGGTGAGTAGAGGCCATCCCGACTAAGACTAAAACTGCAATAGCTACTACTAAGAAATCCTTAAATGAGATTACTCCTAGGCTTGGTGTTCCCCTTCATATAGTGTCAGAAATTGGCCCTGACTTTGTTGCCCAGGTGTTGCAGAGGGTGATGCCAGTCTTGGGAATAAATTAGAAGTTACATTGTGCCCATAGGCCCTAAAGCTCTGGCCAGGAAGAGAGGACAAATTAAATTTTGAGGAGACTTTAATCAAATTATCCCTAGAGACTGGCAAAAAGTGAGTGAACAATCTACCTTTTGCTTTTCTCAGGACCAGGTGCACTCTAAGTGTTAAAGGTTCACTCTCTATAAAATTATCTTTGAAAGACTCTCATCCATCTTACCTAAAGTGGGAAAAGATGCCCTGCAAGCTGTAACTAATGATCAAATTTAAGTTCCCTAAAGGCTTTCCAGGCTATCCAGAAGGATCTGGTGCCTAGCTTAGAGGCAGCATTTCAGCCACCTCTGGCTCAACCCCATTGTTTTCAGCCAGGTGAACAGGTTTGGATTTAGAGACATCAGACAGAAGCTCTGTAGCCACATTTTTAGAGGCCATATATTGTAATCCTAACCACTCTGACAGTTATAAAGTTGGATGGAGTTAGGATATGGATTCATCATTCTCAGGTCAAAAAGAACATCCATTCCCTAGAACTGACAGCCCCTGCTATAGACTCCAACCCTCCTAGTAAATGATGGAAAGTCATTAAACACCCACAGGAATCACTCAAGACTATCTTGATGATTTGTATGTTTGACTCAGTTCTGTCTTTATACTCTCCCAATCCTTATGCCCCAACCTCCTTTTCGTGGTAATTAAGGGATGGAGAAACTGGTGCAGTAATTACCACCCATGATAAAACAACACAACCCATTTTTAAATTTAACCTCTGTAAACTCCTTGGGATCTACTGGAGTAACCTCAGGGGTACCACTGAGACCTCAGCAGGTCTCCTATTGGTAGCTCTAGTCTCCTTGAGTCTTCTTGCTTCTGGCATGTATAGATATGCAACCCTATCCCTGGGAAAATGGCTCACACAACTCTAATTTTATGGTGTCCATCCACAGGCCCCATCAAATGCTATGGCAAAATAGAATACCATTGTGCCAAGTGAGGCTTTGTGACCTTTGCCCTTGGGCTAATGTAGACACATCAGTCTCCTTTACCCATTCCCCATAGTTAGACTGTGTAAACATAGGCACCTTCAATAATGTTACCATTATTTTCAACTAAGTTTTGTCACCACATATTACTACTACCACTAGGTGGGATACTGGACAAACATGAGGGCTCGGAGGCTATACTAGAGGTTACAATTTAGAAGTAGCTTTTACTTTTTAGTGGATTAAAAAGGTAACCCTACCCTACAAAGTTGGACCAAATAGACCAGTTATGGAAGTGCCCAAACCCCATCAAGTCACTCATGAGCCTTCTTTGCTGACTAATTCCACTGCTGGCCCCCATACCCAGAAGGATCAAAACACTCTCCTCCTCTTTATTTAGAGTTTCATTGGTTAATTAAGATGGAATCCATGCACTCATTTCTTAATCCATCCCAACCTAATATTACACAGTATTGCTGGATATGTCTCAATCCAAAGCCTCCTTATTATGTGGGCTGTGTGGTTAATGTCTCCATAGGACGAACCCCTCAAACTGAAGTTTAACTCTTATGAGACCCAAGGAAATTAAATATAAGTTGGAATGCTAGCCTATTATAAACCTGGGAAATTTACAAGGTCAAGGATTATGCCTTAAGTCCCCCAGCTTTGTTAGCCAATTCATCATATACTCAGTCATTCACTTGCAATGCTACTCGAATGACTCCCTTTCTGCCTCAGTTTTGCACAGTTATGTTTCCAAGTCCCCTCCTACCACTTGGTTTGCTTGCACTTATGGTACAAGCATCAATGCCTGGTATTTTTAAAATAATAGATAAAAATAACTTTGTGTTTTAGTACATTCTGCCACATATATATGGTATGGAGTTATGGAGGATATGCATGTTGTGACCATGTTCTTATGAGTTCACCTACAAACAGGGTAAAAGGAGCTGCCCCAGTACTTAAGTCTTCTTGCTTCTGGCATGTATGCATATTCAACTTTTTTGTTGCATGTATGGATATTGTACACTTGTTAGTGGGACTAGGGTTAGCAGGATCCACTGTGCTAGGCACAACTTTTCTTATTGTCAGTAATGAGAACTTCAAAAGCCTCAGACAATAAGTAAACCTAGACATATGGGCACTTAGAGTCTTCTCTTTCTTACCTCAAACAACAGATGAATTCCTTAGCAGAAATAGTCCTCCAGGATTTCAGAGGCCTTGACTTGCTTTACATGAAGGAAGAAAGTTTATGTGTATCAATAGGAGAAACTTGTTGCTTCTATGCAAAACAATCAGGAATCATCAGGGACATTAGCTCTGATTTGAAAAAAAAATAAGGGAAAGATAAAAACAGAAAACTCTTATTGGTTTCAGGGATTATTTCCCTGGTCAGCATGCCTCACTACCCTCATATCTGCTATTTCAGTCCCCCTTATAGTTTTGCTTTTGGGATTTCTAATAGAACCCTGAATTACTGACTGGTTAACTATATAAAACAGTATTAGTGCTGTTAACCTCATGCTAATCCAGTTTTACTATAACCTTATCCCTATAGATGGTGATGAGTCAAAAGTTTTACTCCATTCACTAGACAAGGGGGAAAAATAAAACCAAAACTCAAAATAGAGTCACTCTTGCTTAGGCCTGCAGGTATCTGCTAACCTGCTTTTTGTGCTTCTCTGATTAATGCTTTTCTAAGCTTGCTTCTCAAGGATGGGGGCCAAAGCACAGGCTAGAAGACCCATTGATCAGTTACCTAATATTTCAGAAACTGAAAGGGGATATATGAGGCAATATCATGGTTGAACAGTAAAAGCCAACAAATTGAATAACTGCCAAATCCTGTTTTCCTTAGTCATGTAGCCAGCCCATCCTATAATAACTTCTGAAACCCTCATTTCAGAGTCATTCTCTGAAGGAGAAAATAGCTGACCCCAATTTATTGAACTGTGTGCCTATTTTCTTAATAAACTTTGTTGATTCTGCAAAGTTGTCTGGGATGTTCTTCTTGAGGAGAGGTGTAGGTTAGATGCAATACCATCAATATAATAAAAAATCATATAAAATTCAATAGCATATTAAAAAGTCATAAACCATGATAAATTGTTTTTATCACAAGAATGCAAGAAACAGAAATTAATAAAACATTTACATATCACAACCTTATAAATATTGTATTGAAAAGGAAAGAGTTAAATTTATTTTTTTCTAAAATGAGAAACAATAAAAGAATGTCTACAAATATTATTACTATAAAATAAATACTCAAATTATAATTGAAGCATCTGGCAAGTAGCAAAAATCCAAGTGTTAAAATGGGAAAAAAGAACAAGTCTCTGTTTACTGATAATATAATATTAAACTTAGAAAATTCTGAAGTGTGCCCCATAAGATTCATAGTGATGATAAACAAATGCAAATATTTGCAGAATAAATAAAACAAGATATAAAAAACAAAATATTTGGCTTGGGTTTTGGCTCACTGTAGCATGCTTGCCTAGCATGAATAAGGTCCTGGGTTAAATCTGAAGTGCAATAGATAGATAGATAGATAGATAGATAGATAGATAGATAGATAGATAGATAGATTATAAAAATATCTTTTGCCTCCAATAATAAATTTGTTGAGAATGAAATAAGGAAACTAATTTTA
Source organism: Xerus rutilus (assembly GCA_028644305.1). Lineage (NCBI taxonomy): Eukaryota > Metazoa > Chordata > Mammalia > Rodentia > Sciuridae > Xerus > Xerus rutilus. The sequence continues at coordinate 3,889,047 of JAQQSJ010000020.1, forward strand.
TTCTAAATAACTTAAAAATGTTTAATAATAAGTACAAAGAAAGGAAAAATTTCTACAAGCAAATTTACAAAGCAGTAAAAAACAAACTCATCTACAGATAAACTAAAGCCATCAACAATAATTAACTAAATAAACTGAAGCCATCTAAAGATTAAATAAAAAATCAAATTCAATAAAATCTTCATCAAAATACCTATATAATTCAAAATCTCAAAAAAGCTATTATAAAAATTATATAGAATAATAAAAGACCCAGAAAAGCAAGCAATTTTGTAAACTATAAACCTGAAGAATTCAAAATACCTCAGTTCATTTTATACTACAGAGCTATAATAACAAAAGCAGTGTGGCTCTGGTACAAAAATAGATGAAGAAAATAATGGAACTGAACAGTATCTATGGAGACCTATAAACCTTGTTTTATGTAATTAATAATAAAGATTCCCAAATATACACTAGAGAGAAGTCCTCTTTACCACTTTATACTGGGAAAATGAAATATGTCCATGTACATATCAACCAAAAATGTACTAAAGGCCTGAGGATAATATCAGAAACTTAAAAACTGTTAGAATAAAATTAAAGAATAACAACATAATATTTAGAAGTAGGTAGCCACTTTCTCAAAAACACTCATACATCTCACCAAATAATATCAAGAACAAATATTAGTATGGTGGTAAAATAAACATGCTTCAGCCTGCCCCCCAAAAGAATAATAATAATAATAATAATAATAATAATAATAATAATAATAACAACAACAACAACATAATAAAAACACATAATGATTGAGAGAATGTTTGGGCACATATTATTCTGACAATTAATATATACATGTATTTTAAATTTTAAAAATCTCAACATGAAAATAAAAACATTACTCATTCATTAATATGGCAAATAAATAGAAACTGTTCAAAGAACTCCAAATGTCCAATAATTACATAAAACATTTCAACATTTTAAGCCATCAGGAAAATGCAAATTTAAACTGTACTCTGATTTTATCTTCCCCTCATCAGAATGACTAACATCTAGAGTAAAAATAGCAACAAATGCTGGCAAAGCATTTTGAAAAATGGTGTGGGGAATATTGTATAATTTTGTTGGAAAAATTATTATAAATACTTTCTGTGTAAAATAAAAAAAGAACTTTCATATAATGCAGCTAATATATATTACTCTTTACGATCTAAAAATTAAAAAAGCACACATTATAGATATATTTCGTGCTTACAGTAGCAAAATTCTCTATAAGTCATGCAATCTGTTCAGGTGTACATTTGCAAATAAAAGAATAAAGAAATTGTGGTACATACAAACAATGAAGCTTGATTCAATTGAAAAGAAAAACAAAAGTTAGCTATTTTCAGAAAAATGAATGCAGATGGAGAGCAGGAAGTTGAAACAAATAAGCCAGACTAAGAACAGTGGTGTTGTACATTTTATTGCACATAGGGAAACAACAGAGGAAAAAAAAATAGAAAAAATGGTATCTCATGAAAATAAAAGATAAACATTAAGATAAACATTAATATGAAAGGAAGAAATTGATAGAATGTAGAGAAAGATCCTGTGGAGTGACATTGATCTAAATATGTTATGTGCATGTAGAATTATGCCACAACAAAACTCACTATTTTTTATAATTAATAGACACCAAAGAAACAATGTTTTAAAATTTTACTGATTTCTACTCTTTTTCCCTCAATGATTTCTATTTCAAGGTGGTAACACAAAGTTGAAAATCACAGAAATCAGAAAAATGGTTTAAAGAACCAAGGGGCAGAATATTTATAAGGCCAGAAAATATAAATTTTATTATTTTCCTGTCCAGTTCCACAAAGTACAATTATGAAATGGTATTATAGTTAAAATATGAGGTTTTACTCATAAGTTTATTTGTGAGATAATGCCAAGTTATGTAGTCAGTGACTGAAATAAACTTATAAAACTATGAGCCAAAATAAAACGTTTCCTTCTCTAAATTTTTATTGTCAGGTTCTTTGGTCACAGTGACATAAAGCTGCCTAAAACACAAGGGTTCTTTAGCAAGAGAATATTTATTTAGAATTAAGATAAATTTGAAGGGTTTATATGGTTTTCTGTGGGAAATAGCAAATTAGATTAACATGGACATAAATCTGATTTTAAATTGGAGAAATAATAGCATACAAATCCAGAAAAATACTTAATACAAACTCCTATAGGGAGAACACAATAACCAAGTTCTAAAATAACTTCCAAAGTTTAATGGAGAAAAACCATAAGTAAAAATAGTTGACAATTTCTGAGTTAATTTTGCAAGTGTCCAATGGCATTTTTTCCTATGCTTTTGTCATTTAATATCCAGTAATCAGAGTACAAAAAAAATACACAAACTAAATTTGCACATTTGGGGCACCTGACAACCAATGATAATTGTTCAACTAACCACAATGCAATTGAAAGCTCTGAGAAATTCTCTATTCACATACTTATCTCACCCTAAATTTTCAGCAGACCCCAATACAGTGAATCTACCTTAAGGGAAGCCTATATAAACCATTACTTCAGTCCACTGCAATTTTCTGCCCCCAAAATGAGCCATGGCAGGTGTACCACCAATTGAATCTGCTGCTGAGTACTGGATAAAGTAAAAGTTGCTGATTCAAGGTTCAATTTCCATCTTCTGTTTTCATCATGCATACCTCATTTGGATTAACTGGAGTAGAAAAATAGTTGTACCTAAACATAAAAAAAATAATTCAGGTGCAGTGGCACACACCTGTAATAGCAGCAGTTTTGGAGGCTGAGACAGAAGAATCACAAGTTCAAAGCCAGCCTCAGGAACAGCCAGGCACTAAGCAATTCAGTGACACCCTGTCTCTACATAAAACACAAAATAGGGCTGTGGATGTGGCTCAGTGGTGGAGTGCCCCTGAGTTCCATCCCTGGTGCCAAAAAAGAAACAAGAAAAAAAAGGAAAAAATAAATGAGAATTTATTCCTGAATCTTATAAAACAAACAAACAAAAAAACCACAGGACAACTATTCTGTCATTGCAGATACAGGAGGTATGGGAAACACAAGCCAAAATATTTCATTTCTCCCTGGAAACTATGTAAACAAGTAAAAAATAAACTGCTAATTGTGAGCCAGTCCTGAAGTTCATGTGTGAGTAGGTGAATGGAAATGTGAAATCTTTGAGCCTGCAGATGAATGTTCCACATGATCATACATGCTTTTACTGAAAAGTAATGTCAAGAAAAGTGGGGTAGTACCTTTAAAATGTTTCTTGCATTGTCCTGATGTACAGACTACTGGCAGTAACAACCATCTTTTACATATTTTCTAAAGAGAAAAAAAATACATTCAGAGAAATAACATCAAAACCTTGGGCAAAATGTACTTAGAGAAATTTCATTAAACCTGAATGTGGAGAAACAAGGCTCTTGCCAAAATCCCTGAAAACTCCCAACACTCACCAATAAACCAAAGCTACAATGTACAAAACACTATTTAAAATTTATTTCAGCTTCTGTGAAGAACAAGAGTATTTTTTATAAACACACAAATAGAGACTGTAATGCATTCTTACCCTAGTGTTCCTTCTGCAAGAGGGGCAGGAATATATATAAAATTCAATACAAGATATGCACTGGGATATACTTAAGTAGAATAAGAAAAGGAGAGGCACTGAAGGCAGGCAATCAGCATTGGGTTAAAGGGAGGAAAAACATTCAAAGTATCCAGTCAGCATAGGGTAAAGTGGAGGAAAATATTCAAAATAACCAACCAGCATAGGGTAAAAGGGAGAGGAAATATTCAAAGTAACAAATCAGCATAGAGGGCACTAAAGGCATCCAATCAGCATGGGGTAAGGAATGGGGAGGGGAGGCATTGAAGGCAGCCAATCAGTGAAAGCATGGAGAGATCTCCTATACTTCCCCCTTTTTACTTTTATTTGAAAGGTCAGTGGGGCCTGTGTGGCACATAAGCTAGCATGTTTGAGGGATTTGTGATAATCTCCCCAAGGGAGACAATTATTTCTCTGGATTTCTGGATTCCCACATGTTGCAAATGAAAGGGGACTGGAAAATGAGATATGCATATGCCTGTCTTAAGTTGAACATCTTACAGTCATTGACTAACCAGGACATGCAAATGAGTGGGAGAGAACGAGACTGTGCCTATCCTAGGTGGTGCTCCTCTAAGCATCTTACCTGTCACTGACTAACCAGACTGTGAGAACATGCCCCCAAATGAGTTCTCTCATAAGAAAAGGTGTAATGGCATTGGGTGGAATTGGAAAGGAATGAGGGTTTGGGGTTAGCGTCGACTGAAACTGTGAAGACTTGTGTGGGGTGGGTGAGCTTCTTATGTTCTCAAGGTCTGCAATCCATGTGGCAGGAATTTTCTTGCATTCCTGTGATTCATTAATAATATAAACTAAAAGAGCTTGTTAAGCTTTAATATGTTATTGTGGAGGGTCAAAATATGAGGTCTGCACCATGTGATGACTTCCCTGTGAATGAAGATATGTGGTCATGTAATAGAGAGGCAATTTCTTCAAGTTATGGAGTCTAAAAAGGGTAATCTCAGAAGATATATTGGTCAGAGAGACTGTGGGGTCAGAAGTGACAGGAAATTGGTAGCTAAGAGGAAGGGCAGGACAGAGTCATCAAGGCCTATGAGCAGCAGTATTCCAGGAGTGGGGACATGGACCCACCAGGAAGTGTCTGTGTCCTAGAAGATCAATAGTAGTATAAGTGGGGATTGCATTTTAGGTACTCACAGAAGTGACTTCTCTCTTCAGGTGAGAAGTTTTGTTTTCTTTTTGAGAGAGGCTTGGACAAATATTCCTGGCAGGAATCCAAAGGGGCTTAGATTCTGTGGGAGGGAAGACACAAGCATAGCCTCACCTTTGTGTGAGCAGAGGGTCTGGGCCCTTCCATTGAAGCATCAAAGGGTCTTTCCATTGTACCAAAGGAATGGGAGTAGGGAAGGTAAATGGATCCCAGTGTTGGATTCCTGCATTGAGACCTTCCTTGTCAAAAGTAAGATAGTTTAAGGGTAAATAATGCATCTAACAATCTCAAAGAAGGGTCCTTTTTGGTAGAATCAAATTTTTGAAGCATCTCCTTTGGAGTGCGATTGGTTATTTCAATGATTGATTGTCACTGTGGGTTATAGGGAATCTCTTTGGTATGGAAAATTCCCCAGGAAGTTAAAAATTCCTTCAAACTTAGGGAGACATAGGTTGGGCCATTGTCTGTTTTGATTGACCATGTCACACCCATGAATAGCATTGCTTGCTTCAGAGCCTTAATCACATGGGTTGCTTCTCCCCCTGAGAGGGCACTAGCATACACAAGGGAGGAATAAGTGTCAATTATCATATGTACAAATTTAAGTTTCCCAAAGTTAGTGTTACGAGTGATATCCATCTGCCAGATGGAGTTGGGTGTCAGCCCACAGGGGTTAACTTCCTGTGGTTGGAGTGGGCCCAATAGTAACAATGTGCCACAAGAGGAGCATGTATGAATGAAATTGGAATTGTTGGATTGTTGTTGGATTGGAATTTCAGGTAATAAGTGATGAAGACTATTTGCTGAGAGGTGAAGCCTCTGGTATAATGCTCTAGCTTGTTCTAGAGTGGACATCATCATTGCAGGACCCCAACTTGTTGATCAAACCCATGTAAGGCATGACATAAATGACATCTGGTGTCAAGGTACTCTAGTGGCCTGCTCGAACCTTTGGATTTGGAAAGTGATTTTGTGGCAGTCCCCTGTCTTTCTATTCTTTCTGGTGAAGGTAACATCAGCCTTTTTGTGGTGCTCTTTGTCTTTGTGTAATAAAGTTAGTTCAGGGAACATACCTCCCCTTCCTGGTTCACCCAGCAGTCACACATAAGGGTCTAATCAGCCTGGTGACTGGAACTGCCATAATGCCTGTGGTGTATGGTTCTCCGAGACACTGTGTGATCATATGGCTGTGGCCTAAAAAACCACAGAAGTTCCTCACAAAGTGTACATACTCAGATCCTAAACATTTCTGTCTAAACACACTCTGATCCTAAACATTTCATACTCTGATCCTAAGCATTTTTTTATGTCTCCTGAGATCCGAACTCACTTCTTTTTCTTCTCATAATTCTCATAGATTTTTTTGTCCTCTTTGCTTTTGATTTCTTTTCACTAGCTTTTCCTCCTGCTATCATTACTGCTTACATTCACTTCAATGTTTCTCATCTCTATTCCTTTACCATGGGAAATCTCCTCTCTTCAGTCCTCAGGACCCTACAGCACCTCCACAACATCAATCACATACCCCTGATCATTTGTCCTCAACTTCCTGTGAGTACTCTCTTCATGGAAATATCCCTGACTCTGACACCCCTTGTATTTACCCCACCACTGCAGTAGCTCCTCTTCCTCCCCACATTTTTCTCTGCCTGTGACCCACCCACTCACTTCTCCCCTTTCAATACTTTTTTCCCAACTACACCCACCACCCAAGCTTATATGGTTAATCTCCAGGCATATAGAAATGTATGCCCCTGGAACCCACCTCAGTTTCCATGCTTACTCAACTACGCAAGGCCTGTCAAGACACTGGGCCCTCCTCTCCCTTTTTTCTTCAACTTCTGGAGTCCTGTCCTCTTCTCTACAAACTCCCTTTGAATGGTTTTCCCTTCTCTAGGCATTCCTCTCCACTTCCCAATACCTTCAATAGAAGGCTTCTTATCAAGAATTTGTAGAAAAATGTCACAGTCTTAATATTTCTATGGATATGTTATTGAGGAGGAGTGACTTTACATCCCCCCAATCTCAGGAGCTTGTTGACAATTTTATGTACTTTGAGCAAATCGAGGATACTGCCCTCTGAGCCCTACATAATTTGAGCCATCCCACTCCTCAGGAACTTTTTAAAAATCTTATTTAACATCCTGATGAATAGTTTTCCAGTTTCTTGGCTCATGTCATCCAGGCTGTTGAAAAGAAAGTAAATTTTGGCTCAAGCCAAGAAGTCCTTATTCAGCATCTTGCCTGGGAACATTCCACTTCTAAGGGGGCAAGTGCCCCAGTTAGACATGAGGACCTTAATAAATGCGTTTCTGACACTAAGGAAGTTTTTAGCCCTAATGACTCAATTTTGGCCCTCATGACAGCTCTCAAGTCCTGCTTGACTCCCAAATATTCTTCAGCCTTCATGGGCCACTCTCAAGGCCGTATCTGTTGTGGTTTCAAAAAACCTGGGCATATCACCCATTACTGTTCCTCTAATCAGTCATCTGAGTTACCAAGGAAGCCCTGCACCCCTTGCCCTTGTTGCAAAAATGGGGTATCATTGAGCCTGAGACTGTCTCTCTAACTCTTTAAACTTCAATAGGGGCAACCCTCAGCCCCATTAGACAAGAGGGCCCCTACCTCTCATGTCAATTGGACAATACTTTTGCTCCCCACAAAATCTAGCATGATCATTCATCTCAATGGAAAACTATTAAAGGTCTTATTGACATGGGAGCTGATATTACTATTATTGACACTCAGACTGCTTTATTGTCCCCCTCCTGGAAATTCATCAATGAATCTGATATCCTTGGCATTGATGGCCTCACACCCTCTCATAAAGTAACCAATCAGCATAGGGGGTGATGAAAACATCCAATCAGCATAGGGTAAGAAAGGGGAAGAGAGGTATTGAAGGTGGCCAATTAGCATAGGAGGTACTGAACGCACAGAGAGAGCTCCTATAAGTTCTAATTATAAGTTTGATTGAAATTACCAGTGTCAGTGCAAGCATCTTTTTTAAAAAATATTTTAAATGTATGGTTGTTGTTTAGTTTTTTATTGGTTGGGTTTGGATTTATGTTCTTATTCTGCTGCCCACAACAAATTTCTGCGTGTAAAACATTTTCCTGCATTAGCCTCACATGTAGCTGGTACTACTGGCATGAAAATCCATGATCAGCTTTTCAGATGCTTATGAGAATATTTGTAATTAAGTTAAATTTTATTTTGCAGGTCTTTTATTTTATATTTCTGCCTATTTAGGTCTATTAGTGTATTCTATATTAAAGTAATTTTCAAAAATTATAGTTATCTAGTAATTTATCTATAAATTATTATTTCCAGTTTCCTACACTTGCTTGGCAATAAAGATGGAATAATAATAAAAAAAAATTGTGCTAGTGCAAAAAGACCAAAAATAATGCAAATTTCACAAATAAGCTTAGTACTTTATTCACGAACAAAGCCTCACACTGCACAGGGTATGCGAGGATAAAACAATGCTGTGCTGGGACCCACTTTTCTGGTAAAAAATGAGCCCCTAAAAAAATAAGGGTACTAGGTTTATATAGGCTATCCTGGCATATGGTCTAATGAGCATGTCAGTTTTAGTAGGCCCACAGAAATTTAGAGTTTGTTCCATCAATCAATAAAATGGTCAGTTTTTGTGCACAAGAAATTGAGCTCTTGTGTCAGGGTTATCCCCCATGACTATTACCATGATTAGCACCAGGAAGACATTTTTTTAGAAGAGATGAAAATTGACAGTGCATGGCTTTTCTTTTTCATTTTTCTCAGGTTACATTATTTTCAGTTCCCACATCTATTATTCCAGACCATAAAATGAAGAAATAAATTGGACAAGAAAATCTCTGGATTCTTTGAACTGAGAGGGACAATGTGGAGAAAGAGACTTTTATTTCAGAGTCCTGGAATTGGTCATGGGGAGCATGCAGGAGTGGATGTGTGGGGGTAGTCCTAATGTCATCCCGAGTGCTGTTAACTCTTTTGGAAGACCAGGCAGTGAGCAGTGGGAGAAGTAATGTTCTGAAATGTTTCTGGGCAATTGAAGTTGAGCTGATCATTTCATTAAAAGATTATATGACTAAAAATAGAAAGAAAACAAACAAAGTTATAGCAATAAGTGAAGATTAATTTGTGAGTGCTAAAAGGAACATATTAATGTGGAAGAATAATTTATCAGTGCTAGGAAAATAATGTTGGCATGTAACATAACTAAAGGTGCTATTATTTTTCTTTTTTTAAATCAAGCCCCATTTGAATTTGGGGTGTTCATACCATGAGTTCATGGGCTTGGTTCCTTTGGAGAACAGAAACCATAATTAATCTTGGAATCATATTTTCCTAGGGCTATATTCACTTTCATCATGCTTGGATAATTACACAAAATGAGAACAAGGCTACATTTAACAACATAGTAAATGCTCTTAATCCAGCTATGTGTGTAGAAAACTAATTAAAAGATTAAGAGACCCCTTTAATTAAACTGCCCCCAAATTTTTTTTATTATTTTCTCTGAAGAGTAGGTGATTGTACACTAACCATGACCAGGACCTGGGGAAAGTGGCTCAGGAGTTCTCCTGGTTTGTACAGAGAAGAGAGTGGATCTCAACCCATATGGAGAAGGTCCAAAAAAAAAAACCCTCCTGTGTTTTGGCACCAAATGTAAAGCCAGGAGACCAAAGGATGGCAAAATAAAACCATTGGACAAAGCTTTATTGGGAAATACATTTCTGGGTGAATCCCTCCCCAGTTTAACAAAGCAGGATGGGAAAATTGCACATGTGTTCTGTGGTATAGAAAACTTAAAGAGCCTGGTTAGGAAGGGAAGGGCTTGAGGTAGGAAAAGGAGGTATCTGGAGTCCTGTGTTCCACTGGGGTTGGGCAGGGGATCCTGCTGAGGTCAGAGTCATTCTGGGGTGAGTCAGAAAGAAGTCTGCTGATTGGTAGGAGACACCATTACTACTTAACTGTCAGCATCCATTTGACTGCTCCTTTGTGCATGTGGGCTGCTTCATATCTTGTTTCCCACAGCTGCCCTGGCCTCTCCCAACTGAGCTACCACTAGGTATCATAGAGAATATATACTATTTAGCACACTTACTTATTTGATGTAAAGGAGACAGAAAAGCTAAAGTAAATTATAAATTTGATTAGCATTTTTGGTAATTAATGATGCTGAGTACTTTGTATATAACTTTACACCTTTGTTTTTAGAAAAATATCTACTTAGGAATTTTTCCATATTTAAATTATTAATATTTTCCTTTGATGAGTTGCATAATTTTATTGTGTCTTGCATATTAAACTTGTTTTTAGATGTGTGGTTAGCAATTTTGTTTTTCAATCCATGGTCTATTTTACATTCCATTGATTGATTTCTTAGCTATATAGAAACATTTTCAGCTTTCTATGGTCTTACTGTTTAGTTTTGCTTTTCTTGTCCACTCTTTTGTTCTTATCCCAACTACCACCAACACCTATTCATTTTTTTTTTCTATTTTCTTCAGGATGACTTATGGTTTCAGGTTATATCAAAATGAGGTATCACCACATGCTTATTAGGAAGGCTCTTAGTAAAATTACAGTTGGTAACATGCACTGCAGAAGATGTGCAAAACAGGAGAGTCTTGAACTCATTTGTCAGGAATAAATTGATACAGATGTCATGGAAATGAATATGAAAGTTTTTTATAAAATGACACAATATTTACATATGACTCAGATATATTGCTGAGCATATGGCTATCAATGCCCTTCATAAAAAGAAAACAAATAAAAAATGTAAATGTATATGTGTATATAACACAGAATTATAAGATTGATTAATATAATCATGAGATAAAAATTCCCAAACTCCTGCCTACAATCTAGCAAAACTGGGAGACTGGAAACAGCTCAGTTCAATAAACTGGAAGCCTCACAATATGCAGAGGTCAATGAAGCAATTATAGTCCAAGACTAAGGGCTGTAAAGTCCTGTGAGGTGCCAATGGTTCAAGCCCACCATCAAAACCTAAAGAATCTCATGTCAAATGATCAAAGGTTAAATAATATGGAAAATAAGTACAAGGACATTTTTTCTAAGCTTTTGTTATTTGAAATTGAAGACATCTGCCAGAGCAAAGGACTCATAAGAAACTACACCTGACTGGCACATAAATTCCCATCATGATGGGTCACCTGACACCAATACAATAAACCCCAGGAAATTCTCTATTCATTTCTGTGCAGTGGACTAAAATAAAATGACCCCAAAGAATTGCCCTTTTGTCCATTCTAAAAGAAAGAAAAAGAAACAAACTATATAAGCCAGATACTTGCTTCAGTTTATCATAATTTTTTGCCCCCAAAATGAGCCACACTAGGATTATATAAATTGGCTCTGCTGCTAAATACTGCATAAAGGAAAGCCTCATGATTTGAATTTTACTTTCTCTTTCCCGCCTTTACCATGTGTGTCATTTGTCCTGAAACATTTGACACATCTGAAAAGAGCATCTTTCCATTAAGCTTGGATCACAAGCCAGTGACAAGTTCTCCTCTCTCTTTCTTCAAAGTAAACCTGATGTTTTTACTGAGCATTCATGACCAATCTTCCCCACGGCTTGTTGATGCAATATTCTGAAAATGCACTAATGAAAACACAAGTATTCCATAAAATATTTCTAGACATACCTCAATGCACTCAAGTTTTAAGTAATTATTGCAATAATTAAAGAAGGCAAAATGCACTCTTAGAAATTTACACACTAAGTAACAGTGGTTTCTTTACCTATTGAATGTAACTCTTTGCTCTAAGGTTTATTTTTTCAATGCTTTTTTTTCTCTTTTCTCTTTTGCCTCTCTCCTTTCTCCCTTACTAACAAGATTATGAAGACAGTGTTATCTTTTCTTCTTCTAGTTACCTGTTATTGAACACAACCACTACAGAAGAGATGTTGGCTGAAGATCCATGAAGTGAATATCTTCCAAATAACAAGTGAATCCTAATGCACCATCAGGGGGAACTGAGAACCTCTAACTGAGCACATCTGGCATGTAACCCTTTAAAACAACCCCTGTCCCTGTTGAGAGAGCCACAGCCCTTGGGAAAAGAGTTACCTGTGTTTATTTTTTGCTAGAAAAATAATGAAATTTTCTTTAACTTTTTCTCAAAACTATCTCCTTATTTTTAAATTGGCATTAATTGACATTGGGGACAGGAACTAAGGTTTCAGTTACACTACCAAGTTAATTGCAACAATTATTCTTAGTAACAATTTTATAAAAATAACCTATATGCCCATGAAAAAAATAATATATATATACACACATATGTTTAATTGTGTATATACACCACAATATATATAAATGTATATATACATATAATATAATTTAGTTTTTTAAATTATTTTGAAGCAAGGTGTTGTGGTGCAAGCCTGTAATCCCAGCACTTAGGGAGTCTCAGACAGGAGAATCATGAGTTCAAAGCCAGCCTCAGCAATGGTGAGGCACTAAGCAATTCTGTGAGACCCTGTATCTACGTAAAACACAAAATAGGGCTGGGAATGTGGCTCAGTGGTCGGGTGTCCCTGAGTTCAATTTCTAGTACCAGAAATAAAATATATTTTGAGACAGGATTTTTAAATATTTAGAGGATCTCAGTAGAATAATAAAGCTGGCATCAAACTTATGGTCTCAAAGTACACTTGCAGCGTCCATGAAGAATCCAATGAACCACATCACATGCCAGAACCTCATGCAAGAGATTTATTGTCAGTATGAAGTATCAAACTGACAGGCTGTCCTCCAAAGAGGGCAGCAGCATGTTGGCAGTCACAGAGCAGCTTTATAGCCAGCAAGAAGAATTCCAAATGCATGCCTGAGGATTGCAACATGAACTTGGGTGGTGTTGACCTTTTAGCAGTTACATGTCTTACCAGAAGTTGAGAAGCATAGCCTCATAATTGAAACTTAAAAGGTTCAATTAGATTAAATGGCTCCTGACCTAAAATAAGAGACCTGTTGCCAATATATCTCCCCTTTTTCATAGTTAGTGTGGTTTGGAATAATAATTTTTCTTCTGTAGCTCAATTGGCTACACATTGGATACCCCTATCAGCTGATTGGAAAGATGATGATAATGAATGTGATTATTTCTGAAGTTTTGTGGCTAGTCCTGCCACAATGACCAGAGTAGCTAGTAAGAAAAAAAAATGAATAGCCCATTTATGTCAAGAGCTTATATGAGTATAGAAAGAAATAAGAAAACTAAAGCACCTACATCTTTCCATCTGGGGGTAGGCAACAATATATATTTGTCCCACACAGAAAAGAGGCCTCAGAGTCCAGTGAGCATTGAGAGTTTTGAGAAAATATGTTAGAGGCTTCTTTGTTCTTCTTCTCTCTTCCCCTTATCTCTTGTTTCTGCTTATGTAACTAGGCCCAGAAAATGCTTGTTGGGATGGCTATAAAGGCTAAAAGCAGATAAACAGGGGGAGAGGCAAAGTAGAGTGATTTTGGCCAAAGAGGGGTAAAATTAACAACTTCCTATAGGAAAGGGAAAATCTCTGGGAGAAGTTACTCTAGCAACAGTTTGGATCAGGGTAAGATAATCTTGATAATGGTGAAGAAGGGGCTGTGAAGGCATTTGATAACTCTTTAACTTCCCAGACCCAAATCAGCCTTCTCAATCTGAGCTGATTCATTTTATGTATCTACACTGAGTGTCTATATAATTCTGGCTTCATTTTCCTCTTAAGATTTAGGAACTCCTTACTGCTGTGAAAAAATGGGTCAACAACTGATTTGGCTTATTTGAGCTGAGAGGGGGCAATGTGAGTTTGGGCAAGCACCTCTGACTTCTCATATAGATGTTGGGTTGGATCAAGTCTGTTCAGGAAAAAACAGGTTGTAAAGTCAGGTGAGATGTTTGTTTCTATGAGAAAGAAAAAAATGACATGAGTAACATAAAATAAATGTTTCAGAATCTGTTGTATGTCAATGAATACTATAAAGATGATAAAATTCAAAAAAATAATTTCTCACTAGGAAGTGTAAGTATTGAGAATTTGTCTTCATAACAAGGCTGGAGAGGATGAGGCAAGTAAACACACTATTTAATTTTTAATGTCATAGATGTTTATCTTTATAAGATGTAGTGTCATCTGATTTTGTAAAAAAAAATTTTATTGGTATAATCACTGTGTTTATTAGAGATCCCTTTGTGTTAGAGCAAAATGACTGGGATGAATGAAGATATCACAAATCAGTTCAGACTTTATTCAGGAAAAAGACAATACCTATGAGTATGGACCCACTTTCTTAGTGGAAAATGAGCCAGAAAAAAAGAAAGCAACCAGTTTTATATACATTAACCTGGGAGGTGCTCTAGAGAAAATGTCTGTTTTCCTGGACACTTAGGAATTTTGGGTTTGTTTCATCAGTCAATAAAATGGCCAGTTTTTGTTCTCAGGGAGTTGATTTCTTGGGTCAGGGGTCTCATTTCCTGCAAGTCAGTGCTGGCAAAAGTTATCACCACAGTGTGGTGAGACATTCCTTTCTGACTCTGTTTAGCACCAGAAAGGCATTATCAGGGGAGGCGAAAGCTGTCAGGGTATGGCTTTCCCCTCCTTTTTTCTTATGTTACATTATTTTCAGTTCCCACACCTATTATTCCAGACTCCAAAAGGAGAAAATAATTAAAAGGCAAAGTCTCTGGGTTCTTTGAGCTGAGAGAGGGTGATGTGAGAAAAGATCATTTATTTTCAGAATCATGCAATCAGGCATAGGGGGCATGTAGGAGGTAGTTTTGATGTGTGGGGATAGTTCTGATGTCATCCTGTCAGGTGTTAGCTATTTTGAAGATCAGGTGGTGAGCAGTGAGAGAAGGGATGATGTGAGAGATTTCCAGACAATTGCAGCTGAGATGATCACTTCATTATAAAATTATAAGACTAAAAGTAGAGAACAAGAAAAATTATAGCAATATACAAAGATTAATTTGTTAATGTTAAGAATGTAATCTCAATGTGAAAGACTAATTTGTTAGTGCTAGGAAAACAATTTTGACATGTAACATTACTAAAAATTTTGCTATTTTTTTTTACTCAAGGCCTACTCAGATTTGGGGTGTTTATACCATGAGTTCATGGGCTCAGTATTTATTTTTTTTTGAGCATAGCAAGCATAATTAATCTTGGAATCATATTTTCCTTGTAGTATATTTAATTCCATCTTGCCTGGCAAATTACAAAAAAAAAAAAAAAAAAAAAAAAAAAACCACTGGGCTATAATTAATACAGTTAAGAGATAAATCCAGTTATATGTGTAGAAAAGTACTTAAAAGTGTTAAGGGAGAAGATATCTTCAGCTAAACAACCCCTAGGTTCTTTAATATCAAAAGTAGGTGTCTGGGTATTAACCATGGCCAGGACCTGAGGCTTAATTTTAATACACCCAAAGAAGCATCATGAAAAAAAATCAAGTCCCATTAGATGATTGTATACATTCTGCCATTGAATTTCAGTGTTATTGTATGAAACTCTAGTAACCCAAAATTGAGTGATATTATAATGGCATCCAATTCTCTGAGTCCACTGTAAATTTTACATTTGTTCTCCTAGCCATACAAGAGAGTCTTTTAGATACTGGATTTCATTCAGAATTTTCTAGTCAATATGTAATTTAATTTGTCAGGTTTCAGTAAAATTCTTATAACATTGTTGAAAACAAGGCATTTTCTGAGCCTCTTTGTGCAAGGCCATAGATGTTATGGAAATGAGGCAAGCTAATCCAACAATACCAGCTATTACCCAGATAAACCATTTATTCCAATATTTCAAATGACTTAGCAACTTTTGAATAACTGCTACTGAAAGGGTTTTCTAACATGAATCTTTGAATACAAGGTTGCAACATAGAGCTTTCAAATGTAACATGATATATATTTTGTGAAGTATTATATGATATTTGAATTAGACCAGGTAATAAAACATAAGATTTAATACACCTGTTGTGAGGTAGAATTTTTTATGAAGGGAACAGTTAAGATAGATAACAGTTTTTGATTTCCCTTATTGTGACTCACAATTCCAGACATAATAAATCTCCTGAGTCAAACTTATTTTCCATATTTTAAGTGGCCCTAGAGCTGTTTTATCTTGTCTCTTAGCATTTCTGATTGATTTACATAAAAATAGAATTTTTCATGACTGGTTTTACAGAACAACAGATGTCAGGGAATCTAATTGATTCCATAATGCCAGCACCCAATCAGTGACCTGTTGTTTATATCTACAATAACCAGTTCTGGCGATTTTTGTAGTAAATAGAGACTTCTAATCCTACTGATCCTCTATTAATCCTGGTGGATGCTTTTAGTCCTATTAATAGGGGAATAATTTGGAGGCTCTCCTAGTCTAGAGTGTACAGTTATTGGAATGAATAGGAATTGGTTTTGAGTTTAAATATCAGTTTGAGGAGTAAGAAAAGTTGAAGTATGAAGACCAATTTATGAGACCTACCAAAAAAAAATCAGAAATGTGAGGGAATCAGGGCTGTGGTTAGGACATAAATGTACATTTTAAATTTTATTTTAAATTTTATTATTATGGCTGTATTTTGGTTATAACTGTTTTTGCTAGGTGTTTAACACTAAGCTGGCCAAACTGACTTGGTTTTCATCTGCTGTTAAGAGTCAACTGTGTTACCATAGGCACTATTCTTGAGGAACTTGAGAGCAGCTTCTTAGTTTTTTTAGGACCAACTGCTAGGTAGCATGGGTTACAATCTCCTTGATGAAGTGTCTTCACTTGCAAGCATCAGAGGTGCCTCCCTTCTTCACTGATTCTCCTTTTTACAGCAGGTGCACTGATTGGCTTTCTATTCCCCAGTGGTCTCATTAATCTCCTTGATCAAGAGGTCATGTGGCCCAGAGTGTTAAAGCTCCTTAGAGAAGTTCTCTCATTCCATGTTCAGGATGACTCAGAGGGAAAGAATTAAATATTAGTTTTTTTGACCCTTTTATTTTAACCTTAATCTTTATGCTTTGGTTTATATCTGCTGTTAAGAGTCAACTGGGATACCATAGATGTTATTCTTGGGGAACTTGAGAGCAGCTTCTTAGCTCTTTAGGGCCATCTAGGTAGGATGGGTTAGAGTCTCTTTGATGAGGTAGCTTCCCTTGAAAGCATAAATCATGTTTAGTTTGTATAATAAATTAGAACCAAGAAACATTATCTCTATAATAGCACTAATATATATTTGATATCTATTTAGCCTCTAAAAAGATCCATTAAGTTATAAACTCAATTACTTGTGAAAAACTTCAGAAGTTTTTTAAACTTTCTTACAATGTTACTATTTTTAATCTATTAATTTTTATGTAATTTTGTATTATGCCTTTTGTTTATTTTGAAATTAGTTATCTTTATAACAAAATTCATCCTTTAAATATAAATTCAAAATGAGCTTAAGTCTATCTACTTTGAAATTATCTTAATATGTTGTAATTGGAGAGACAATGTCTTAATTTATGTGAGTTAAGGCTCTTGACAAATTTTAGGTAAATTGCTGTAGTTTGGGGGCTGATTATTGCCTCTTAAATGTCATTAACAAACTTTGAATATATTGTTTTCTGAGCCCATATGAACATTAATTAACACAATATAAAATTATATTTAAAACATGGATTAGAGAAAGGCTGAGAGAGTTTTTACCTTTCTTTTAGTGTGAATAAGTGGCAAAATGTTTACATGTTTTTCAATATTATCTTTAAACAGATCAAGCTCTCCATATTATCTTTCAAAAGTACATTAAATTTCAATTCCAGTGTGAAAAGAAACATTATATTCGATATATAATTATTGACAATGGGCTATTTTATCCAGCTACAAAACATTAAATGACATGAACAGGTATCAACCCAATTCGTTGTTTCTATACAAATCTGAGAATTTTAAGGAAGATAATTCTTGTTTGGAGAACACTAACATGGTAAAGTGCTCTCCTAAGATTTGAATGCAACAAAATTTTAACTTTTAAGAAACAATTTAGAATCCAGTGTGTACGGTAAAAATATTTACAAGTTTGTGTGTGTTAACAACAATCAAAGAATAGCTTTAAATCTCATATAATTAGGAAACAGTTCTAATAATTAGAAAATGACTTAAAGCGAAAAGATATAAGACAGACCTCTAAATGGTATTTCAGCCATTTTATGGCCATGTACAAAAAAGAAAACATATTGGCTGTCTTGTTATTAAACTTATATAAACTTTTATTTATATAATTTTACATAGCACTTAGATATAATTATCAAATGTATACATACACCTAGTCAAATATTTTGAGTGTCAATTATGTTGTTATAATCTAAGTAACAGCTGTTTATTTAATCAGTTACAAAATCATTTTTAAGACTTAAAAACAAGTAAAAACCCTATGTTTTATAAGTTATGTAGGATAACTATGTTTTATATGTTTTGTAAGATGTTTTGTAAGATTTAGTTTCCAAAGTAATAATAAAACATAATATAAATACAAGATAATAATCTTGATAGATAAGAGTAAACCAATGTCTTAGACTTTGTTTTAATCAGTACTTTAAAGTTTAAATAAATATGCTAATCAAAGACAATTTAATCACAAACACAATGTTATTTTTTTCTTCTGAGATTTACCTACTGAAAACCTCTATAACTTATTAAGACATTTAAAACTTGTTTAAATCTTATTTTTTCCCTCATTTTGGCCTTTAGCACAAAAATATTACTTTACCATACAAGATACTTCCCATTTATAAACTTTTTTCACCTTTTAATTTATATACTAAAATATATTTTCATACCTATAGCTTTCTTTTATCTGTTTTAGTTATAGAGTCTTTCTTCTGGTGTCTTGCTATATTTAAAAATAAGAGAGAGTGTCTTTTGAAATCTTCAACTTAGAACCTGACTATTCAGATTCCTTGTCATATAGCTATATAGAATTTTTTATGTA
Source organism: Xerus rutilus (assembly GCA_028644305.1). Lineage (NCBI taxonomy): Eukaryota > Metazoa > Chordata > Mammalia > Rodentia > Sciuridae > Xerus > Xerus rutilus. Next base: position 3,907,831 of record JAQQSJ010000020.1, read on the forward strand.
TTACCCCTAACAGACCAACTTTACTTATAAAAATGTAAAGTTATCCATAAAACTATTTGCAGACAAGAGAGTAACAATAAAACATTTTCTTTTAAAAAGACTCACATCCTAAAGGGCTTGTAACAGGTATAAAAAACAAATAAATAAAAAAAGGATCACCATAATCAGGGCTTACAAGTGAGAATTTTTGAAACAAAAAACTTTTCACATTTTTTTATCTTGAAAAATGACAGATATAGAGCAGGTGGAAGCATGGGAGCCCTTGTAGGTGACTCAGGTGTTTTTTTTTTTAATTTTTTAAATTTTTTTTTTTATTCTTGCATATAGAACATATATGAAAGTAGAGTCTTACCCCTTAATCATTTTGTTTGTAGTGAAGGCCAGAAACAAAGAAATCATAAATTTTTCAGTGAGCAAAAATTTATGAAACCCACATTTATAAGGTTTGTCCCATTTACGTTAAATCTGGTGTATTCATTTTTAACTTGAGTTACACATAAAAAACAAATTTAGTTAACATTTTAAATCATAATTTTCTGTTGAAGGAAAATCCTAGAATAAAAGGATCACATTTCAAACATTTTATAGAAAACAACACCCTTCATTGTTTGCTCATCTGGAAAAAATAAAACATGTATGGTAGTGATTTTAAAGACATCATTATTCTTATTTGTTTACCTAATAATTTAAATCATTCTTTTGAATCATGTGAATCAAGATATTTGTAGCTATTTTTAAGAAAATAGTTTATGAGCACTCTATATGTTGGGTTTGATATACACACATATATAGACAAGACAATACACAAAATAAAAAACAGCCTTTGTATGTGTTTCTTGAACTTGTTAGATTAAGTGTCAACCCTTGTAAATTGGCCTCTGAGTAAAGTAGAATGTAAAAGAAAAAAAACAAAAAACAAAAAACAACTTCTATAGTTGGATAAAATAGATCTGATCAAAATTAGAAGAAGAAAATCAAAATTGTGAGGTCAAAATATTGAATTTAAGAATCAAAAGTACTAGAAGGTTTAAAACAACATTATATCAAGCTGATGTTCTCCAAACTAAAGTTATGTGGTAATTTTAGACATATAAGGATAACAAGTTCTATTAAAGATTTATTTATATAATTTAATGCTCTATAACTGGACCTGCTATAAATAAAATACATACATACATATATCTTATATGTATATGTTACTTTTTACATTGGGGTAAAATTTAAATATATATTTAAGTAAATGAGGGTCTAATCTATTTAAACTTTAATATTGTCAGATGTGAAAAGATTTTACTATTTTTATCACACAAAAAGAAAGTTAAAAGCTCTTTCAGCCTTTCTTTACTTAGATGTAATATTGCATTGTTAGCTAATATTCAAGTGGACTCAAGAAACAATATATGTAAGCTTTTTAGAAAAATATTTAAGAAGCAAAGTCAACTTCAAAACTAAATCACTTCACCTAGGAATTTTCAGAAGCCCTGCCTTACTTTTGATAAGGCTCTGTCTCCCACCTTATACATTTCAAAAGGACTTCAAAGCAGGCCAGAATTTAGTTTATTTAAAGTTTGTGTTCAAAAGATTTATTTTTATTGTAGTAATTACTGTAATTTCCAATAGGGAATATAATGCATAACTCAGCCACAATTCAAGATAGCTATTACACAAACTAAATATGATTTTACTTTTGTTAATTTTAACTTTCATTTTTCTTACAAATTCAATGACTGTTTCCTGCTAATATTTTGCAGAAGTACACATGCTTTTGCAGAAGTACACAAGAACTCATGGCTCAAGTTAATGTATGATAAGCCATCAAATACAGAACAAATAGACATTAAATTTAAAGCCCAATACCCTTACTTTAAGACTGATAACACTGGCTTGCTGTATATTTAAGATCATGTAAAGTTAAAGTTAAATTAAAAGGGCCAAGAAAACCAGTATTTGGTTTTGCCCTCTGAGTCAGCCTGAAATGAGGAAGCAAGGGAACTTCTTTAAAGAGCTTTACAACTCTAAGCCACTAATGTCCAGATCAGAGAGATTAATGTGAACACTGGAGAATTGAAAACCTGTCAGTTCGCATGATATGAAGAAGAGGATTATTGAAGAAGGGAGATATCTATGATGCTTTCAATATAAGCAACATGATCAGCAAAACCTCAATCAATCTGAGCACAAATGGCACTAGCAGAGCTAAGAAGCTGCTCTAAAATTCCCCATGAGTGTATCCAATTGAGACTCAGCTGACTCTTAACAACAAAGAGCACTCAAAGTCAGTTTGACTTGCTTTATCTTAAACACCAACCAAATCTGTTAAACCAAAACACAGCCATTCCTGGGCATTTAAAAATATTTAAATATAAGATAAGATACACAATTGTATTAACATCCAAGAATAAATAAGACTGGAGGCTACAAAGAAAAGATTTTGAGGCAGGAATATCTGATAACTATCAAGACAAACTGCCAGAGTCAGATGTTTTTAGTCAGTGTATGGCCTACAGATCTTCCTAAATGACACAGGTAGACTTAATGTTTCCTGATAAAACTATCTAGCCCTAAGTAATAGGTGTGGTAACTGAAAATAGTGTAGCCTGAAAAAAGACAAAAAATATATGTATGATAAGCCATCAAATACAGAACAAATTTGATGGCTTATCATACATATATGATGTATGGAACAAAGTGAGAAGGTCTGGATATAGGGGAATCTTTTTCCTATGTCCTCAGCACTCACAAAAATTAAAATGTCCCTCAAAATATTGAGATCTAGAATGCTATTAAGTGATCATTTGTAATCAAATTTGTTTGTAGAGACAAATTAGTTTTAAGTCAGGAGGAGAAGTAAGTCTAAATTTTCTAAAAGGCAACCCAAAGGGGACATCCAATGAGATGGCAAAAATGACCACACTCATAGCAAGAGAGAGCGAGAGATTCAGTAGGGAGAATCAGAGGCATCCCTCTGTGCTTCTTATATCAAATGAGAAGGAGCTAACTGCTGTGGGAGTCATCATTACCTCAGATGGTAGCTGGGGCTAAGGCCCATAGGGGTTCTCAGTGTCTGGAACCTGGGATTTCAGCCAGAGAGTGAACAAGACCCAGAGAGAGATATCTTTCTAGAGATGAGATCTTCCAAGCCTACAGACTTGGTAAAAAATGTGAATCAACATTAACATTAAAAGCCATGGTTGGTGATGTCCCTGACTAAAAGGAAATCCTGAGTGTGCCAGACATCCAGTGGTCACTTCACAGGATGCACTGGTCATTGAAGTTGGCCAAAGGCTGGGAAACTTACCTGAATTAGCAGGTGGTGGATGAGAATTTGAGCTCTCAGTAAAATGAAAGTTGAATTCATGGTGAAAGTGGGCTTAGGATCAAGAATAAAATTTCACAGCAGCTCAGATCCCCAAAAGGAGAGCAACAATTGATGGGAGAGCCTATCTAAGTCATATCACCCATGAAAGGACACTCACAGACACCATGCAGAGTCAAAAGACCACACCACATGCCAGAATCTCACACACACACACAAAAATATTGTCAGTAGCAAATAGCATACAGACAAAGCTATCTCTCTGAAAAGTGCAGCAGTACATCAGCATTCACAGAGCAGATTTATAGTCAGCAGGAAGAATTGATTTCATATGCATGCCTGAGGGTTAAAACAAAGAGTGAGATAGAGTTGAACTTTAAGCAGTTACAGGTCTTAAAGGAAGTTAAGTACCCTAGCTTCAGGATAAAAACATAGAAGTTGCTAGATAAAATGGCTCTCAAATTAAAATGGCAGATATGATGCCAATAAGGTCTTCTTTTCCTAAACTTCTAAGTCCCTGGAATTACAAAAAGTTTGTGGCACCATAACTGCCTTACCATACAGCTAAAAAAAAAAAAAAAGGCTTTGGTCAGAGTAGTGTGAAAAGTTGAAGGCAAACCTTAGTAATTTAGCAAAATGCTCTTTTAAAAATAAAAAAAGGAATTTGGAAAAATAAAAGATGCATAATATCCAAAGCGATTATTAGCAAAAAGAGTGAAGCTAGAGGCATCACAGTACTAGACCTTAAACTATATTACAAACCTATAATAACAAAATAAGCATTGTTTTTGCATCAAAAGAGACATGCATATTAATGGTATAGAATAGAATGCACAGAGAAAAACCCACATAAACACACTTATCTCATACTAGACAAAGGTGCCAATAACATACATTGGGAGAAGACATCCTTTTCAAAAAATAACACTGATAAAACTAAAAATTTATATTCAGCAAAATAAAAATAAATTTCTATATTTCACCATGCACAAAACATAACACAAAGTGCATCAATGACCTAGGAATTACACCAGAGACCCTATGCCTAATTGAGAAAAAAGGAGGCCCAAATTTTTATCATGTAGGATTAGGCAATGACTTCCTTGACACAACTCCTAAGGCTCAGGAAATAAAAGCAAGAATCAGTACATAGCATGGATTCAAACAAAAAGCTCCTTCTCAGAAAAAGAAACGAGGTGAACATACATACTCCCTTCTGGAAACAAATTTTTGCCACACACATATCAGATGGAGAACTGATCTCCAGGATATATAAAGAACTCATAAAATGTAACACTACAAAAACAAAACAAAACAAAACAAAAATAATAATTGAAACAAATAGCTGGATAGACACTTCTCAGAAGATATGCAATTAATCAAAAATATATTGAAATGCTCAACATTTTTAGCAACTAGAGGAATGCAAATCAAAACTATGCTGATATTTCATCTCATGGCAGTTAGAATGGCAATAATCAAGAATATAAACAACAAGAAGTATTGGTGAGGATGTGGAAGAAAAGACACACCCATACATTGCTGGTGGGACTGCAAATTGAAGCAACCAATCTGTAAAGTGGTATGGAGAATCCTTAGAAAACTTAGAATAAAACAACCATTTGACCCAGCTATTCCAATCCTCTGTGTATACCAAAAGAACTTAAAATTAGCATACTACATTGACACAGGAACTTCAATGTTTATAGCAGCTCAATTCAAAATAGCTAAAGTGTAGAATCAACTTAGATGCCCTTCAATAGATGAATAGATAAAGAACCTATGTTTTATATAAACAATGGGATATTAGTCAATATTAAAAGAGAATAAATTTATGATTTTGCAAGTAAATGGATGGAATTGGAGAACATCATGCTAAGTAATGTAAGCTAATCCCAAATACCAAAGGCTGAATGTTCTTTTTGATAAGTGAATGCTGATCCACAATGAGAGAGGGGGATTGAAAAGAATGGATAGACTTTGATCAAAGGGGAGGAAAAGGAGGACATGGGATATGTTAAAAAATGATGGTAAAATTAGATGGACAACAATTCCCTAGGTACATGTATTAATGCAAATATGCTGTAACTTTATATTGTGTATAATCAGAAAAATAAAAAATTGTGGTCCATTTGTGTACAATGAATCAAAATACATTCTACTATCATTTATACCAATTAGACTAAATAAATAAAAATAAAATAAAAAGGGCTGGGAATTAAAAAAAATGGCTGGGAATATATTTCAATGATAAGGCAATATGAGATTTAAATCTCACTAAAGAAATTATTCTATCTGCAATATATGGATGAATATAGTAAAATTATCCAAACACAGAAACAAATTTACTGTATACTGTATGAATGAAAGCTGGAAAAAAAAAGAAGAAAGCACAAAGAGAATTGTGGTTAGTAAAGAACTATACTTAACAATATTGTATCATTTACTGGAAATTCCCAAAGACAGTATGATTTTAGTGGTTCTTACTACAGAATTTTGTAAATATGTGAGATAATGATTTTTATTATCATATATAAGTGTACACATTAATGAGATTCAGTATGATATTTTCTCATGTGCATACACATGTTCTTTCACCCTTGATGCTCCAGCAGCCTTGCAACCCATAGCAATAAATATTCTACTTTCACATACATTTTTGGTTATTTATCATATATAAAAGCAATGTGATAGTTTTTTTTCTGTTTCTTTACTTAGCATTGCATCATCCAAATCCATCTATTTTTCTTAACATTACAGTATTTTATTTTTATTTATGGTTGGGTAAGTACATAATAGTGAAAATATAAGACATCTGATGGATATGTTAAATTGCTTACCTATATCACTAATTTTTCTCCTTATATATCTTGCTAAATATTCTTTTATGCAATATAAAGTTATACAAAAAAAAAGATACAGAAAACTAGAAAACTATTCTCTTGAACTGATTTTATCAAACTGAAAAGAAGCAATATAATTTAAAAATTGAAAGAAAATTATTTTATTATTTTACTTTATATTTGTTTATAAAAAATTATAATATGCTTATTTTCTTTAAATCGGTCACAATAAACTGATTTAGAAGTTTTCTGTAACTTGTATTACACAATCTTTTTGTGAAAAGATCAAAATAAAACACTAAGATGATAGAAAATATGAGATTTATAAACTCTCTGCACATTTATAGTTTTAATTTTTCAATTATTTGGCCAAAAAATTCCAAGCCTACTTCATTCATCAATGTATCTGATTAAAATATTTAGTTCTTTGTGTGTGTGAAAGAGAAAGAGAAAAATAAAGACAGAGATAGCTGTAAAAAATGCCATCCCTTTGTTGCTTTCTGCCAAAAAATCAACAAGTTCTTCCCATGGTAATCCTCAGAGAACCTCTAAAACACAATTTTCTTTAAGATTTTTCTTTAAGCAAATTTCATCTCAAGAAGAGTTGTTATGGGTGTAAGTAGTATAAAGGTGTGAAGTGAAAGAAAAGTCATGTTTTTTTATATGTGGATGGGGCCTTTTAACGGAGTCCTATCCATGCTTATATTTTAAAAAGACATCCACCAGGGGGCGGTTCCAAGATGGCGGCCTAGACACTCTGCGCTAGGCTCTCAGGGACCAAGGCTGTAAGTGGTGGAGGTGCCGTTTTCCAGCCAGCTTCCTGGCATCATTCAGCGGCTCAACATTCCACGCAGGAATTTCGCTTGTGTGTGTGTGAGTACAGGATCACTGGAAGGCAGCGGTAGCTGGGAGGCATGGCTTTGGTGCCAGCTGCAGAAACATGGTTGCAGCCCAGGCCTTGGCCCAGGGCTCCGGCTCTCCGAGACTGAGACTGGAAATAGCGAGGTGCCATTCTCGAACCAGTTTCTTGGAAGCTCTCTGCGGCTTGCCACCACATGCAAGAGTCTCGCTCGCGTGTGTGAGCTCAGGGCCACCAGGAGACAGCAGTAGCCAGGAGGCGTGACTTCGGCGCCGGACAGCAGAAAGCAGTTGCAGCCGGGGGCCTCGGCCCAGGGCTCCAGCTTTCTGAGACTGAGACTGGAACTTGTGGGGTCCCATCTTCCAACCAATTTTTGGCAGCTCTCTGTGGCTTGCCGCCCCACAGAAGAGTCTCACTCGCTTGAGTGAGCGCAGGGCCACCCACTGGAGACAGCAGTGCTGGCCAGCAGAAATCAGTTGCAGCCAGGGGCTTCGGGCCAGGGCTCCGGCTCTCTGAGACTGAGACTAGAAGTAGCAGGGTGTCATCTTCCAATCAGTTTTTGGCAGGTCTCTGCGGCTTGCCGCCCCACGCAAGAGTCTCACTTGCGTGTGTGAGCGCAGGGCCACCGGGAGGCAGCGGTAGCCAGGAGGAGTGACTTTGATGCTGGCCGGAGAAACTCAGTTGCTGCCTGGGCCTCAACCCAGGGCTCTGGCTCTCCGAGACTGAGACTGGAAGTAGCAGGGTGCCATTTTCCAACCAGTTTCTTGGCAGCTTTCTGTAGCATACCGCCCACGAGTCTTGCTCGCGTGTGTGAGCGCAGAGCCAACATGAGACAGAGGTGCGACTTCGGCGCCAGCTGGCAGAAAGCAGTTGCAGCCAGGGGACTCAGCCCAGGGCTCAAGCACTCTGAGACCAAGACTGGAAGTAGCGGCGTGCCATTTTCCAACCAGCTTCTTGGCAGCTATCTGCAGCTCACTGCCCTACGCAAGAGTCTCACTTGCGTGTGTGAGCGCAGGGCCACTGGGAGACAGAGGTAGCCAGGAGGCGTGACTTCGGCGCTGATCGGTGGAGTGCAGTTGTGGTAGGGAATCTGGCCCAGGGTTCCAGTAAGGAGTTTACCCCGGGCGTTCTGGGCCTGTTTCTGCACAGAGTACCTGGCCCCAGCGCCCACCCAACCGCGAGAGACCACTAGCAGTTGCTACTGTGGATAGACTGTCTCCTGAGCGGACCCAAGCTATTGTGCTTTGTGGATCACCTTCTAACACAGTGGAACTACCTACACACCAGGGGGTGCAGGTGAACACCTGGGAGCAAACCTTGGTCACAGTGGAACAGCGACTCCACCAGCGGCCCAGAGTTTCACCTTGGCCTAGGACCAGTACAGGATACCAGCCAGGAAAGTCCAGCAAACAACGGACAATGCCACCTACTGGAGGAGAAGTAGCAAAACCGTGCAGGGAAACTATAACCATATAGGTGTTAAAACTGTAATACCTTGGATCAGTAGAGGTAGAAGGAAAGACACACAAACATCATGAGAAAAGAGGGGAAGAAAGAGACTCAAACAAACCAAGATACTACACTCCTAGAATCCATGGGCTGTACAGCAGGAGGAATGACAGAACAGGAATTCAGTATGTACATAATTAAAATGGTCCATGACTTAAAGAATGATATAAGAGAGCAAACCCAGTCAGCAATTGATCACTTTGATAAAGAGAATCGTAGGCAAATACAGGAAGTAAAAGATCACTTCAATAAAGAGATACACAGGCAAATACTGGAAGTAAAAAATCACTTCAATAAAGAGATAGAGATTCTGAAAAGGAACCAAACAGAAATCCTTGAAATGAAAGAAACAATAAACCAAATCAAAAACTCACTCAATAGAAAGCATTACTAGCAGATTAAACCACTTGGAAGACAGAACCTCAGATACTGAAGACAAAATATTTAATCTGGAGAATAGAGTTGACCACACAGTGAAGATGGTAAGAAGCCATGAACAGAACATCCAAGAGCTTTGGGACAACATTAAAAGACAAAACTTTCCAAATATGAAGAATGAATTGGATAATCAGATTCAAGAGGCTTACAGGACACCAAATGTTCAAAATCACAACAGACCTACACCAAGGCACATCATAATGAAAAGGCCTAACATTCAGAACAAGGAGAGAATCTTAAAAGCCACAAGAGAAAGGAATCAGATTACATATAGGGGGAAGCCAATTAGGGTCACTACAGACTTCTCAACCCACACCCTGAGAGCAAGAAGATCATGGCAAAGCATATACTAAGTGTTAAAAGACAGCGGATGCCAACCAAGAATTTTATATCCTGCAAAATTAAGTTTTAGATTTGAAGATGAAATAAAAACCTTCCAAGATAAACAAAAATTAAAAGAATTCACAGCAAGAAAACCGACACTACAGAACATTGTTGGCAAAATATTCCATGAGGAGGAAATAAAGAACAATAATGTAAACTTACAGAGGGAAGAGCTACACTAAAGGCTAACCAAAGGAGAAACCCAGTCAAGTTAAAAACTAAGAATAAACCAAAATGGCTGGAAATACAAACCATGTCTCCATAATAACATTGAATGTCAATGGCCTAAACTCAGCAATTAAAAGACACAGATTGGCAGATTGGGTTAAAAAAAAAAAAGACCCAACAATATGTTGTCTCCAAGAGACTCATCTCATAGAAAGAGATACTCACAGATTGAAGGTGAAAGGATGGAAAAAAATTTATCACTCACATGGACTATGTAAACAAGCAGGACTTT
>JAQQSJ010000020.1:3918139-3949901 GCA_028644305.1 Xerus rutilus
GCAGGGATGCAAGGTTGGTTCAACATATGGAAATCAATACATGTAATCCATCACATCAATAGACTTAAAAATAAAAATCACATGATTCTATCAATTGATGCAGAGAAAGCATTCGACAAAATACAGCACCCTTTCATGTTCAAAACACTAGAGAAACTAGGGATAGTAGGAACATTCCTCAACATTGTTAAAGCAATTTATTCTAAGCCCAAGGCCAATATCATCCTAAATGGAGAAAAACTGGAAGCATTCCCTCTAAAAACTGGAACAAGACAGGGATGCCCTCTCTCACCACTCTTGTTCAATATAGTCCTTGAAACTTGCCAGAGCAATCAGACAGACAAAGGAAATTAAAGGGATACAAATAGGGAAAGAAGAACTCAAACTATCATTATTTGCAGATGACATGATTCTATACTTAGAGGATCCAAAAAATTCCACCAGAAAACTTCTAGAGCTGATAAATGAATTCAGTAAAATTGCAGCATATAAAATCAATATAGATACATCAAATGCATTTCTATACATCAGCAATGAATCCTCTGAAAGAAATTAGAAAAAACCACTCCATTCGCAATAGCCTCCAAAAAAATAAAATACTTGGGAATCAATCTAACAAGAGAGGTGAAAAACCTATACAATGAAAATTACAAGACACTAAAGAAAGAAATTGAAGAACATCTTAGAAGATCGAAAGACTTACCATGCTCCTGGATAGGCAGAATCAATATTATTAAAATGGCCATAATACCCAAAGCACTATGCAGATTCAATGCAATCCCAATTAAAATCCCAAAGGCCTTTCTTATAGAAATAGAAAAGGAAATCAGGAAATTCATTTGGAAAAATAAGAGACCCAGAATAGCCAAAGCTATCCTGAGCAAGAAGAGTGAAGCAGGAGGCATCACAATACCAGACTTTAAACTTTACTACAAAGCAATAGTAACAAAAACAGCATGGTATCGGCACCAAAACAGACATGTAGACCAATGGTACAGAATAGAAGACACAGAGAGTAATGCACATAAATACAGCTATCTCATACTAGACAAAGGTGCCAAAAACATACATTGGAGAAAAGATAGCCTTTTTAACAAATGGTACTGGGAAATCTGTAAATCCATATGCAGTAAAATGAAACTAAACCCATATCTCTCACCATGCACAAAACTCAACTCAAAGTTGATCAAAGACCTAGGAATTAGATCAGAGACCCTGCAGCTAATTGAGGAGAAAGTAGGTCCAAATCTTCATCACGTGGGATTAGGCCCTGAATTCATTAACAAGACACCTATAGCACAAGAAATAAAAGCAAGAATCAATAAATGGGACAGACTTAAACTAAAAAGCTTCTTCTCAGCAAGAGAAACTATCAATGAAGTGAACAGAGAGCCTACATTCTGGGAGCAAATTTTTGCCACATGCACATCAGACAGAGCACTGATCTCCAGGATATATAAAGAGCTCAAAAAACTTAACACATAAAAAACAAATAATCCAATCAATAAATGGGATAAGGAATTGAAGAGAAACCTCTCAGAAGATGATGTACAATCAATATACATATATATGAAGAAATGTTCAACGTCTCTAGCCATTAGAGAAATGCAAATCAAAACTACCCTCAGATTTCATCTCACCACAGTCAGATTGGCAGCTATCCAAAATACCAGCAGCAATAAGTGCTGGTGAGGATGTGGAGAAAAAGGTACACTTAAACATTGCTGGTGGGATTGCAAATTGTTGCAACCAATCTGGAAAGCACTATGGAGACTGCTTAAGAAACTTAGAATGGAACCACCATTTGACCCAGCTCTCCCACTCCTTGGCCTATACCCTAAATACTTAAAAACAGCACACTACAGTAAAGCAACCACTTCAATATTTATAGCAGCACAATTCACAATCGCAAAACTGTGGAAGCAACCCAGATGTCCTTCAATAGATGAATGGATAAAGAAACTGTGGTACATATACACAATGGAATATTATTCAGCAATAAAAGAGAATAAAATGATGGCATTTGCAGGCAAATGGATGAAATTGGAAAGCATTATGCTAAGTGAAGTAAGCCAATCCCAAAAAACCAAATGCGGAATGGTCTCTCTGATTAGTGGATGCTGATGAATAAGGGAGGTGTGAATGAGAAACATAAGCGAAATAGAGAAACACTGGATGCGACATGGGGGAGGCAAGGGGGCAGGAAAGGGGAATGGGTATAGTAAAGATGGTTGATAAAAAAATATATATATATACTGTTCATTGAAAGTGCATATAAAGATGTTTAATACGAAAAAAAAAGACATCCACCATATTGCTTACATTCTTATATGTCTTTTATAATCCTACAATCAACCCTTAGGAACTCTATTCTTCATACCCAGGTAGATGAGCATTGACTTTTTCAGAGTCCACTTCCTGATACTTTGAAATACCTAGTCCCTGTTCCTCAGATCCCTTGATCCAATTTTGCTTTTAAATAACTACTTCTATAATATGTGGATGATCTTTAACTACTGAATAACTAGAAGAGGAATCATTATTGGTGTTCGACTTTCTAGGATTAGGAAAACCATATCCTTTTCTTTGTGGACTCCACATTCTTTCTCAAAACTGGAAATAGTAATAAACATTTGATAGTCCAGATTTCATTCAGAGTCAATCTGAAATAATATAAGAATCAGTAATGCCATCTCTGCATTACTTTTCTTCACTGAGTGATTCTTCTCTAACATATTTCATTCAGTAGAAGAAACTAATTTTCTCAGATATTACAAAACTCTTTGAAAAAAAGAGTAAAGAGATTTACGCAGGGGAATCTCAAATATAAAGCCATTCTAAAACTTCCAGCTCTGGAAGTAAAGTTTAGTGACCACATGCAAGTCTCCCCTAGATTACAAATCAGTGGTTTTCTATTGGTGTGCAATCATTTCCATGGGCTGCTACAGTCACATGCAGTACTTCAGAGAAGGAATTTAAAAGGACACATCTTGCTAATTCCCAATAAATGTTTAGAGCACACACATTCTGGCTCTTTGACTAACTTTACTCAAACATCTTTTATCAAGTATTTGATGCACAGGTTAAGCATTTGACATTTGTATACTGAGCATAATTGCTAAGGTTTTTTTTTCCCTCAATAAGCTGAAAGATAACAAAAATCAAGAAACTATGTATATCTGAAAAGAAAAAAAATTGTATAACACTGGTAAAAATATAAGTTTTATAAAGTATTTTTTTGAAAATAGTATAAAATATCTTTGAATAGTTAAAAAAACTAACATATAACAGTAACAAAGAGAGGACAGAAAAAAACAGTGAGTCATGTGATTCTTTTCTTTTTTCCTCTAATATATAATTCTCACAAACAGGATAAAAAATATCCCATAAATACTGTCATTAAGTGTTAAAGAAAAGAAGTTACAAAACATTGTCTATTTAAAATTTAACATGAAAAACAATTCATTAAGAAATAAACTTGTCATTAGAAATGTGGACAAGTAGATGAAAATATATAAATAAATTCAAAGACTTCAAAAATAAGAACACAAATAAACAAAGAATGCAACATTCTGAATTTTAGGTCCTGCTTCTCAGACATCTAGAAAGCTCAGAAGGAAAAAGCACCCATGTCTTCTCTATACCAGCACTACTTTTTAAAAAATATGTTTTAGTTGTTAATGAACATTTATTTAACTTATTTTTATATGCAGTTCTGAGAACTGAACCCAGTGCCTCACTCATGCTAGGCAAAGCACTCTACCACTGAGCTACAAACCCAACCTGACAGTATTAAATTTATGCAGAAAAATTACATCTGAATTTAGAATTTTCTCCTGATGATCATAACATTTATCACCATACAATCTAGAAAGATGCTAGACTGCCAGCTGAAGCTATCTACATAACCTTCAAGTCATGAGTGAAGAAAAAATTAATGCCCAGCATTTTAGCTGTTTACCCAATTTCTGCATTTGATTGGCTAGAGGAATGTCATTTATTTCGTGCCTCACGTGGGTTTGCTCGACAAGTTGGGGTCACGCAGGATGAGGGGACCAAGGAATGTGGTCCCACGGGACGAGCTGTGGGGTCCTGGAGGATGAAGGACAATGGGGTCTCATGGGACAAGGTCTGGGGTCCCGGAGGATGAGGTCTGGGGTCCCAAAGGACAAGGTCTGGGGTCCCAGAGGACGAAGGACAATCGGGTCCCACAGGATGAGGGTTTATGGGGTGGACGGTCGCGGAGTCACTCACCCAGACCCCGGGGGTAGGTAAAACTGCTGTGCCGGAGCGAGAAGCAGACCCATTTATTTCAGTTAGTGCAACAGTTTATATAGGGTCCTTGGACTAATCATGGCCCTGAGGTTAGGTTACAGCCAATAGGGTATTGATCCCTGTCAGGTGCACAGTCAATCAGAATGGGATGAGAAAAGGAGAGCCACTGAAGGCAGCCAATCAGCATGGGGTAAAGAGGAGGGGAAACATTCAAAGTAACCAATCAGCATTGGGCAAAGGAAAGGAGAGGGGAGGCATTGAAGGCATGGAGAGAGCTCCTATAAGTAAATGAATAAACTGTTCCATAGGAGGACTCATTTATGAAGACACTGGAGAGTACATTTGGCAGTTTCCATCTACAAAATCAATTCTAGCCAAAGTCAAGTTTGGAGAGTTTTTACAAACAGTATTTCTTTCCAGTCACAGTCTCAAAACACTACAAATCTACCATTTTCTGGCTTTAAGAGTGCCTTGCATTCTTACATCTGTGTGGTGGAGAAAACTGGGTTTCCTGAGCATTGGAGAGGAAGCCTCAGAGTGCATCCCCAAAATGTCATGATCTGGAAACAAGACCTGGATAAGACTATGAAAGCCAAATTTTTATTCTTGTCATATGTTGTAATAAATAGTTCTCATCCTATAGCACCTTATTGGAAAAGCCCTGTTCTCTGAGTCTGAAATCCACTTAGCCTGCTTTCCAAATGATGGAAGATGGCATCAAACCCAGGAATAAATAAAGCCGTAATGAGTCAAGATTGACATGTTCTTAAGTGTCTGTGGTTTTTTTTCTTTTTATCTTTTAAGATATTTTAGAACTGAGTACATGTGGAAGTATTTTTAAAGAACAGATTTCCCTAAAGAAGTGGGATCTACTCTGGCCAGTAGAATATTTAAATTTGGCCTTGTATATAGGGTAAATAAATTTACAGATTGCACGTGTTGTTAATTATTGGAAATAATATAATAAAAATTAATTATTTATTTAACTTTTCTGATTTATTGCCTTTCAAGAATTCAGCTTAATCTTTGAACTTTCAAGAATTTCCCTAATATTAAATACAAATAAAATGTTAGGCATAGATGTAATTTTAACTTTTCTAGTGTTTACATTTAAAAAGTAAAAAAAAAAAAAAAGATTAAAATCTATTATAACCAAAAACCCACCATATGGAGAATATTATTATGTGACTATTATAAAATTACCAACAAATAGATGTATGTATTTGAAACTATATTTTTATAACTCACCCTATTTGAAGCCTCCAGCATATCTCAGTTTATAGCAGTCATATTCCATTTTTAGATTTATGACACCTCTGAACTCACAGAATTAAAGAGATTGGACTACATTATTTTTATTTTAGAGATTAGAGAATAATCTTCTTAATCAATATTTCTCCACAAAACCAAAAAAAGAGCAGGAGTAACACTGTCCTAAAAAAAGAACAAGGACATCAAAATAAGCAGGGTCAACCGTAAGTAGATTGTTTCCAAATTGATACTGGCCACAGATCCATTTCCATTTCAGATGTCAGATAGCATAAAAAAGAAATTATAATCCCAGGAGTTGGAGGCCACATGCCAAAAGACCTGTCTATAGTGTTGACTCTAGAACTGAAATATATAAAGACAAACATCTTATTTAGCAGCTTTTCCCTTTACTGACCTAATGTTCAGACTATATGTATTTTTTTTATTTGTTGTGCTGTGCTTTCAGAGTTTAACACCAATCTGATGCATGCATATCTGTTTAATATCATAAAATTTAAGGCCTAGACTTAAGTTAGAAAAAAAAAAAAAAACAACTCTCTATCAATAACATAGCTGCTATTTTCCAGAGAATTTTATCAAAACATAAGACAGAATAGAATTATGGTTTAAACTTATAATGGGTGTGTGAGTTATTTAATTGAGAAAATAATTCCTGATCTTATTAGGTAAGGATTGGGCTGGTTTATCATTTCATGATAGTCTTATCTTGGTTTTTTTGTGGAGATAGTTAGTGGATGACTGCTGAAAATCATAGGATAAGCTATCAACATCACAGAAGGCACTTTATTTCTCTGCTTGTATATCTCCTCCTGTAATAATGCCTTGTTAGTTTGAAAACATCAGGGTTTGAAAACAAAATTATAAAAAATGAAGATGTTTAGAGCATAGGTACCAGACTATAGACTTTCATAGTTATAGCTTTCTATAAGCCATATAAAATAAAGAAAAATTCAATTCAAGGACTTGGAAAGACTTTTGCATGTTTAGAGGTGAAGTTAAAAATACATATTACCTACTTTATAAATAGTAGGGATGAATAATTTTTTTAAATATTTTAACACTGAGTATCATTCTACATTTACTTATTCATGAAGTTTAGATAAAAATTTGAAGAAAATAAATATGTTTGTATCCCTACAGCTTTTAAGCAAATCATGTAGAATTTAGAATGAACTTTGTATGGTTTCAAATCCCAAAGAGCCCCACTAGACCACACACTACATAAAACTTTTTATTATCTTAGGATTTGGATAGAGATATACCAAAAATTCAGAATCTGTGTTCATATTGTGCTCTTCACTGTTGAAGATAATATCCTCAAGAGTATGTTTCTGAAGTTAATAGAATAAAATTAGAATAAATTTGAAAAATGGCTGATTACTAGAAAATCAATAATCAACATTTTTTATTTCTCACCATATGAGATATGTCAAAATTCTGTAATGTATCACACTAGAATGTTGATAAAGAATTCTATAGAATCATAGAGCAAAGACTGCATCTGATTCTCAAGAGTACTAAAAATGAAAAATGTGAAAACCCATAAAAGATAATGTTGGAGAGCACAACATTTTTAAATAAGATACCAAAGTATGCACTAAAAATCCCTGATGAGATTATCATTTAGGCATATCTATACAAGAACATAAAGTTACATGAAACTTGTATAAAAAAGAATATATAGTTGATTCAAACAGGAAATATATTTCATGATTATTGTATATATGCATTGATAGGGCATCTTGTAAAATTTAATTGCAAGAAATTATTCTAAATAATCAATAATGACAAATCCAAATATAATTTATAGTATAATAAATGACAACTAAAATGAATAAAATAATAACTTAGTTAATTTATAATAACTAGTAATTTCAATAAAAATTGAAACTATTTGAAAAATTGAATAACTAATAATTTCAATAAAAATATTAGCAGAAACTGGAGGTGAGCAAAGCCACTCATGTCATAAGCACAGTCAGTGTTAAAGAGATGAAAATTCAGTGCCAGATATTAACTGGAGAAAACACAATTATTCCAAACTTTACTTATTGGTAACACCTCAGTTAATAAATAAAAAATAATTTTGGAAGAATAGTAACTTCATCCTTAAAGATTTATAAACTAATCAAATATAATGGCACAAACCTGTAATCTCAGCTTGCTGTAGTAGTAATATCATGAACTCAAGGAAGCCTTGACAACTTAGAGAGGCCTTAACCCATGTACAGAGATTCTGTCTATAAATGAAATATAAAAAGTTCTGAGAATATGACTCAATGGTGAAGTGCTCCTGAGTTTAATCACAGGTACATAAAACAAATTTAAAAAAATTCTTAAATAATATATTTCTTGAATTATTATTGCTGGTTGTTTTTGTTTATGCATCATGAAATTAAGTAGAAATTTTGTATTGTGACATAGTGTATCATAGTGATATTAGCATATTTAATCACCTTAATCATGATAATTATTTGAATTTTAGTTAGCATATATAAAAATAAGATTTACCAATTGAACAATTAAAGAAAATAGAAAGTGTAGAAGCAAACTCTACATCTATGGTCAGTTTAATTTTGAAAAGTTTGTCAATGGAATTTAACGGAGAATGAATAGTTTTTTCCAAAGGAGGTTAATATAATTGCATGTTCATGTGTCAAAAGTGATATTGGGGATTGTACTTGTAGTTCAGTGATACAGCACTTCCCTAGCATGTGTGTGATACTGGATTTGATCCTCAAAACCACAATTAAATAAAAAAAGATTAATTTACAATAAAATACATATATTTACAAAAAAAGTAATATTAGGTTTTATATGAGATTATATATACTAGTTAAAGTGAAATAAAACTTATACCTAACTATAAGCATTAAAACTGTAGAAAATTAAAAAGAAAACAATAGCACAGCATGGTGCACTTGCCTGTAATCCTAGAAAATTTGGAGGCTGGGGCAGGAGGATCATGAGTTCAAAGCTAGACTAAGCAATAGTGAGACACTAAGCAACTCAGTGAGACCATGTCTCTACATAATATACAAAAAAAACAAAACAAAACAAAAAACAAACAAACAAAAAAAACCTATGGATGTGGCTCAGTGTTTGAGTGCCCTGAAGTCAACCTCTAATACAAAAAAAAAAAGAAAGAAAGAAAGAAAAAGAAGAAAACAAAACTTATTCATGATGGAGATTTATCATTAAATTCTTAGTTATGCCTCAAAACTGTGTGTAAAAATAATAAATTAGACTTGAAAAAAAACTTCTATACAAAAAATAACCATACCATGAAAGTGAAGAAACAATGAGATTTATATACTTGATTAAAAAAAAAAAACTATCTTAACCCAGCTTTTTTCCTCTTGTTTTCAAAAACTATCTTAACTCAGTTTTTAACCTTAGCTAGTTTCCATTCAATTCTTTCCTTGAGAAGTTATTTGAACCCACAGAACAATCAATTGTCTTTTTAGACTATCACACACCAATGCCATAATAAACCCTTCATAATTACCTCAAGATAAGGAACTAAGTCATAGAAAAAAATTATATATCCCAGAGATCTCAAAATCATGCAAGCTGATAAACTGATGATGACTCTTAAAGTCTAGGTGACCACCTTATGTACTACTTGAAATATGTAAATGCTTTCTAAATTCTAATTTGTTTTTCATTTGCCCATGAATAAACCACTATGTGTTTCTTTTTGGCAGTATTTTTTGTCCTTTTGTCTATCAAATTTCAACTGTTTTATAGTATAAGAGAAAAAATTATTAATTTTGGGGAAAAAAAACATAAAAATTGATAGAGAAAGAAAAGTGTAAAAAAATTTAAAAATTCATGCCTCTTTTATAAGAAAGTAAAATTATTTAAGAGCTGTACAAAAGACGTTGATGGTTTCAAAGTAAAATAAATAATTACTAAGTGAACAAGTATTAACCTCTATAAATATACCAAATATAATTGAAAATGTGTTCAGATGTAACTTATATAGAAATATTTGTAGGTGACATATTTATAAAAGCCAAAATGTAAAAACATCACAAAGTTAATGGATAAAAGAAAACCTGTATATTTCCATAATAGAATATTATTCAGCAATATTATCTTTGCCTTACTGGGAATTAAACCGTTGGCATCACACATGCTAGGCAGGCACTATTCCTCTAAGCTGTAATCCCAGCCATATTCAGCAATAATATTGCATGAGAGTAATAAAATATTACAATAAAGATGTAAATGGAAATCTTAACTAATTTAAAGAGAGCAGTGAAAAATACCATAATATTTTATAATTAAAATTATGTGTAATTTTCTGAACAACTAAATTTAGGAAGAACAAAAGATCAGTTATTGGTAAGAGCTGTGTGAAAGAGAAACAAATAAATAACTGCTAGTAGGCACTAATAATTTTCCATCTCAATTTTTGGAACTAAATGTTGATAATCATATATATGTGAATATACTAAATAATTAAAAATATAAACAAAAATGTGTGCAATAAATGGTAAATTAAGTAGAAAAAAATTAATTTTATAAAAAATGCATCTTTAAATGGTTATAAAATTAATTTTAATTGCATATTTTTTTTGCCAGAATAAATAGATGGATGCTATATAATGTGTATAAAGAAAAGTCCCAGCCAGTAAAATAGGAAAATAACAATGTAACTTATGATTGCTAAGAAATAAATGCTGATTTTTCACTATGAGTTTCACTTACATTTACATGAATATGATATTGCTATATGTATACAATTATTATATTTGTTTTTCTCATTGCTTATTTATAATTTGTGATAAAATTTTTAAAAAACTATGTCTATATACCAACCACTATTGTAAAGATGCTGAGGTTTTACTGCATTTATGTACTTAAATATGCGTTATTTTTTGAGTGTGTGTGTTTAGTGCTTGAGATCTAACACAAGATCTTGCACAAGAATGGCAAGTGTTTTACTGTTTTGTCACATTTATAGTAAAAATGTATTTATAATCTTGATTGCTTCTGTATCTCTTTGTTTTGATTTTTTAAACATGAACTGAACACAGGAGGATTTTACCACTGAACTACATCCCCAGTCCTTTTTGTATACTATTGTGACACAAGGTCTTGCTAAGTTCATTAGGATGCCCTCAAATTTATAAATCTCATTGAAAGCCTACCCAGTCTTGGGATTTCAGGCTTGTGCCACCATGCCTACCTATTTTTTTGAAAGAACATCTAATGCCACATTTAAAAAAATTTTATTGTAATATTTCTTATTGTTAAAATAAATTTTATTATTTCCCAATTAACACTGTTATTACTACTTTATATTGTTGCTGTTTTATGAGTAAATAAAATTCATATTAATGAATAAAATATTTTATACTTTAAACATGTGCTTTGTTGTATTACCAATTGGTTTTATGTAGAATATAAACTTGATTTTCCTGTTGATTACTGTGCTCAGTCTCACACTGTCCTCATTTCTCAGTTCACTTCAGCCTCCTTATTACTGCTTTGCTCTAGTTCAATGGTGGTGAAACTCCTTATTAATGCTAGTGCATAGGTCCTGGGTCTGAAAATATTTTACCTATACTAGTGCAACAGTACTGGGTCTGAGTCTCGCACAGTAAGGCACTGGATTGTGTTAAAATAACAAAAACAAATCTTCATCTTATATTCATGTTTTCAAACAGAAGAAACTATGAAAAGAAATAATAAGAAACTATAAAAAGAAATAATCAGTATGAAAAAAGAATCACATAGTATTTACTCAAAGAGAAAAGAAAGAAGTTTGAGAAATAAGATCTTGAGCATAAAGATCCCTGAAATGTTATTTACGCATTGCTTATATAAGTAATGCAAAAAAGATCCAATTTAGACAATTCATCGTGTGCAGGTAATTCCAGGAATTTGGGAAGCTGAAGCCAGAATATTATAAGAACAAAGTCAGCTAAGCAACTTTATTTTATTTGTACTTATGATCTCTTAAAATATAATATCTGTCCAGTGCAGTGGCACACTCTTATAATCTAGGGAATGTTGGAGGCTGAGGAAGGAGAATTGCAAATTCAAGTCTAACATCAACTTGGCCAGGTCATAAGCAACATGTAGACGTCCTGTCACAAATATTTCTTCAAAATCTAATAGCTAAATTTTAGTAAAAATGAATTAGTAAATTATCTAATTGCTCTTTAAATTACAAATTCAGCACTCAGGTCTTAGCTGAAAAATCTGAACTACAACTTGTTTCACCTTAACTTTGGTATCTATTTGAAGTTGATAACTTAAAGTTGCAAATCACAGACATGATATATGGTGTAAATACCTGATGGGAATAATACTACTCTGATACTACAAGATATGTTTCTTTAGTTCATTATCAAGTTCCATGTACTCTAATTATAATAGCATTG
The DNA here is from genome assembly GCA_028644305.1 of Xerus rutilus. Classification (NCBI taxonomy): domain Eukaryota; kingdom Metazoa; phylum Chordata; class Mammalia; order Rodentia; family Sciuridae; genus Xerus; species Xerus rutilus. The sequence goes on from JAQQSJ010000020.1 coordinate 3,930,085, forward strand.
GATCAATAACAAGTGAATTTTAATTTAGTAATAAAATAATAAAAATTATATAGCTCAGTGATAAAGCACGACTAGGTTTGATCCCACCAGAACAAAGAAAAACTAAAATAAAAAGAATAAAATAAAATTAATTTTGTAATTTTTTTTTGTAAAATTAATTTTGTAATGGAGATACACATACAACCAAGTAAAATACATAAAAGAAATTCTAATGTAAGGGAGAGAGCCACTACACTAATTTAGTGCAGTAATTTTCAAAGTAAAATTAAAAAAAAATAACTTAATCAACACCTGAGTTAAGTTTGTAGATATAAAGAATTTACAAAGAAAGTTGCTGCTTCTACATATTCAATAAGAGAAAATATTTGGATTAGCTATAAACTAAAAATGAATTATAGTTTTTCCTCAACCCATATGAGGGCTGATTTCAGCAAGCAAAAAACTAAACTGGAAATGAGTACATGGTAGACTGTAAGAGACACAATCTGGAAGTCTTTGATTGTATACTAAAATACAGTGCAACTTTGTAAAATTAAACTAGTATTTTTTAACCAAGCCAAATGTATGTGAAGGGGTGGTGAATACCAATGTAAATATACTCAAATATGCAGATATTTCCTATCCTTTTACATGTTTTCCTCATGAATCCCAAAAGGTGTTTCAAAGAAGATAATCAAGAATCATGCCCTAATCCAGGCACGGTGGCTCAAGCCTGTAATCCCAGCACTTAGGGAGGCTGAGACAGGAGAATCATGAGTTCAAAGCCAGACTCAGCAATGGCAAGGTTCTAAGCAACTCAGTGAGACCCTGTCTCTACATACACAAAATAGGGCTGGGGATGTGGCTCAGTGGTCGAGCGCGCCTGAGTTCAGTCCCCAGTAACAAAAAAAAGAATCATGCTCCCCACATGATGTGAGGTCTTCATAAATTTATTTTTGTGGTACTAGGTACATACACATTATATATGAAGTTTTGTATTGTTGCCTTCAATATCCATTAAGAAAGAAAAAATGTGTATTTTTATTGACTTCTTTGTCATTGTGTTTTTACCTTTCCTTATATGATTTCTTCTTCTATATTTCTGAATTAGCAAATATAAATAGTTGGAATTATGTTGCAGTTGTTTTTCTTTTCATCAGTTTTGCTGGACTAACCTTTTATGGATCTCTTCATGCTGTCACAGTGAAAGTGCCTCAAAGAATTGTATTTGTAATGAATGTATACTGACTGACTTATACATTATGCTTCTAATGAACACATTGTCATGACACATTCACTACTAAGCAGAATAAAGCTGAAAAACTCATAATCACCTATGAATATGTCACAATATTATATCATTTTAGGGTTTCAGATGTGATGATGATCTGTATAAATGCAAATGAATGTTTTTTTAGATAAGTCCAAAATGTGTCATTGTTCTGCTCATCATAAAATAACTACATTGAAATTATATGACTAGAAAAATATAAGTTTATTTATTTTTAGTTACAACATAGTTCCAAAAGTTTTAAATATTGTAACACAGTCAAGAAGATATAACATAAGGCTATATTACATATTTTATTTAGTAAATAATACATAAAGAAACATTACATATAAAAATGTTACCACATCAATAGATAACTACTCTCCAGAAATATATCTTCTATAAATGCAATATCATTGTATGTACAAATTAAATAACATAAAATTAAAAGATGCAAGAGGTAGCTGGGCAAGGTGGCACACAACTGTGATCCCAGCAACTTGGGAGGCTAAGTCAGAAGAATACTGAATTCAAAGCCAGCCTCAGCAAAAGCAATGTGCTAAGCAACTCATTGAGACCCTGTCTCTAAATAAAATACAAAATAGGATGGGGGATGTGGCACAGTGGTCAAATGCCCCCTCATTTCAAGAAGAAAAAGAAGCAGAAGGAGGAAGAAGAGGAGGAGGAGGAGGAGAAGGAGGAGGAGGAGGAGGAGGAAAAGAAGAAGAAGAAGAAAAAGATGCAAGACCTCTAGGACGTGCATTTTATTCACAAAAGCAGTTGATTCAACAGGCCACAATAACAACAACAACAAAAAAAAAACACATAAATTTATTTTAATACCGAACATTCTGTTTTAGATTATTTTTGTTAGTTTACTTCCAGTTGGTGCCTTTTAATATTAGAAAAAAATTGTAACTAAAAGTGGAATTTTAATTTTATTGAACATTGCTAGGAAACAAATACATAGACACTTGCTTCACCCTGGCTACACCCAACAGCCCATTTACTAATGTAGAAGACAGTCCCTTACATGAGGACTCAGCATCAAACCAATTTAAGCCTTCATATTTAAGTTTAGAGTCACAGAATTTTTCTTTCAAATGTAAAATCACTCCTTAATTTTATTTATAAAAACAATTATATTATAGATGGCTAATTTTTATATGAGAAATAAAATTATCAACTGTTGGAAATCTCTTCTGTAGGTGGGTACCAAAGAGCCACTGAATATTAGAAGAAAGAAAAGAGAGACACCAAAGACCAATCTTGATGCAGATATGGTGTATATTCTTAGATTCTCAGCATTTTATACAATCTTAAGAAGTTCACTGAGCTATTTTAAACATGTAATTCTAGAGCACGTGAAAACAAACAGCATCAGTACAATTTCTGAAAAGTCTATATAAACAAAGAGAAAAATATAAATCTCATTGTTCCACTTATATCCCTCATGAGTGATCCCTAAGTCAGGCCAAAGGCCAAAGAGTAAAAAAAAAAAAAAAAAAAGAAAACACAAACTTTTAAGAGGAAGAGGGTAGACAGCTAGCTGCAGTTCTTGGTTCTGCTGGTGACCCATGGCCTGAGTATCTCACTGAGGGAGATTGCTTCTTCTTTTGACTCAGGCACAACTGAGTCTCTAAGGTGACTCAGCCTCTTAGGATAACAAGGTGATTTAGATTGCAATCTGCTCTTCAGTCACTGTAAAATTCCCATGGTTCCATTGAATATCAAAAAATGTATAATTCAGTTCTTTAGAAAATATACAACAGGGGCTGTGTGTGTAACTGAACATTAGAGTGCTTATCTAGTATGCATGAGGCCCTGGGTTTAGTTCCTGGCATCATAAAAACTACCATAAGAAAAAAAACACTGAATAAAAACTCAGATAATTCACAGTGGTCATCCCCATAATCCCAATTCTTTTGTTGGCTTTCACTTCTTTAATTCCTTTTTATTCAATTTATCACATTTACATTTGTGTTTACTTTGAAAATGTCCTCATAAAACAAAATTTTATCTCATGGTAAGTATTATGAGAATAAAAAAAAATACTAAGAGGACAAAAACACAAGCTATTACCAGTGTCCCTTACATTATGTAGTCAAAAGTCAAAGACTCTTGTAATTCCAGTGGATAGCTAGGGATGCTAAGGCAAGAGTATTATAATTTCAAAATCAGGTTCAGCAACAGCATGATGCCAACCAACTCAGTGAGACACTGTTTCTAAATAAAATACAAATAGGGCTGGGGATGAGTTTCAGTGGTCAACTTTCTCTGAGTTTAATCCCCAGTATACTTCTTGCCAAAAAGTCAAAGACTTTAATGGGAAACTTATAAGATACCAATATCTATCATCTAGAAAAGTGGAGGATAAGACTTTAATCTTGACCAAATCACATTCACTCAATGAAGAAAGGATATAAATCAGTGAACAAAATACCCAGGTTTCCAAGTGCCAGAATATGAAACCAACCTAGATGTACTTTTAAAAATTCCTATTTATACACAATGGGCTATTATTCAGCATTAAAAATTAAAACTATGGCATTTGAAGGCAGTTGGATGGAGTTGGAGAATATCATGCTAAGTAAAGTAAGCCAATTGCATGAAACCAAATGTTGAATGAATTTTCTCATAAGTGGATGCTGATTCATAATGCAGGAGCATGGGATGAGTCAATAAACTTTGAATTGGACAAAGGGCAGAGAGTAAATTGGGAGAGAGTAGGGCTAGGAATGATGAAGAAATTAAACAGACATCATTACTATAGGTACAGGTTTGATTGCACCAATTTATGTCCCTATTTTGTGTACAATCAGAGAACTGAGAAATTTTGTTCCGTTTTTCTACAATGAATTGAAGAGAATTGTGCTGCCATTTATATCTTATTAGAGCATGTGAAATAAATTTTAAAAATACCCAAGTTTCAACCAGGTAGCAAAAAAATGCTGAAAAGGTCTCAACCAATCTTCAAAATATAAAACAAGAGAGATCACAAAATGTATAAAACCTCCTTTTGTGAATATCAGGGTTTTTAGTTTCAGATAATAAATATATCCTCATTAGGTTCATACATAAATGGTAAGGTAAAGTTACCAGGAATAACTAAAAGCAAAGAGAATATTTTAGTATCTAACATGGAGGGAATAGTTTCTCAAGGAACACAACGTAATTCATATCACAAGGAAGTTAATATTAGGAAAAGAATATTAAATCTTAATCAGAAATTAAAAGCTCCCTGATAAAGCTGTTATTGACACTCAGAAAATTCAGTAAAGCTTCAATCATGTTTTCCAGAAGTTTTGAGTAATATTTAATAGCTATTACTGAATGCTGATCACATCATCATCATGGAAATTCCAACACATATATAGTTTGATTTTCAATTATGTCTGATTTTCTACTACTGCTAAAAAATAATGAAATTAGACACTTGGAATATTAAAATAAATTAACCAGGAATTATTCAATTACAGTTACAAATAACTTCAATACAATATTTTCAGTGGGAGTGACTGGAAATGGACTCAAAGTGATGAAAAGTCCATTCCACCCTTAAAGATTCTAAGAGAGAATTATTCTTTGCATTTTTCAAATATGATGGCTTCTGTTATTCCTTAGCTTGTGAACACAACTAATTCTTTTGTGTTTATGGAGGCCTCAAAACAAAAACAAATAAGGCCGTCTCATAGGGAATATGGTAGTAACCAATCAGAGTACTACCCTAAAACTTCTCAGGGTCTGGGAACCATAATATAGGATATGGGAAACCCTCCAATAGGATTGTTTTTTTTTTTCAAACATCATTTGCAAAGATAGATAAAAGTCATTTTATTGCACAGTATGAATTGCCTGGGTCTGTTTTCTGCAGACCAGAATAGGTGGTAAAATCCACAGAAATGAGTTATGGATAGGGCATTACGGGACATAGCTGACAAAATTCTGAAAAGAAAACACAATAAAAAATTAACATATTACCATACCCACATAAGCTCATATGAAAGACTCAAATTCAGATGAATAACAGAAGATAGACACATATTCAGAGGCATTTAACATTATTTTATTTTCCCTAAATTGCTATTAGTGTTTTTCTCAATTATAGAGTCTTGGATCATCTCAATTATTACTTCATATTTTAAATGTTATCATTATCTCCCATCTGCAATGCATTTGGCTCACTGAATTTATCTCCACATTTATGTACGTATCAATTGTCTTTTTCTCTATATAAATGTATATGTATGTGCATATACATATATTTTTCTCATATTTTTATGATTTTACTCTAAAAATTTTTTTTCTGTGCCATCACCTCCCTGAAATGCATTTTTGTCATTTCAGGACAGTGCATTTAAATGTTCGTTTTCATATAGTTGGGAAAAATGGGACAATTGCAAGTCCCTTCTGATCTGACTAAATTTCCACTAGAATTAAAGATCAACCTTAGTGCCTCCAGAGGACATAATTCTCATTTATTTTTCTCATAGTGCTTTATTATATAAACAAGCAGGGGAATTTTATTTGAAAATAAATTAAAAGATTCAGAGCCATTCATGGTGCATTAGAGGGTCCCTAATACCTAGGGTATTAGTTTTGACACCACCTAACCATTGAAGCATCTGGACCACATGCCAGATTGGACATTGATATTATGCAGCCAATAAAATTTATTTATTGGTTATGAATATTTTCTTTTTTCTGCTTCCAAAAGGCTTAAAGATGTGGTGATTGGATGACATGTTTAGAATCATAAGTCTCAACACACTTAGTCTTGACACACTTAGCATAGACCTATCCAATAAAGGGAGACATAAATATTCTGAAAACAAGGAAGAAGATCATTCACCTAGCCCTAAAGAAATGACAAAAAGTTCCTGAGAAAGAAAATAATAGACATTGATTAATTTGATTTTAAAAATATTGTAGTTGGAAATATAGTACTGTACTAGGAAAAAGTGATGTAAATGAAATTTTAATTTTCACTGTTGTGACTGATTATTTTAAAGAGAGTATAAAAAGCTGGGTACAGTGCTGCATGCATGTAATCCTGATGCCTTCAAATGACTCTAATATCATCTCTTTGGGAGGCAAAGGCATAAAGATTTGAAATTTCAAGGTCAGCCTAAGAAATTACTTAATAACAACCTGTCTCAACATTTGATTCAACAATTGGTTCGTACAAAGGGAAGTGACAGAATGGGAGAAATACACCTCACATATAACTAAGTGCTTTAAAAAAAATGAAATGATAAAAAGACCAAGAGAAAAGCTGTCAAATTTCTTAAATTAAAATTTATATAGAATTTTTTACAAATTAAAAAATATCTTAAGGTCTTAACAACTTAGAGAACTAGAAATAACATCAGATACAAAAATTCCACAGTATTAATGAGGACATAAGACACTTTCTCATAAACAAAATATGGAGTGCAAAATTGCTTTTATCTATTTGTAAAAAAAAGTTTACAAATTTAATATATTTAATACACCTCAAAAATTAAAAGACCTACAGAAATTTCTATACTTATGAACCATAATAACATATAGTTACATGGTATCACAAGTCTATGGTAATATTGCTACATACAGTTGAAATATGAGGGCTATGATAAAAGAAGAGCACATTAAAAAATAAATAAATACTAAAGTTTAATATAAATTGATTTTTAGCCCTCAGGAAGATATTTTTGTTTTAATGCATGCACTTTAACTAAAAGAACAAAATACCACATAAGAAGTAAGAACTGTGTAATATCACAGGTATAGAGGCTTTCAAGAGATAAATGTGGAACTTATTATGAAATAGAAATTTGCAGAAACACATAAATTACTCAATTAACCATACCATGTGTGTAAATAATTCTAATCACAGCAAGGACAACAATTTTACCTTAATTTAAATATATTCCCCATCAAAATTTTAGAATGATTTTCTTTTAGTAAAAGAAGGAACCAAAACATTTTTTCTAAAATTTATCTGGAAATTATAATATGTAAAATACCCCCTAAAACTCTAATCTAGAAGACAAAATAATGTAGTTATTTTATGATACATATGTATATCATGAACCTATATTGGAATAATACAAACCAATGAATCATAGCATGAACCAAATCTGAATCCATATGTATGTCAAATTTTGATATTGTTAAAAGCAATAGAAAAGCATATATAAATTCAACCATTGAAACATAACATTAAATGTGATTGGATAAAACTATTCAATCTAAAATTAGAATTTGGGACTGGTGTCAGTTTACTGATAGTGTATGCAGAATGTGCAAGGGAGTTCAAAACTCAATAGAAAAAAAGGCAAGTGTTAAAGAAGAATAATGTTGAATATAAAGCAAAATAATAAAATTCTGAACTGTCCCTCCATCTATATATATATTTAATAAAAATCTACTTATGTTATGAATGTCTTTTTGACAGAGTCATATACAGAGTCATATATAGTATCTAAGTCAGACTTAGATACATTGGACAATTTAGAGAATGTCTACTTTCAATCAGCAGGGATACACTGGGATAAACTGGGATACACTACTCATTAGTCCTATTTTGAGCAAAGTACAATACTTAAAACCAAATCCACATAGTAAGCATCACCCTCAGTAAAGACAAATGTGGAAAAAGTGTTACAAAAGTATCTAAGCCACAGAAAATGTGGTGATATTTTATGGCCATTAAAGTCCTTCCAAGTGTTATATTGGCTTAAATCCAGGCAAAGAAATAGCCAAATATCAAAGGTGTCAAGTTATCTCAAGAAGACATTTGCCAGCATATTTTTCCAACTGCTATTTCTGGCAGATGAGCTTCTCTCTAACTTGTTAGATCAGCTTAAATCAAAGCAAAGAAATAGCCAAATATCAAAGGTGTCAAGTTATCTCAATAATACATTTGTCAGCATATTTTTCCAACTGCTAACAGATGAGCTTCTCTCTGGCTTGTATTGTGGGAGCAATAGGGGGAAATACAGTAAACTACTAATAACCTGAGTAAGATTTTAGCACTTCCTGTACCCTGCCCCAACCATCCTCACTCCAGTAATAACTTCAGAACTACCAATTGCTCCTAGAAGGAGTTGGGTTTTGCACTGAGTTTCTCAACATTAACATATTTTTCAAAGTACTATATTCTAATATTCCAACCTCTGGAAGCAAAAGTGACTGAGCATGTGTGTGTGTGTGTATATATATATATATATATATATATATGGTACACAAGTAAGTTTATATTGCTTTTCTGACATTTTTATGGACTATGATACCCAACAGTAGTTCAGAAAAGGGATTAGAAAACAGAGCCCTGTTTATTTCCAATAAATCTTTACAAAACCCTGCTAAACTTGCTATTTAATATAAACTTGCCTCAGAGATGTAATGCATCAAATAGATTTGCTGCAGCCTCTGCAATGCTGTTAGGATTGTTATTATGAAAATCTGAGAGCCAAGTGTGGTAGCACAAGCTCTTAATACTAGAGGCTCAGAATTGTGAGTTCAAAGCAGCCTCAGTACTTAGCAATGCTCTAAGCAACTTAGTGAGACCCTGTCTCAAAATAAAACATAGAAAGACTGGGGATGTCCTTCAGTGGTAAAGACCACTAGGTTTAGTTCCCAGTACAAAACCAAAACAAACCAAACATACATCTGAAATGCAATAGGGACTCCGGAGTACATTAATATGTAAATATATTGATGATGATATAAATTTAATAAATATATGTTGAATAATGTTAGAAGTTTTTTTTTAATCTCAAAATAGATATGCTACATAATATATTAATAGTTATTTTGGAAAGAAGGGCAAGGCTGAAAATACTTGTACTTCTAGTGCCTTAGAAGAATGAGACATAAAAATCTCAAGCTCAAGACTAGCCTCAGCAACTTCAGAAGGTCTTAAGTAACTGCACAAGACATTATCTCAAACAACTGAAGAGGACTGGAGTGTTGCAGTGATAAAGTGGCCAGGGGTTAATCTCTAGTACCTAAATAAATAATATTTCTAGTTATGAAGATGCCATAAAATCTAGTAATAATTTTGTGTATATATATCTAACAGCATTGGAATAATTTGTCAAGAAAAATACTTCTATTCCATTTTTATTGTAGCTGTATTCACAGTATATATTAAAAGGAAACGAAAGAAGTGTCTTTTAGATAATAGGTATATCAGAAGATTTCTCCCAGCTGCAGGGCATTCAACTGCACATTCATAGTTCAAATTGTTTCATAGAAGAAAAGACTCAGATCCTATTTTCTAAATACTCCAGAGACTTTGGTAGCTGGGGACACATTGTGTCAGACTGTTTTAAAACTCTGGACTAGGTAATTTTGGGACTTTGGATTGGGAACTATACACCTTGTAAATACTTCAGTGAGAAATCTTATTTCAGACACTGTAATAACTAAAACCAGAGTTTGAGATAAAACTAGATTCTCTGCTTTACTGATTTCTGAGTTATTGATTCAATCCGAACAGATATCAGGAACGTGTTAAGGCTACTTATTAAAACCTATGTAAAACACGTATTAAAAATATATCAGGATTTTCACATGGCCTTTGACCTTTATATTCACTGTGTTTGTTAGCCCATGCAATTAAATTTTTTTGCAATTTAAATTCAAGTCCAGTCCCAAATTTATTATTTTGCCATACACAAAAGAGTTTGCTAGACCGTTTAAGATGTTTTTATAGGTCATTTTAATACATTGTCTTACATATGAATTCTCAATTGAGAACTCATTACATTATTTAATTCGTAATTGTGATATTTTCACTATACTATCTTTTTAAATTTTTCAATATCAACTATTTTTCTTTGTTTTGTTTTTTTTTCTCATGTTAAATGCTTGGAAGGATAAAGCAAAATATTTATAACTGCCCTTCATTTTTTGAAGAAGAAATTACAAATAAAGCATCCATCCAAATTGAAACATGGAGAAATAATAATTCATACTGTTGAAAGTGGAATTTTGAGATAAAACTAAATTCTTTACTTCACCTTTTACATCTGGATTGTTGTCTCACAATGTTGAAAGAATAAAATATGTGAAAACTCATGGAAAATAAGAGTAAACAAAGGAGGATTTATTTAAGCAAGAGGAGATAGAATTTCTACCATAGTGGAGAGGGCATGATAGGAGAAAAAAATAATTTGGTGTATATATGTGTCTGAGCAGAGCATAAAAACAACCTGTTTAAAATAGTTATTAAAAAAGGCATTATAGGTATGGTTTCTGTTCAATTTTATCCTTTCTATGACCTAAACTCTTTCCAACAACTTACATCTGGGTTCAGCCTTGGGACAAAGAATTTGGTTGAAGGTGTTCCCACAAGTGAGCTTCATGGTTTTTTATGTTTAGATAGGCCTTAATGGTGTTCATTAATATATTTAGCAGTTAACTTCTAGATGTGGTGAAATAGGACCCATTATTCTACCATCTGGTAATTTTGCTCTTTATAATATTTTATATTATTTTATGTGAACAGGAAACCCTACTTTGGGAATGTGAACAGAGTTGAAAAATTAGGGATTTATTCTCAGATCTACAATGATCTAAGATGGAGTTTTAAATTCAGATTAGATTATGATTTTGAAATACTACTTCATCTATATTTAAGAAGCTTGGAAAGCCTGAGGATTTGGGAGTTTAAGGCCAGCCTCAGCAACTTAGTCCCAAAAAACTCAGTGAGACCCTATCACTAAATAAAACACACATAAATATGCTGGGAATATTGGTCAGTAAATAACATCATTGATTTAATTCTAATTTTAATCAATAACATCATTGATTTAAAACCAAAAAAATTCAAGAGAGAAAAGCATAGTGGCCCCTAAATACTACAGCTTCTCTCATGAAGAAACACAACAAATGGAATTGAGGCTCTCTCTTGATAATTACCTCAGTCTTTATTATGCAATTTGGGAATATACTGTGTTAGGTGAACATTGATGCCCACATAGGGATTTAAGAAAGTGATGAAAATTATACAATGATTGAACATAATGCCTGTGGTATCAACTATTGATCTGCACTCCACTACAGTAGTCAGAAGTTAATAATGTCTGAGCTGCACAGAGAGGCCCTCTGACCACCAGATTCTGAAGAGGTCTATGAGCACCACTTCTACAACTTCCAGTTCCCATTATTGCCATTCCTAGCTTTAAACAGCTTCCCACCAGTCTCAAGATAACAATAAAAACCTACCATTTCCTGGCTTTTAGGGTGTTAGTGTTCTCCTATTTTTTAGTATAGAAACTTGGGTTGCCTAATATAGAAGAGGAAGTCTAGAAAAGGATTTAAAGAATGGTGGATTTCACACACAAAAGAAACAGGCAATTGTGGAAGCCTGCCCCCTCTTCACTGTCTGTGTGTTTATTGAACAGTTCTTACCTAAGTAACTTATAGGGCAAGTCTTCAGGCACTGCCTCCAAACTGAGCCTACTGGGCCTACTGTTTGAATGAAAGTCAATTGCATCCAACTGAGAAACAAATAAGGTCAGAATGATAGGTTCTTGGCTGCTCCATTTTTGCTGTGAAAAAACAGGGAATCAGACATATGGGCATTCACTACAGAGCCTGATGATGAGATACATATATATAGATAGATTTGTTGATCTATAGAGTCCTGGTATAGAGCCTCAAATTCTTCTGCAATAGCTTTTCCATAGAATGATATTACAAGTATGCACCTTATCCTTGATTTTGTTTTCAGTTGCTGTGATTTGCATTAAGTGCCTCAGCATGGAGTTTCTTTAAGACAGTTTCCTCCCAATATTATGATCTACCCCAGACAGAAGTGAATTTACATTTTTTATAAGGTTAAATTGATTTGTGAATATATGCATACATACATATTTTTATGAATAGGAATGATATTATAATAACTTTAAAATTGTATCTAAATTTTCCATTATTTTGTCTTATTAAAAAAACAACTTGAGCTATAAACTCATAAATAATGAATTACCTGAGAAAGCAAGTTCCCCATTCCACCCTTAAAATTGAAGCATAAGTATAATCTTAAAGATTCTAGTATTAATATTAAAAGTGAAAAGAAGGTAGAGGGTACCAGGTCTTCCGATCTGTCATTAGCCAGACTCTAGTGTTCAAACACATTAAAGAAAAACTTATTCACAATTTGGCCTTGATTCTATATTCAGGGTTGTGTTGTCTGTTTTTTTTTTTTTTTCCATTGGTATGGGGTACTTTGAGAATATTAGCAAAATCAAGTGCATGTCTATGTCTACACATATTTTTTCTATAATTCAATATAGCCCATCAATAGAATTAACTTTAAATTTAAATGAATAAAACTTAAATCACAATCTATAAGACACCTCTGTTTTCCATATGACTTCAGTACAACATATGATTTAATCCTGACATCCAGACTATAGTGAATGGTTTGGTTATCTATCAGTGGATAACAAATCATTCTAAAACTCATTAGCTCACTGGAACCCTGAACCACATCTTTAGACATATTTTTTATTTTATTTAGAGACAGGGTCTTACTGAGTGGCTTAGGACCTCACCCTTGCTGAACTTGGCTTTGAACTCATAATTCTTCTGATTCAACAACCCAAGATTCTGGAATTAAATGTACCACAACATTCACACTATAGCCCCCTATTTTTAACAACTTTTGAATGCTTTATATTTACATATTCATTACCTCTGAATGATTTATTATGTGTTAATAAGCAAAATTATAATAACATTTTTTCATCATACAGATACCCTATATTTCCAGCAGCTTCTTTTAGTAAGATGTCATTTTTCTATTTCTCAGCAATGAAAACTGTCTTTTTAAAGGTTTTCTCTTTAGTTCCACAGGTCTATTTATTTACAACATTATAAGATGTATATTAATTTCTTTAAATTTATAACAATCAGCAATGTGTAGCATGATGATCTCTTGGTCAGTTATGGACATTATGCATAATGATAGTTACAACCTATAGCCTAGACATGTAATAATATACAAGGTCAGTACAAAGTATTATGGTTTCAAAAATGACAAAATTACTCTTAAGTGCATTGCTTGAAATATATGCTTATAATTTAATGAGGAACATTTTTATACATACTATATAAGTAGAGATATCATTAGAATATGATTATTATATTTCAATTTATCACAGCTCTTTAAATTTTATTTGTCTTATTAAAGCACAAACATTTGACATTACTGACATACTGGGTGTGGGGGGCGGGCTCTCTGGATCCGGGAGCCGCCCCACCTTTTCAAGATGGCAACCTGGCTATATGCCAGAAACTTGCAGTAAACAGGTAGACAACTTAAGGAAGTGCACAGCATTGGCTGGCAGTAACGTCACTGTGCATGCTTGGCTCGTGGGCTATGCCTGCTCTGATACACGCCTGTATTCTGCTCATGCATTCCCCTCGTGCTTGATAATGCTATTCCTGCTAATTGGTTGTAACTCTGCTCGGTAATACTTCCTGCTGTATGAAAAGTATATAGAAGGAGGCTGGGGGGAAGGATAGTAGAACAAAAGAGAACCAGGAAGGCAAGGAGAGCACTCAACAAGAATAAAGATTGCTTTTCTGAGAACAACGGCATGATTATTGTCTCCTGCCGGTGGGCGATGATAAATGGTGCCGAGACCTGGGAAATATTGATATCAAAAATAAACATTAATAAGGAAAAAGGCTGCTCAGGTGAAAGTTTGCGGAATTGCAACGGATCCCTAAAGCTCACGGTAAGTGACTCAGTTTTTTTTTAAAGTTCACGGCAAAGTGACTCAACTTTCTTTAAGCTCATGGTAAAGTGACTCAAACTTCCTTAAACTGTTAAAAAAAAATGGGGTCTGAAGTTTCTAGGATCCATATGGAACAGACACTCCGGGATTTCCTTAAAGCCGGAGGCACTCCTTTAAAGACAAAAACCGATCGTGCCTTCCTCCATACAATTGAGAAAAAGGCACCCTGGTTTTTAGAGGAAGGTCTATTAAATATACCTCAATGGGAACACTTAGGAGAGGATTTAAAATGGGCTGATAAGCAGGAACCCTTACCACCAAGCATGTTGGCCATATGGAGTTTAATCAAAAGTAATCTCATGGATACTAAGGAAAAATGCAAACCTGTCTTAAAAGAGGGAAGCTCCCTTCTGGAAGAGATTAAGGAGGAACGATCTTGCTCAAGTTCAAAAAAGGGGGAACAATTATCCGATGAGGAAGCTGAGCTATCAGGGGAGGAAGTGGAACTTAAACTAAAAGAATTAAACACTCGCGGTGGGATCATGACATCTATTGCTCTGTCACCATGGAATCCTACCCTAAAGCCTTGCGCCAATGCCTGCAAAGGCACGCTAAAGGAGTCAATCCCATGGAAGGAATTACAAGGGATGTTCCCTGTTTTTGAGGATCAGAATAATCAAAGGTATCATCAACCATTAGATTTTAAGGTTGTGAAAGAATTAAAAGGGGCAGTCCAACATATGGTCCGCAGGCAGCTTACACTGTCGCCATGGTGGACTCCATAGCTACAAATAATATGACACCAGATGATTGGATCAGCGTTGCAAGAGCGACACTGTCTGGTGGTCAGTATTTAGTTTGGAAAACAGCCTGGCAGGAATTTTGCCTAGATGCGGCCAAATGCAATGCGGCTGCAGGCAATCCCCATTGGGATGTTAACATGCTTATGGGCACAGGAAACTTTCTTGGAAATGCTAATCAGTTAGGATACCCACCTGCAGTGTATTTACAAATAGCTGCTGCTGCCACTAAAGCCTGGAAAACTCTGGCAGGGACAGGAGATCTTCAAGGCCAACTGACTAAGGTGCTTCAGGGGGCCAACTAACCGTTTGCTGACTATGTCTCCAGAATGATTCAAACTGCCTCTAGGGTGTTTGGGGATGTAGATCAAGCCATGCCTATAGTTAAACAACTGATCTTTGAACAGGCCAACAAGTATTGTCAGGAGGCCATTAGACCTTGGAAAACTAAGGATTTATCTGCTTAGATAAAAGTCTGCCGGGACATCAATAGTAACTTTATCTAAGGACAAATAATAGCAGCTGCTATATCGCAGGGACTTAGAAGAGAAACAAAAGGAGGCTTGTTAGGAATCTGTTTTTATTGTAAACAGCCAGGTCATATAAAAAGACAGTGTACCAAGCTGCAAGGTCACAATAGAGTTTTCCACTCACCAATGCCTAAGATCTGCCCCCGTTGCCGGAAAGGCAATCACTGGGCTAATGAATGCAAATAAGTCCTTGATGTAGACGGGAACCTCATAGCCCAGTGGGAGTCAAAAAACGGGCACAAGGGCCCTTCATCCCAGGGACCTCAAGTGTTTGGGATGATTCAACCATCCCTGGTCCAACAAATTCCACGGACCTGGTATCCACCCACCAGCCAAGGAACAATACTTCCAGACCTACCACAGGGGGCACAGAATGGTATGTCAGATCTACCACCAGACTAGTGTTAACACTGGAAATGGGGGTATAAATAATAGATTCTGATCCTATTAAACCTCTTCCTAAGGGCAGGATAGGGCTCCTCTTGGGTAAGGACACAGCTACATTATCAGGTTTACATATATACCCTGGAGTTATCAATCCAGAACATGATGGAGTCATAAAGATTTTGGTCTCTTCCCCTCCAGGAATCTCTTGCATCAGTCCAGGAGATAACATCGCAAAAATTCTTTTTCTTCCTTATCCTGCTGCTGCATTTCCTAACATGGTTAATAAAAATGAACCCACATTTACTCAAAACCCTTTGGCATGTGTTACTTTAGACATGAATGAAAGGCCTCTTTTTAAAATATACATACATAGTAGACTCTTTTGGGGTCTTTTGGATTCTGGGGTAGATCACAGCATTATAAGAGAGGCAGACTGGCCTAAGGATTGGTCGACTCAGCATGCCCATCAGACCCTGTGAGGGTTGGGCTTTGCTGATGACCCAAAATGCAGTTCCTCCTTGCTACCCTGGCAAGATGAAGAGGGACACATGGGGTTATTTCAACCATACATTTTGGCCATTCCTGTGTCCTTATGGGGGAGGGACCTATTGATTCAAATGAACATGTGGCTGACTTCTGATATCTTTTATAGTCGAGAGACTAGTACATTAATTAGAAAGGCAGGTTATACTGGGGCTAGAAGCCTAGGAAAAGACCATCAGGGATCCACTCAACTTATTCCTTTAAAAGGGAGGGCTTTTAATATTCCCAAAGGATTGGGTTTTTCTTAGGGGCCACTGAAGCTTTAAAAATTAAATGGACTTCTGACAAACTGGTGTGGGTTTCTCAGTGGCCCCTAACCAAGGAAAAGAACAAAGCGGCCCACACTCTTGTACAGGAACAATTATTAGCTGGACATGTCAAACATTCTACTTCTCCTTGGAATGCCCCAATCTTTGTTATAAAAAAGAAATCGGGGCATTGGCGCCTTTTGCATGACTTGAGAGCGATTAATGCTATTATGGAACCTATGGGTTCTATACAGTTAGGCTTACCGCTGATATCAGCATTGCCAAAAAATTGGCCCTCATTCATCATAGATCTCAAAGATTGTTTCTTCTGTATCCCTCTGCATCCCAAGGATACCTGTCGGTTTGCATTCACTGTGCCATCAGTTAATCATTCTCACCCAGATGCTATATACGAATGGGCTATGTTGCCTCAGGGTATGACAAACAGTCCTACCATTTGCCAGATTTATGTGGACAAAAGCCTATTGGCCGTGAGAGCATGATTTCCTAAGACTATCATTTATCACTATATGGATGATATCCTTTGCTGTGATCAGGATCCTGCTCTTCTGCCTATAATTCTACAATTTCTCCAATCCCACCTCCAATCATGGGGATTTACAATCACCCCAGATAAAATACAGATGACTAATATCAAAACTTATTTGGGGGCTAAACTACAAGATCAAATAGTTGAGCCCCTTAAGGTCACTCTAAGACTTGATGGTTTAAAAACACTCAATGACTTCCAAAAGTTACTAGGGGATATCAATTGGATTCGGCCTTATCTAAAATTAACCAACAAAGAACTTGAACCCCTCTTTAAAACCCTCGAAGGAAATCCAGCTATTGACTCCCCTCAGCAACTTAACCCTGAAGCTATAAAGGCTTTGCTATTGGTTCAAGAGCGGCTTGCCTCTGCTCAGGTAAACAGGATAGACTATAATAAGGAACTTCTATTATGCATATTACCCACTACTGCTTCCCCTACTGGCATATTATGGCAGGAGGGTCCCTTGGCATGAGTATATTTACATAACACCTCTGCAAAAGTACTGCCCTTGTACCCTTCTTTTATAGCAGAACTTATTCTAAGAGGCATAAAATTAGCTACCACAGCTTTTGGTAAGCAGCCTGACCTCATCCTTATACCCTATACTATGGAACAATTGTTTTGTTTGGCAGCTTGCTCTGATAATTGGGCTATTGTTATGTCAATTTTCTCAGGAAGATTTGATACACATTACCCTAGTCATCCTTGGCTTCAGTTCATTAAAAATAACCCTGTAATCTTTCCAACCATAACAAAACCCCAGCCAATCAATAAAGCTTTAACCATTTTCACAGATGGCTCCAAAGACGGAGTAGGATCTCTAACATATTTGGACAAAATAGAGACATTTGTATTTCCCTCACACTCTGCCCAGGAGACTGAACTTTTGACGGTTATTCAAGCTTTTCAATTGTTCTCCTCTGAACCTATTAATATCTTATCAGACAGTATCTACACGGCTCAGGCTACTAAAATGTTGGAATGCGTGGGATCCATTAACCCACGATCTAAAATATACAATGCTTTTCACATTCTCCAACACCTAATTTGGAGACATAGACAACCATTTTTTATTGGGCATATTCGAGCACATTCAGCTCTTCCTGGGGCCTTAGCTTTTGGCAATTCTATTGCCGATCTCCAGACAAGATCTCAAT
Source organism: Xerus rutilus (assembly GCA_028644305.1). Classification (NCBI taxonomy): domain Eukaryota; kingdom Metazoa; phylum Chordata; class Mammalia; order Rodentia; family Sciuridae; genus Xerus; species Xerus rutilus. The sequence continues at coordinate 3,948,289 of JAQQSJ010000020.1, forward strand.
TCATTTTTAATGTTGCCGATGACACCCAGGCAGCTACAGAGTTCCATAAACTTTTCCATGTTAATTCTACCACCCTTCGACTTACATTTAAAATTTCCAGAGCCACAGCTAGAGATATAGTTTGGCAATGCCAAAATTGCATTACACTCCTCTCTCAACCTTCTGTAGGGGTTAATCCAAGAGGCTTGTTGCCAAATCATGTCTGGCAAATGGATGTTACTCATTTTTCTGAGTTTGGAACATTAAAGTTCATTCATGTCTCTATTGATACTTATTCAGGAGTAATATTTGCCACTGCTCACACAGGAGAAAAATCACGAGATGTGATATCACATTGCCTCCAAGCGTTTGCAGCATGGGGCTTACCTCATACTATAAAGACAGATAATGGACCAGCCTACACCTCTCAGCCCTTCATGTCCTTTTTAAGACAATTGCAAGTTTCTATTTCCCACAGCATCCCTTATAACCTCAAGGACAAGGTATCATTGAAAGAGCTCATTTCCCCCTAAAAAACACCTTAATAAAACAAAAAGGGGGAATAGGGGCATCATATAAGTCCCCTAAAGATAAACTTAATCTAGCTTTATTTACTTTAAATTTTTTGATCCTGGACACGAACGGACACAGTGCAGCGGACAGACACTCCATTGGCCCCCAAAACGGATGCAAACCATTGGTCATGTGGAAAGACGTCCTTACTGGTAAATGGAATGGTCCCGATCCCACATTAATTTGGCATAGAGGTTCCGTTTTTGTTTTTCCACAGGATGCAGTAACACCAATTTGGGTGCCTGAATGTCTTATACGTGCTGCGACCGAGACGAACAATGACACCCCTGCTGAGGATCCTCATCCTATTGATCTGTGTAAGGTCCCTTGCAGCAACCACATTGCTTGATCGCTTACATTATAATATCTGGGTCCACTTAGCTAATATCATCAATACTACTGAAATTTGTATTCAACAAAATGTGGACATGAGTACTATACCTGGATCCTGTTTGTTGCCAGTGTGTCATCCTGCAACAGACATTGCAAACATGACTCTGTTTTCAAAAAATGGCATCCAAAAACCTATATCATATAAAGATTCCTATAATTGGGAAACTCCTCAAGATAAATTGCTTAGTAATGCCCTAAAACTAATTACCCCAATGGTGGCCTTCACTATTAATGATACTTGTGCTGAAGTTCAAAACTGCACTAATAATTGTATTGATTTGAAGGCTCCCTCTTTTAATTGTACAGCAAAAGAGCCCATAATTTATGGAGCAAGACATATCCCTTTATCCGTTGTATGGTTTTTCTCTTGCGGACGCTATACATTTAACTATATTCCTGCTAATATGTCTCATGGTACCTTGTGTTGTCTAAGCAGATTAACTATCTCCTTGCCTAAGTCTACAGATCTGTTACAAGAGCATCCTGCACACCGACGAGAAACGCGAGCTCTGACCCTGTCTAAAGACTGTGATGACTCCATCCACTTAGTCTCTGCTGCTGAATTTAATGCTTTGGCTTTTTCTCTTGTAGGAATCCCTGCATTAGCTGTGGGAGCTTATAAAGGGACCATGAAGCTAGCGTGTGCGTTAGCAAAACATATTAATTAT
>JAQQSJ010000020.1:3950401-4142669 GCA_028644305.1 Xerus rutilus
AGACACTTCAGACAATGATTTCTTGTCATGGTTGACATCCTGGCTACCCAATTTGACCTGGGTGAAACAGTTGTTCTTGGGTGGGTGCTTTATTCTCTTGCTACTCTTGATCTGTTCCTGTATATTTCAGTGCTTTTTGAGCATATGCTTTCGCAAAATGAGACAAGATTATCGCCGAGACAAACGAGCCATTCTGCAAGCTATGTTAGCCATGAAAAGTGGCACATCCCCCCAAGTCTGGCTGAGCATGCTGGAACGGTAGTCAGAGACAGGTAAGTTCATCACAAAGAGCATACCAACCTAAGACAGGACTTAAGCGTGAAGGCTTAATGTCTGATGACGGGTAAGGATGCTCCGAGGTGGTGACGATCTAAGACAGACACGTTCCCGAGCCTTTAGTATAGAAGAAAAGGGGGAGATGTGGGGGGTGGGCTCTCTGGATCCGGGAGCTGCCCCGCCCTTTCAAGATGGCGACCTGGCTGTATGCCAGAAACTTGCAGTAAACAGGTGGACAAGTTAAGGAAGTGCACAGCATTGGCTGGCGGTAATGTCACTGTGCATGCTTGGCTCGTGGGCTATGCCTGCTCTGATACATGCCTGTATTCTACTCATGCATTCCCCTCGTGCTTGATAATGCTATTCCTGCTAATTGGTTGTAACTCTGCTCGGTAATACTTCCTGCTGTATGAAAAGTATATAGAAGGAGGCTGGGGGGAAAGGACGGTAGAACAAAAGAGAACCAGGAAGGCAAGAAGAGCACTCAACAAGAATAAAGATTGTTTTTCTGAGAACAACGGTGTGATTATTGTCTCCTGCCGGTGGGCGACGATAACTGGGGGCATTAGTTTATTTTGAATATCTTTAAATTTTTTTCTTTTACTTGACATTTTATATACTCTACTTTTAGTAAAATTTGTCTTATCAAAACTATGGAGATTTTGATGATTATCTAATACATTTTAGATACTTCAAAAATCTATTTACATGTGTATGTTTCCATTTTAAGCTCATTTTTTGATGCATTTCATTTTTTACAGATTTGTTGTAGTATAAATTATGTATAATAACTTGCATTTATTTAAGGTACATATATTTTCTTTTGACATTTGTATACACTTATGTAAATGATTCAATTTTCAGCATTGTGTGTGTATATATATATATGAATATATAAAACTCTCTATATATACATATGTATAACTCTAAAAATGTTTTCTAGCACCCATTTAAAATTCTTCTTCTCTGCTCTTGTCATTAACATTTTAAAATAAATTATGTTCTTTTTATGTTTAATATTTTTCTGTTCACATTCTATTGGTGCATTAGATTTGTACATAATAATTGTATTTGTTGTTACTTATTCATACATACACACAATATAACAATATAATATGACCAGTATCATTCCCCAGCACTTTCTCCTTTCTTCCCTCTTCTCATTCCCTGGGCATAAATTTTGATGTTATCGATCAATGCCCAAATAGGACAAATATCAATCCTGTTGATCAATGAATTATAACAAATGGAATGGACCATGTAATTATTACTTATGTAAAGGAATACTGAATACTGACATGTAGATTTTTGTATTACCAAATGCTTAGGCTACATTTTACAGTTATGTGAAATTCTTCACTAACCAACAGATAATTTTGTCACACATTGTTGTGTTCTATGAAGTTATAGAAATTAGTACATACTTCACAATAATCTAAATTATTGCATCTGTGTAACTAAGACATAACTTCTATAATTGTAAAAAGTAACAATTGTCATTTAAACAATGATGAAGTTCATAGTTTTCACTGTTGTGCAGAAAAAGAAAAATAATATCCTGCCAAAGAAAACTGCTGGGACAAGTGGATATTTGGGGAAAATTATATTATATGCTTTATTAGTACAAAATATAAATTATTTCAAGAAGGAATATATACTTAAATATAAAACTAAAATATACCTGTGCATGGTGACACATACTTATAATTCCCAAAACTTGGGAGAAAGGGCAGAAGTATAAAATCTAAACTAAAAATGAATTCACTCTGGCTCAGGCCTGCATGTATCTGCTAATCTGCTCTTTGTACTTCTGTGATTAATGCTTTGCTATGTTTGATTCTAATGTATGAGGGGGCAAAACCACAGGCTGCCAGACCCCCTTGTCAGTTACCTAAAGTCCCAGGAATTAAAAAGGAACATCGGAGGCATCATAATGGTTGAACTGTAAATAACTATAGGTTGAAAATCAGCCAAATCATGTTTTTCTGAGTCATGTATTTAGCCCACCCTATAATAACCTCTGAAACCCTCACTTTAATTATTATTGAAGTAGGGTGGCTGTTTTGGGGGGCGCTTGTTCCTTTCCTTTTAAGGAAAGGAAATCTGACCCAAATCAATTTTTATGTGTGCCTATTTTCTCAATAAACTTTGCTGTTCCTGCAGAGTTGTCTGGGCTGCACTTCTTGGGGAGAGGTGCGGGTTGGATGCAACATTTGGTGCATTGCCTGGGAAGCCCTCTTCCCAGTTGCTCCACCCACTCTCCTTCTTGGTAGTGTGGAATGGGCAATTGATCCTCTCTACCAAGGGGCATCAATGTCCCTTGAGGAAGAGGTCAAATATGTATTGGTATACCACTAGGGATTCGATGGCCAAGCTGGGTGCAGCACATTGCCCTGAGTCAGGACTCCACCTGACACAGGTGGACTCCATCTGCTCTGATTCAGATTTCATGTAAGAGTTCATAAAATCTTCTGAATATTAAGTGGCCACACAGGCATTATAGCCTCAAGTTCTCCAGCCTAACTGTGGTGTGTTTATTGTCTTGTCTCTGTGTACTGTGTCTTTGTATTTTAAAATAATGGGTAAATCTTCATCCTTATCTAGCCCTTTAGATTTGATTAAACAGCACTTCAAGAATTTCAGTGGAAAGAAGAATCTGAAGACACCATTTACCCAGGCAAACTAGCCACTTTCTGTTCTCTTGAGTGGCCCAATTTTCAGGTTGAGTCGTCCCCTGAAGGAACCACCATCTACTGCCTTCCAGCAATCATTATTTTGTTTCATTCTGACCAGATTACTTATGTTGTAGCTTGGAATTTTCTTGTTGAAGAGCCACCTCAATGACTCAAGAAATATCTCCTTTCTCCCTCTTACACCTCGGACCTCATTGCCAAGGGTAAACTCCCACACAATTCTCCAAAAAAACTACCTCTGCTTCCTTTTATCTCAAAGAAGATGACTTCTCTCCTATCATTCTCCCTTATTTCTACCCTCATCTGCCTGCACTCTCTGCCTCAAAACCTCCTAGCCCTTCACTTCCTGGCCCATAGCCTCCTATCCCTTAACTCCCATTTCCAAACCCTCCTAGTCCTTCACTCCCAGCCCCAAACCCTCCTAGCCCTTTACATCCATCCCCTAACCCTTCTAGCCCTTCACTCCCAGCTCCTCACCCTCCTAGCCCATTACTACCAGCCTTCCACTTATTACCCCAGACTCTCCTAGCTCCCCATTTCTATTCTGAGGCCCTCTTAGCTTACCACTTTCTAATACAGACTCCTTTATCTCCCCATACTTGGTCTGGCTGTACATATTACCAAACACCAGCCCCTATTTTCCCTCTCCATCTGGGTCTTCCCCTCAAAGGCCAAGGGGACTTAGACTCCCACCCTTTTATGATTTATGTTCCATTCTCCACTAGTGACCTTTATAATAGGAAAAGGCAGAACCATTTATTTTCTAAAAAAACATAGGTTCTCATTATCTCTTTTGCAGACTATTTTTCTAACCCACCAGCCTGCCTGGGATGATTGCCAACAGCTTCTCCAGGCACTATTCACCACTGAGGAACATGAAAAAATTCACCATGAGGCCTGAGAACTTGTGTCAGGACCCATTGGGCAACCCACAGATGAAACCCAGGCAATTGATTAGGTTTTCCCCCTTATTCATTCATATTGGGACCCCAACACAACTAAAGGTAGACAAGCATTAAACCTTTTTTCACCAGACTCTCCTGGGTGGTCTCTGTGCAGCTGCTATATGGCCCACAATTTTATGTAAGGTGAGTGAGGTTATTCAAGGGCCCCTGGAATCACAATTGGCTTCCTTAGAAAGGGTTTTTGAAGCCTACAACACCTTTACCTGTATTGACCCTGAAGCACCCAGAGAGCAGGTGAGCCTTAAACAAAACTTGTTTTTCAAGCAGCCCCAGATGTTAGAAAAAAGATTCAAAAGATAAATGGATTTGGAGGTAAATTTTTTTCAGAATTAATAGAAATAGCCATAAATATTTTTAATAACCAAGACTCCACAGAGGACAAACAGGTCAAAAGGGTCTCAAAGGCTGCAATTGCCACCCTTTGAGATGAATCAACCTCCAGAAACCAAGGACCTGAAAAATACCCTATGCAAAAGAAATCCAACAATAAGCTTCAGTTTTCCCTGAGGTGAAGCCAATGTGCTTATTCTAAACAGGAAGGACATTAGAAAAATAAATGTCCTTATAGGCCCAAACAAACAGAAGTCCTCCAAATTAATGATGGATGATGGGACCTTAGCTCCACAGCCCTCTCCAAGCCTTTGATTGCCCTGTCAGTAGGGAACAAAAAGACTGGTTTCCTGATTGATATACATGCAACTTTTTCTGTACTTAAGACAAGATCCTTATTATAGGGACTCTACTTTATTACAAGTTGCCACAGGGTCTTAGATATGCCATTGGACTACTGATTGTACAGTAAACCTGGGGGGAAAATTGTCATTCATTTTTAATTATGCCAAAATCCCCATACCCTGGGCTCATTGAACAAGATTTCCTTCATAAATTAAATGCCTCTATTCATTTCCATGATGATTGCATAGAGGTTAAAATGGACCCGAGGGGCCCACCAATGTCATAGTGACCATGCCCTTAGGAGAAGAATACCAAATGATTGAAATATCAAATTCCAAATTAAACAAGGAAAAAAATAAACTTATCCAGCAGATACACGTTAAAATGGGCCCCTAGCCTCTCACCAACCCCCAATAATAGTGGAACTAAAAGCCACTGCTACCCTAGTCCAGATAAAACAATACCCAATGTCCAAGGAGGCTAAATTAGGAATAGCATACATATCAGAAGGCTACTGGACTCAGGCATCCTGATTCCATACAAGTCACCATGGAACCCTCCTCTTTTGCCTATATGTAAACCCAATTCCAATGACTATCAACCAGTGAAAGACTTAAGTGAAGTAAATCAGAGGGTCATGGACATCCACCCCATGGTACCTAACTCTTACACTCTCCTCAGTCTCTTGCCCCGGAATTATACTTTTTACAATGTGCTTGATCTTAAGGATGCTTTACTTACTATCCCTCTGGCCACCCAAATTCAACCAATCTTTGACTTTGAATAGATGGTCCCAGAGAGCAGAATTACTGGACAATTCACTTGGGCATAGCTTCCACAAGGATTTAAAAATTCGCCCACCCTCTTCAATAAAGCCTTACACTCGGACACCATGCTTTCTGCCATCAGCACCCTAAGGTAACTCTTCTACAGCATGTTTATGAACTTCTTCTTGCAGCATTCTTCTTTAAGGACTGTCTTCATGTCACTCAGGATTTAGTACATCACTTACAGACCCTTGGATACTAGGTTTCAGCTAAAAAGGCTCAATTGTGCCCAAATTGAGTGAAATATTTGGGATACCAACTTCAGGAAGGCCATCAGTACCTGAGAAGTCATGCATCCAGGGTACCATAGCCATCCCTGAGCCCACCACACAATGTCAAGTACATGAGTTTCTTGGGGCTGCTGAGTATGGTAGACTCTGGATTCCCCACTTTGCAGTGTGAGTACAACCTCTCTAGGACCTTTTAAAGGAAAGTCTGACAATTTCCATTGGGTACCAGCACAGGCTCAGTCATTTAAGGATATAGAGGTGGCTCTCTTGTCCCCACCACCTCTGGCCTTGACAGACCCATCCAAAGCTTTCCACCTGTTTGTGGATAAATGCAAAGGGGTTGCTTGGGGTTTTTCACCCAGAAATTAGAGCCTTGGAGGCAACCTGTGGCCTATTTGTCAAAAAATTTGGATCCTGTAGCAGCCAAATAGCCTGCCTGCCTATGCCAGATAGGTGTCATAGCCTTTCTGGTAAAAGATTCAGATAAACTAACTCTGGGATAAGACCTGCATATCACAGGCCCTTATGAGGTTGAGCCACTCCACAGAGTCCCCTCTGATCACTGGCTTTCTAATTCCTGCATAGCCCATTATCAGGCCTTACTTTTGGACCAACCACACACATAATTCCTTGCTCTTGCTGCCCTTAACTGAGCCACTCTGTTTTCAGAAACTTCTCCAGATACTAAACCATTTCACTCTTATCTAGAAGTGCTTAACTCAGTCTCTATACTATGACTGGACCACACTGAAATTCCATGGCCACAACTGGATCTTGTACTATTCAGTGATGGCAGCAGCTATATTCACAATGGAATTCAAGTGGCTGGTGCAGAAGTGACCTCCCCCACAGAGGTCATATGGCAGATTTTCCTGCTCCAGGAACATCAGTTCAAAAGGCTAAACTTATTGTGGCTACCCAATCCCTCAAAATAGGGACTAACAAAACTGTTAACATCTACACTGACAGTAGATATGCTTTTGCTACAGCCCATGTACATGGTGCCATCTACTGGGAAAGAAAGAAGCCTTCTAACAGCTGAAGGTAAACAAAATAAAAACAAAAATGAAATCCTTAACCTGTTAGCTTCCATTTGGCTTCTGCAACAAGTTGCAATAATTCACTGCCTGGACACCAAAAGGGGAACTCATTAGAAGCCACTCCAACTGACTCACTTATGCAGCTGCTCAAGATGCAGCCACCCAGCTAGCAACTGCAATGCCACTAATTACAGACCCAATTCTCCCCTCAAAACCAGAGTACTCCGCCAAAGATTTGGAATTGATACAATAGGGGAATCCAACAAAGAAAACACAAATTGTATCATGATCCAGAGGGTAAGGTGTTTCTCCTGAAAGTCCTAGGGTGACATTTAGTTCAAAACTCCATCAAAATACTCATCTGGGAAAAAGAAGACTTGCAGAACTCATTAGAAAAGGATTTAGAATATAAGGACTAATGGCTCAGGTGGAAGAAACAATAGAACACTGTAACTTGCATCCAGGTTAATGCAGAATATCAATCAGGAGCATAGACGGCAATTAGAAATAGAGGAACAAAGCCAGAGAGATTTGGGGAAATAGATTTTACTGAAATAAAACCAGGAAAATATGGATATAAATATTTGTTAGTATTCATACTTTTTCAGGGTGAGTAGAATCCTTCCTGACTAAGATTGAAACTGCAACAGCTACTACTAAGAATTTGTTGCATGCAATTATTTCTAGGTTTGGTCTGCCTCTTCATATAAGGTCAGACAAAAGCCCTACCTTTGTTGCCCAGGTGTCACAGAGAATAATCCAAGCCTTGGGGATAAATTGGAAGTTACATTGTGCCTATAAGCCCCGAATCTCTGGACAAGTACAGAGGATGAATTGAACCTTGAAGGAGACTTTAATCAAATTATCTTTATAGACTGGTGGACACTGAGTGGATATGCTGCCTTTTGCCTTACTCAGGACAATGTGTTCACTCTATGTAATTATCTTTGAAAATACCCCACCCATCCTGCCTAAAGTATAAGAGAAAGCCCTGCAAGTCATAAATAATGAGCAACTTTTAAGTTCCCTACAGGCTTTCCAGGCTATCCAGAAAGATCTGGTGCCCAGCCTAGAGGCAGCCTTTCAGCCCCCTCTGGCTCAACCCCATTGTTTCCAGCCAGGTGACCAAGTTTGGATTAGGACACATCAGACAGAAGCTCTACAGAAGCTGTTAGAATGGTCACATATTGTGATCTTTACCACTCCAACAGCTGTCAATGTGGACAGAGTCAATCCACATTGACTTCAACAGCTGTCAATGTGGGTTCATCACTCTCTGGTCAAAAAGAGCACCCATCCCCTAGAAATGACAGCCCCTGTTACAGACTCTGACCCAACCAGTAAGTGATGGAAAATCATCAAACACCCACAGGTCCCACCCATAATCAAGATAAGAATTTCTTGATCATGATTTGCTTGTTTGCCTCAGTTCTGTCTTCACCCCCTCCAAGTCCTTATGCCCCAACCTCCTTTTGTGAGAATTGAGAGATGAAGAGACTGATGCTGTTATTATCACCCATAATAAAGCAACACAACCCATTTTTAAATTTGACCTATGTAAACTCCATGGGACCTACTGGAATAACCCCAGGGACACTGCTGAGAACTCAGCACGTCTCCTATGGTGAGCTCTAGCTCCTTTGAGTCTTGTTATTGCTTCTGGAAGATATGGATGTATATGGATGTAGAACCCTGTCTCTGGAAAAATGGCTCATACAACTCCAATTTGTGGGTGCCCATCCACAGGCTCCACTGAATGTCATGGCAAGAGAGAATACTATTGTGCCAATGGGGCTGTGTGACCTTTGCCCCTTGGACTAATGTAGACCCATCAATCTCCTTTACTTGTTCCCTCCAGTTAAACTGTAAACATAGGCACCTGCAATAACATTACCATTATTGTCAAGCAAGTATGGTCACCACATAATACTACCACAAGCTGAGACACTAGATAAACTAGGAGGCTCAGAGGCTATGCTAGAGGTTATTATCCAGGAGTAACTTTTACTATTCAGTGGGTTAAAAAAGTAACCCTACCCAACTCAATTGGACCATATAGACAGATTATGGAAGTGTCCAAAACCCATCAAGCCACCCATAAACCTCTTCTGCCAATTAGTATTACTGCTGGATCCCCATACCCAAAGGGATCAAAATCCTCTTTATCCTCTTTCTTTGGAGTCTCACTGTTTAGTTAGTCTCACTGGTTAGAAATCCATGCACTCATTCCTTAATCAAACTCAACCTAATGATCCACCACCCTAGATGCTGAATGTGTCTCAATTTAAAACCTCCTTATTATGTGGGCTTTGGGGTTAATGTCACCATAGTACAAATACCCCAAACTGAAGTTTTACTCATATGAGACCCAACCCACCAAAAACTGAATGTAAGTGGGGACCCAGCCTGTCCTAATGCTAAGAAATTTACAAGATCAAAGCCTATGCCTTAAGTCCCTCAGGTTTTTGTTAGCCAATTCACCATATATTCAGTCTTGCGCTTATGGTGTAGCTCCTAATGACTCCTTTTCTGCCTCAGTTTCCCACAGTTATGTTTTCAAGGCCCCTCCTTCTATTTGGTTTGCTTGTACTTCTGGAATTACTTTCTGCATCAATGTCTGGCATTTTAAAAACAATTAATCAAAAGAACTATGTGTTGTAGTACACATTCTGCCACAAATATATTGGTATGGAGGAGATGCAGGCTGTGAATATCTCCTTATGAGTTTGCCTACAAACAGAGTAAAATGAGCTGCCCCAGTACTTGTATCTTTATTAGTGGGATTAGGATTAGGAGGATCCACCACTCTAGATACAACTTCCCTTATTGTCAGTAATTAGAACTTCCAAAGCCTCAGCCAATAAGTAGACCTAGACTTAGGGCAATTAGAGTCTTCTACTTCTCACCTCAAACAACAGGTGGATTTCTTAGCAGAAGTAGCCCTCCAGAACTGCAGAGGCCATGACTTTCTTTTCATGAAGGAGGGAGGGAGGTTTATGTGTAGCAATAGGAGAAACTTGTTGCTTCTATGCAAATCAATCAGAAGTTATCAGGGATACATTAGCTTTTGTTCAAGAAAACTTAAAGGAAAGAGATAAATTAAGAACAGAAAACTCCAGGGATTATTTTCCTGGTCACCATGGCTCACAACCCTTATATTTGCTGTTTTATGTCCCCACATACTTTTGCTTTTGGGATTTTTAGAAGACCTCTGCATTATTCACTGTCTAGTTAAACTATAAAAGGCAAATAATTAGTGCTGTTAAACTCATGGTTCTCCAGTCCCACTATAACTCCCTCCCAATAGATGATGATGAGTCAAATGCTTGACTTTATTCACTAGAAAATGGGGTAATGTAAAATCCACACTCATAATGGAATGACTCTGGTGCAGGCCTGCAAGTATCTGCTACCCTGCTCTTTGTGCTTCTGTGATTAATGCTTTGCTATGTTTGCTTCTCATGAATGAGAGGAGCAAAACCAAATGTTTCCAGACCCCCTGGTCAGTTACCTAATGTTCCAAGAACTGAAAAGGGACATAAGAGGCACCATCATTGTTGAACTATAAATAACTAGATTGAATATCTCCAAAATCATGTTTTTCTGAGTCATGAAGTTAGCCCACCCTATGAATAACCACTAAAACCCTAACTTTAGGGTCACTTTCTGAAGGAAAGAAAAGTTGACCGCAATTGATTGGCCCTTGTGCCTATTTTCTTAATAAACTTTGTTGTTTCTTCAGAGTTGTCTAGGATGCACTTCTTGGGGAGAGGTGTAGGTTGGATGCAACAGAAGGATTAAAACTACATTGTTTTTGTCAGGTCTTTTGGTCACAGCAATGCAATAACTGACTAAAATAGATATATTCCCACTGCAAATATACATCTCTAATCTTAATTAGTTATCCTTTTTGCAATATTACCTAATGCCACATTTAATAATGTTTTATGGTTGTAAACTATTTGTTATTCTTTCAATAAAATTTTGTCACATCCTAAGCAGCATCCTATTATTTTTGTCATTATGACTCTTTGTGTTGCATCTCTCTCTCTCTCACTAATACTGGGAGTGAACCACCCAGGATCAGTTAAACACTGAGCAGTTTTGCCAGGTTTTTTATATTTTATTTCGTCAGGGTCTCTCTCAGTTGCTTAAGACCTTGATAAGATTCTAAGGCTAGCTTTGAACTTGTAATCCCTCTGCCTCAGTCTCTGAAGCTGCTAGGATTACTGGTATGCACCATAATACCCAGCTGTTGCATTCTTTAGTCGACAAAAATTTAGTGTGGTACTGTCATGTAACACTTTACACATGTGCTTTGTAGTATTGTCTATATATTTAATCTAGAAACTAATATGGTATTGCTTACCAATGAATGTGTTATATCTCACCAGGTCTTTAGTAATCTGGTGATCTCAGCCTTCTTACTTTTTCTTTGATTCCACTTCAGGGTTGGTGATATCTCTTATTTGCATTATTGAATAGGTTCTGTGTTTAAGTCTAGCCAACATAGACCCAGGACTTTGTTGGAATAACAAAAGACAATCTGTCTTTATTAAATAGCAATGGTACAAAGAAAATTAAGATGTATGAGAAAGAAGGCACATTCTATGCACTAATAGAGAAAACCTTGAGAAATAAGAACCTCAATAGAAAGAAAAAAATCTGACATGTTTATACACTAGCTTTATGGATATTGGACAAATAGGCTAACAGTAAACATTCAAATTACACAATCACTTTATATATGTTTATTGTATTTACAATCCTGCTCTCTTAACATACACCCTCTGAAATTTTTTCAGGACAATTTTTTCCAGTGTACTATGATCTTATGTATCAGAAAAATATGGTGTTAACTACATTTCAAGTACAAAAAGTGTCAAAAGTTCTCAGTTGAAGAATCTGACCTACATATACTAATTTAGCCTTAATTATAGCTCTTATTTTAAGATGATATCTCAAAGTTTCTGTCATGTACTCAAGGTGACCAGGCCCACTATTCTTTCAGATTCTTCTACACAAAGAAGGAATTGGTATATTCCAAGTACCCACCCCATTGATTGCAGAGATTTATTTGTTTATTTTTCTACTTGAAATTTAACCCATGGCTACTTAACAATCGAGCTCCATCTCCAGTCATTTTTACTTTTAGGCTCTCACTAAGTTGCTTAGAGCCTTGGTAAGTTGTTAAAGCTCATTTTGAATTTGTGATGTTTCTTTATCAGCTTCCCCATTTGCTTGGGTTACAGGCATGTGACACCACACCCAGCCTAAATTTACAGGTTAACCTAATATGCTAATGTCAATAAACCTGAGACCCACTCCTACATGGTGCAATCTACCCCTCCCTAAAGAATCTTGTCTTTTGCTTACTCTGGGTGAGCTGTTGCTTTAATTCAGATCCCACTGTTCTATAAATTATAATAAGCTTCTTTACCTGAAGGTCAACTGACACTGTGCCTCTATTAATCTCTCTCTCTCTATCTCTTTTTCTCTGTGTGTGTGTGTGTGTGTGTGTGTGTGTGTGTGTGTGTATGTGTCTTTTTTCCTAAAACTAACACTAGGTGCTTAAACTCAGGAGAGTTACCACAGAAGCAGATCACTCTGTGGAACTTCATCTTTGCAGTTACTTTCTCTGGACCAAACCTGATTACTGTGCTAGGTTGGTGAGACTCCAAGGTTTTGAACTAATACATACCCATTAAATTGCACTAGGTCAGCAATTCTTCTAATTTGTTTCTGTTCTTTCATCCTGTCCTGAGACCAGAGTTGCCTTTACTCAGTATCTGTCTACTTTCTCTCTCAAGATGAAAAAGAACATAAAAGCATGTGTTTCCCTTATTTTATTACTTCACTACCTTCTAGACTCACCTGGGCTTACAACAGATACCTCTCAAATTTATCCATCCAGGAATTTCTCCTTTGTTGCTTTCCCACAAATATATTTTTAAATTTTTTTTACTCTGATGGTAAAATTCATTAAATTTAAAAAAATTCAATACTGTTTGGCCACAATAGAAGTTGGATAAAGGAATTCAGTGGTCTACAAATAGTACCTATGTGTTTAAAATAGTCAATCCTATGCAACCTTCCAATTCTATTACTATACACACACAAAAAAAGAGAAAAGATATCAAGCAAAATAAAAATTATCTTTAGCCAGTGTCTAGAGTTGTACTTGGTTACCTTAAACTTTTTTCTATTATTATTAGTTCTTTTTAGTCATATATGACAGTATAATTTATCTTTGTATGATTACACAAGTTTTGACTATATCTTGTTCTAGATATGAACCATTCTTCTATGGTTAATTTCAGGCCTTCTGAACTCTCTGTTCTCCATCTCAAATTCTTGTTGATTAGAGAAAAACATTTGGGGATTTGGGGAATTTTGACTAAAGCCTGCTCTAGTAAAATCCTGAAGATCTTTTGATGCAAACTCTCATATATATTATGGGTAAGACTTTAGGCTTTAAGTATTGTTCTTTTTGTTTGTTTGTCTTGTTTTTTGTTTTGGGTTTTTGTTTTGTTTTGTTTTGTTTTGTTTTTTGGTATGAGGGATTAAACTTAGAGTTCCATAACCACTGAGCTATGTCCCCAGCCATTTTGTATATTTTATTTAGAAACAGGGATTCACTGAGTTGCTTAGGGCCTTGCTAAGTGGCTGAGACTAGCTTTGTATTCATGATTCTCCTGTCTAAGCCTCCTGAGCTGCTGAGATTATAGGTGTGCACCACCATATCTGACTCATTCTTAATTTTTTTGTAGAAGTGCTGAAAACTTCTCCACTAAAATTAAAAGATTATTGAGCAAGAGCAACAACCCTGTAGAATTTGATGGCCAGTGATCATGAGAGTTTTATTCCCAATGCCTGTAAGGGTAGAATTTTCCCCTTCCCATAATCTTCATCTCTGGATTAAAAGAAGAATATGAGTTCTCACTCAATTCTCATATTAGTGTATCAATGCATTTTATTTTTTTCTTTCTAATATAAGGTAACATCCAAGGTAAAGAGGTACATTAGTGGTACCCTCCTCCTTTTTGGTCTATTTAATGCCCTTTGTCTTTCATGCTAAAAACAAGCTTTCTTTGCTCCTCACCATTCTGCTTGTTATCTATTGCTCTGAGTCTTGCATCTGGAATATAAATTGAATAAAAAATTTTTAAAATGGACTCAAAACCAGTATAAATATTTTAGCTTTAAATCTAACTCACTGTGGAACATAAATGAGAGTTTTCTTAAGAACTTTCTTTTTGAAATTCACCCTCTTCCAAAACTCATGTCTTCCCACATTCTGTAAATGTCTGGACTGACTCTTATCTGATTTATAAGTAAACTTTGGTGTGACATAGATGTTCCATGTTCTCCTTTAATAGAGTAATTACAGCCATTCCACTCTTTTTAAAAATATCCATATTAGCTTGAAAAGAAAAAAAAATTAACATATAAGTTATCAGAGATAACTTAAAAGAGCCAATCACAGTGGTGCACACTTAAAATCCTAGCAGCTTGGGAGGATGACACAGTAGAATTGTGAGTTCAAAGCCACTCTCAGCAATAGTAAAGCACTAAGAAACTAAGTGAGATGCTATCTTAAATAAGATACAAAGTAGGCTGGGAGATGTAGCTCATTTATCGAGTACTCCTGAGTTTAATCCTCAGAACCAAAAAAAAAAAAAAAAAGAAAGAAAAAAAAAGAAAGAAAAAGGAAAGAAAAGAAAAACAAACATCTCTATGTCTAGTATGATAAGAAATATTCCTCAAGGAATACAACATAGCTCATATTCCTAGAAATCTGGTATTTAAAAAATAATCCAATACAATTAATACATAAAATAGAATTTAGAATTTGCCTGTCTGTTCAAGCTGTTGCTGACAGTTAATAATGTTTTTCAGCATTTTATTTTTTACTGTTTTTACAGTTACAAAATTACTGCCGAGAATTTTTATGATGCAAATTTGGTTTCATAGAGAATTTAAATTGCAAAAATATCTGGTTTTCTATTGCTACTAAAAACATAAAATTTTAATGGAATAAAATAGTAGATAATTATTTCCTCATATTTTTGAATGATTTTAGTCCAGTAACTTAAGAATATGTGTTTGTTTGAAGAGATTATTATCAATGTGTTCACAGTAACACTAAAGTCAAAAGCTCTAAGACTCATTCATTACATGATCTTAGTTATTATGGATGGAGATATCTATAACTTGTGGGCACAATTTTTGGTTTTTCTTTTCTATGTGTTCATGCAGTCCTCATAAGTTGGAATCAGTCAAGCCTCACCCATAAATAAGGTAATGGTAATGCAGCAAAGAGCTATGCTCAAGCCCACAGAGGCTGGACCTCTTTTTACAAGAGAGGGAAAGATTTTTCATTAATCTTGTTCTCCTAAGTGGTATTTAAGATTAAGGAAAGTCATCTCCATGTATAAAACAAATGTGGTGAGCCCCTATCTCTGAAGCCTAGAGAAGGTGCTAAAAAAAATCACAAACATGAGGTGGGTAGAAGAAACTACAAGATACTGAATTTGAAATCCTGAAAAGAAAATTCAGCATCAAGAAACTCACATGAGTACATTTGATACAGTTAAATTTATATGAAAAGCAGAGGACAGAACCATGTCCAGACAGGTGGCTTTACTGTATTTTTGTTATTGTTGTTATTGTAGTTTGTTTGTTTGTTTGTTTTTTACTAAGTCCTGATAACATGCCCCAGTTCTACAGAGCCCTGGAATAAATATATCAATTACTTTTTTTGTTTAATATCTCATAGTTTTCATTGTAGAGCTCTTTCACCTTTTTTGTTAAATAGATTCCCAAATATTTTATTTTGGAAGGGATATTGTGAATAAAATATTTTTTGTAATTTCTTTTTCAAAATATTATAACTGATATATAGAAAACCATTGGGTTTATGCATATGAATTTTATATCCTGCTAATTTGCTGAATTTATTTATTTTTTCTGGATGTTTTCTAGTGAAAGTTTATGGATCATTTAAGTATAGAATCATATCATCAGCAAGTAATGATAGTTTGTGTTTTTCTTTTCCTATTCATATTCCTTTGTTTATTTATTTTTATTTGTCTAATTTCGCTGACTAGAGTTTCAAGAACTATGTTGAAAGGAGTGGTGAAAGAGGACAAACCTATTTTGTTACCATTTTTAGAGAAAATGCTTTTTTTTCTCCATTGAATATGATATGGCCTTCAGTTCTGCATAGATAGCTTTTAAAATGCTGAGATATGTTTCTACTATTTCTAGTTTTTCTAGAGTTTTGAACATGAAAAGGTGCTGTATTTTGTCAAATGGTTTCTCTGCATCTATTGAGATGATCATATGATTCTTGTCTTTGTGTCTATTGATGTAACACATTACATTTATTGATTTCTGTATGTTGAACCAAACTTTTATGCCTGAGATTAAATCCACTTGATGGTGGTGCACTATCTATTTAATATGTATTTGTATACAATTTGCCAGAATTTTATTGAGAATTTTTGAATCTATGTTCATCAAAAATATTGGTCTGATGATTTTCTTTTTATTTTTGTTTTTGTTTTTGTTTTGATGTGTCTTTGTCTGGTTTTGGAATCAGGGTTATTTATTATTTCTTTTTTGAAGGTCTTGTAGAAGTCAGCTAAGAATTTGTCTGGTCTTGGGCTTTTCTTCTGGGAAGATTTGAAAATTTTGAAGAGACAAAACCAATGACATTTTACTTAGGGCCTCTGTTCCCATGGCCTAGTTCCCACCCAGTTTCTGGAAAAAACAAAAACTGTTGGCCCAGGAACCCCAAACCAAAGGGTCAAACACCGGCCAGTAAGAATTTGTGTCAGTACTATGTATGTGTATGTTTCTGATCAATGTGTCCCGAGAGACATTTCTGCCAACTTAAGACATGTCTAGGTGGACATGCTGCAGGACACAGGTCGGGGGTTCTGGAAGACATTCTAGACCCTGCAGGTGAGAACAGAGTGCCTCACAGTCAGTTTCATGAGAATGGAGTGCCTCACAGTCTGTTTTGTGAGGACGGATTTCCTCACAGATCACTTTTAGTTTTGCTTCTGAACAAGACTCAGAAGACTGAGTTTGGCTGGCTTTGTCAGTCTTGTATTTCTGCTTGTTTTTTTTTTTTGTGTGTGTCCACCTGACTGTGATAAATGAAAATGGGACAGATAAAATCCACCCCCTTAAGCCTAATAATATCATATTTTTAAAAAGTTCAAAATAGGGCTCACAACCTCTCCATAGATGTCTATAAAAATAAAATGTATACTCTCTGTAGTTCTGAATAGCCTCTGAGGGAGACCACCAAACTCCCGACTGCCTACTGGCTTCAAAAAAAAAATTATTTTTTAGCCACTCAGATCAAATACCAACCAAAGGAGGGGGGAAATGGTTTTTTAGTTGTGCTCACTAAATCTTGCAATAAAATGTAAACAGCTGCCAACAGAACTAAAAAATGAATGAAAGAAAGAAAGAAAGGAAGAAAGAAAGAAAGAAAGAAAGAAAGAAAGAAAGAAAGAAAGAAAGAAAGAAAGAAAGGAAGATGTCAAAACTAAAAGCAAAAGATAAAAAGAGCATTTTAGAGATTGCCTTTAGTTAGGAACTGGGCCAGGTTGCCAACAAAGTTGACAATATTAGTTTCTACAGAGAAAAAATTAAAACTAGAGAGTATAGGAAAACATTATTCTTGCCTAGGAAATTTGCCTTTGTCACTCTGTCACCCCCAAATTTTCACAGAAACCTCCAAAAACTTATTGGAGGTGATCCAAAATTTTTAACCATGATAGTCCAGGTAATAAATGTTTTTTAAAATGTCAGGCTAAGATTTTGATGGCCATTATCCAAAAGATCAGGAAAACTGGTTTAGAACAGGACCCTGAACTACGGAGGATCCCCTAAGAAGATCAATGGAAGTGGACTCCATTGCTGCCTCATTTGGAGATTCCCTCAGGGAGAAATGGGGCCCCATTTGTATATATTCCCTTAACTATTTTCACCTCTGATGAGTGGGGCCACATCAGGATGAAAACCAGAAAGGCTTCTAAACTTATATTTTTGAGTTCTTCATTTTGATCTGGTGCTTGAGGTTAATATATTTTTCTGATTAGACCTATTTAACAAGTGTTAACTCTCAATCTAATAGGTTTTAAAAAGATAAGCTACAAGGCCTTTGTTTGTTTGTTGTGTAGGTACACCAGTGTATTGTCAGTCTACATGTATTGCCATGTTTACATATGTTTGGTACCCAAATTGACATATGAGCTTATAAAATAAAATTTAAAAAAATAAAATGGATCCAAATACCATAGGTTCAGGTGATTCAAATAGTTCAATTTAAGTTGGGTAAACAAATAAAAATAAAAACGTCTTTAAATGTTACTAACTCACAAGCTTCTCTAGGTGGTCAATTGTTAATAAAATGTTGATGTCTATAAAATGTTTACTATCCATTGTTTCTAGGATTTTTCTTCAACAAGATAATAAATG
This sequence comes from Xerus rutilus, assembly GCA_028644305.1. Lineage (NCBI taxonomy): Eukaryota > Metazoa > Chordata > Mammalia > Rodentia > Sciuridae > Xerus > Xerus rutilus. The sequence goes on from JAQQSJ010000020.1 coordinate 3,968,607, forward strand.
ATGCTGTTAAGTGCATTTGTCTAATATTTTATTTTGTTTTGTTTTGTTTAAAGTAAGTAAATTAGATCTGGCATGTATGAGATTGATCATGGAAGTGTTTGTTAAAGACATCTAAATGGTTTATAAAGTTAAAATGCTAACTGTTAAATATAACATCAAGTACTCTTAACTCCTTAAATTCCTTAAGGTAATATGCTTAAATATATTATTAGTGATTTCATAAACTAGTAACATTAAAAAAGAAATTTAAAATTACTTTGTGTCTTAACTAAAAACAAGGGTATATAAAGTATATAAATGTTTTAACTATTTCATCTTATTAGAATAAGATATATTTAGTAAAAGAAAATTCTGGGTAAAAAAAGTCTTCAAGTCTTCATATAGTAAAGTTATAATACATCTAAGTAAACAATAAGAGGATCTAAATGATAAAAATGTTTATGTAAGTAAAAGACAAGTTTGTGTGTAACTAAGTTGGTTATATATATATTTAGTAAAAGAAAATTCTGGGTAAAAAAAGTCTTCAAGTCTTCATATAGTAAAGTTATAATACATCTAAGTAAACAATAAGAGGATCTAAATGATAAAAATGTTTATGTAAGTAAAAGACAAGTTTGTGTGTAACTAAATTGGTTATATATATGTAACACAAATAGTTAAAACTATTCAAGGTTTTTCCCTAAGGACAAATATTAATATGCTGGTATAAACCAAACTTTAAGCTGTTAAAATGACAAAAATTTCTTAAAACATTAATACACTCCTACCATGTGTTTGTTAAGTTTTATTCTCAGAAAAACTAGTCTTAGATAAATTAAGGTTTGTACCATTCTGGTTGAACATCAACTGGTATTTTACAGTATTGTACTACATTACAGAATCTAGATTTTCTTCAAGTAATAAACTTGATTAATATTCAAACATCAATGTAATTATGGTGCTACTACGCTTGTTTGCATATTGAGTGTGTTCATATCTTTCATGTATACAAGTCTTTAAGATAACGGTTTAAAGGAACATTTTATCAAGCTGGTGTTCTACAAACTAAAGTTGTCTGTAATGATAAACTTAGACTTATAGAAATGAAAAATTTTATTGTAGATTTATTTATATCATTTGATGTTTTGTAACCAAACCTAAACCTTATATTACCTTTTACACTGAAATATAAAAATGTAAAGGTATTTTTAAAAGATAGTGAGAACCTGATCTCTTTAAAGGTTAATATTGTAGCTGACATTCCTATAGACTCAAAAACTGTTTGTCAAAATAACTCCAAAGTAGGCCAAACTTCAGTTCATTTAAAGTTGTATATCTCAAACAGGGGATATAAATATGTAACCCAGATTAAGCCATCTATAGACAGATAATAAAGAAAAAGGTAAAAATAACTATAAAGTTATAAACATTAAGTTAAAGCCCAGTACTCTTTAAGACTGGTAAGACTGACTTGCTGGATATTTAAGACCAAGGCTTAAATATTAAATTTATAATAAGGGGGCTAAGGAAGCCAATATTTTGCTCTTGCCCTCTGAGTCAACTTGAACTCTGAGAAAAGGGGAAACACTTTACAACTCTGGGCCACATAACCTCCTGATCATGGAGATTAATGAGACCACTAGAGAACAGAAAGCCATGCTGCAAAAGAGGAGGGTAACTGGAAAAGGGAGACATCCCTGATGCATCCAAGGGAAGCCATATGATCAGGCAGATCTCAACCTATTTTAGTGCAGATGACACTAGCAGTTCTAAGAGACTCTTTACAAGTTCCCCAAGAGTGTCCCACAACAACGTTCAGCTGACTCTTCACAATAGATAAAAACAAGGTCCATTTGACCATCTTGATCTTAAACACCTAGTAAAAACAGTTAAAACCAAAACACAACCATTCTTGAGCATTAAAAAAAATAGTTATCTGTAGTCCCCCAAGAATAAGTAAGACTGGAGACAACAAAAGAGAGATTTGTAAGCAAGAGTGCCTGATAATTATCAAAAAAAAAAACCTGTCAGAATCAAAAGTTGTTAGTCAATTCAAGGTGTACAGATCTTTCTAGCCTCCAACATACATAGGCTTAGTCAATGCTTACTAGTATAATTCTCTAGCCCTAAGTACAATAATTAAATAAGTATTGTGTATAGATTCCTGAAAACTCTGACAATTCAGATTTATACAGACCTTATTGGGCTTTATTAGGCCTTCTTATGAGGATAACTTCTTAGTTCTTGCACCTGCTGGTTAGGAATTTTTGATTTCTATTATCTTCATGATGTTCATTGGCATGTTCCAGATGCTACAACATTTATTGTGTATTGATCTCTTTTCAGTGTTCATGTCTTTTGTTTCTCTCATAGAAGCACCACCCCCAGATAAATTTACAACATATACTTAAAGATTTTCATCATGGACCCCTTGACCCAATTTATAAAAAGGGACTCCAAACTCCTTGCTCCACTGCACATCATCCCCTCTCAGCTTGAAGCAGCAAGAGCGGTCATCACACATTTCCTTACAGCAGTATGAGTTCCTTAAAATTAGAGGAAAAATACCATCAATGTAAATGTGTGATCAGGTCAATTCACAAAATGAAGGCTGTTTTGGGTCCAGAAAAAAATGTTGTAAGACATGAACTACTAGAACAACATATTTTGTCAGTCCACTCCCACCTCTAATCAGACAAAATCTAATATTATTTGGGACTGTTGTTCATTATGTGGGCTTTGAGGTTAATGTTACCATAAAAAGTTCTACTCATAAAAGACTCCAAGAAAAGCAAATGAATGTGGGGATGCCAGCCTGTCCTAACTCTGGGGAGTTTACAAGGTCAAGGCCTATGCCTTAAGTCCCCCAGCTTTATGTTAGCCAATTCACCATATACTCAGCCTTGTGCTCACAGTATTATTCCTAATGACTCCCTTTCTGCTTCAGTTTCCCACAGTTATGTTTGCAAGGCCCCTCCTTTTACTTGTCTTACTTTTCATAAAGGAGGAGAATTTATGTGTATCCATATGAAAAAGTTGTTGCTTCTACACAAACCAATCAGGAGTCATCAGGGACACATTAGCTTTGGTCCGAAAAAACTTTAAAAAAGAGATTGAAAATAATTTAGTTAATAGTTATAAAACCATCATATCAGTCTCTGTCATCTAGATCTAAAAACCACGATTGGTTTTAGTTACTTCTAGAAGGGAGGAATGAAGACACAAAACCAACACCATTTTACTTAGGTCCTCTGTTCCCATGGCTTAGTCCCCATCCCCCCTGGAAAAAACACAAACTGTTCTCTGGCACCAGCAAATTCTTCCTCAAAATGGGGCCAACCAATTAAAAACAAAAAAAGGATGGCCCTATAGTAACCAAACCTATCAGCTTAAAGGTCAGCTAACCACTCATACCTTTCACCCAATCATAAAATGACAAGACTGGAATTCCTCTGCACATGCTTTCCTCATCCAATCATGTCACACCAAAGCAGGTAATACCCAGCTTGCTGTTGTAACCCATAAAAATCCCCTCTCCTAGACTTGGGACCACACTTCCTTGTGTGGCCCCTGCTTGAGCTTGTAAATATAGACCCTCTTGTGATTGCATCAGAATCAGACTCCTGATAGTCTCCAGTGGACTTGTGAGTTTGGGCATTACAATGTCTTCTATTTCACCGGTCTAAGTTGATTTATTTCAGTTATATAAATTATCTTGATTCAGTTTGGGCAGATTATATGCCTCTAGAAATTTGTTGATGTCTTCAGGATTTTCTCTTTTACTGAAGTATAAATTTTTATAATAGTTTCTAGTTATCATCTATATTTCAATAATGTGTCTATGACATTTCCTTTTTCATCATGAATTTTAGTAATTTGTGTTTTCTCTATCCTTATTGTTAGGGTGGCTAAATGTTTATCAATTTTATTATTTTTTTTAAGAAACAACTTTTGATTTGTCAATTTTTTAATTGTTTCTTTTTTTAGTTCCATTTATTTCTGCCCTGATTATAATCACTTTCTCTCTTCTACAATTTTTGGTGCTGATTGGCTCTTCTTTTTCTAGCACTTTGAGATGTAATGTAAGGTCATTTATTTTTTGACTTTTTTCTTTTTTGAATGAATGAATGAAAATGAAATAAAGTTTTCTCTTAAGGCAGCCTTCATAGTTTCTCATAAATTTTGATATGTTGTATTGAAGTTCTCAATTATCTTTATTTTTTTTCTCCCTGTTATCCATGAATCATTAAAGGGTGTATTATTTAGTCTCCAGATGTTTAAGTAGTTCTATTATTTATTTTATCATTAATTTCTAATTTTACTTCTTTATTATCTGATAGAATGCAGAGTAATACCTCATTTTTTTTGTATTTGCTAAGACTGGCTTTGTGGCATAATATAGGGTCTATTTTAGAAAAGCTTTCATGTGTAGCTGAGAAAAAAAAAGTGTATTCACTTGCTGATGTGTAAAATATCCTATATATGTCTGTTAAATCTAAATTATTAATTGTATTATTGACTTCTTTGTTTTCACCGTTTAAAGATCTGTTCAGTGGTGAGAAAAAGTCCCAATATTATTGTGTTGTGTTTTATTTGATTATTGTGAAAAAGTCACCCAGAATTGTTGTTGTGGTCTATTTGATTCTCAATATTGAGAGACTTTGTTTGATATACATTGTTCAGGACATAGATATTAATAATTGTCATGTCTTATTGATGTATAATTCCATTATGCAGTATAAAATAACCTTTATTAATCCCTTCTATCTTTGGTTTGAAGTCCCCATTATCTGATATGAAGACAGAAACACCTGCTTGTTTACATGGTCCATTTGATTGGTATTTTCCCCATTTTTTTAACTTCAGTTTATTGATATCTTACTCTATGAGAAGAGTCCCTTTTTAATTTAAATTTTTAGCTGTAGATGGACATTATGCCTTTATTTTATTTATTAATGTGGTACTGAGGGTCAAACCCAGTGCCCTATGCATGCAAGGAAAGTGTTCTACCAGCAAGCCACAAACCAAGCTCCTGAGATGAATTTCTTGAAGGCAGCATATTGTTGGCCCTTTTCTTTTAAATACAATGTGTCAATATATGTCTTTTAATTCATAAATTTAGGCCATTAACATTCAGAATTATTATTAAAATTGTTTTTATTTACAGTCATTTTTTATTTATATTCAGTTTTTAACTTGGCTTGTTTTATCCTTTGATTTGCTTTTTCATTAGGAGCCAAGTTTCTTCTTTTGCCAATTATCATTGTTGTTTTTATTTTCTCCTCATGGAATATTTTCTTCAGAATGTTCTGTTGTCCACTGTTAATTATTTTGCTTATCATGGAAGATTTTTATTTCATCATCAATTTGAAACTTACTTTTGCTAGATATAACATTCTTGATTGACATCAATTTTATTTCAGAGCTTGGTATATGTTGTTCCAGTATCTCCTAGCTTTGACAGCTTAGGTGAAATAATCTGCTGATATTCAAATTAATTTCCCTTGTATTTAATCTAAAACTTTTCTTTTGCAGATTTTAAAATTCTATCTTTATTTTGTATGTTATGCATTTTCATTTTAATGTGCCTTGGTGTGGATCTGTTTTAGTTTAATACACTTTGTTTCCTGTAAGCCTCTTATATTTAATTTCCCAATTAATTCTTGAGGTCTGGGGAATTTTCTGATATTATTTTACTGAAGAGCTTGTGCATTTATTTGATTTGTATCTCTGTGACTTCCTTTATCTTGATAATTCTTAGATTTGTTCTTTTTATGTTATCTTATAATTCTTGGACATTCTGTTTATGGTTTCTCACCATCTTCATGGTGTGATCAGCTTCATTTTCAATATAATACATTGTGTGTTAATTGTCTAAGATTCTGTCTTCCAAGTGATATAGTATGTTGATGATGCTTTTTATTAAATTTTTATCAGTTTTTGTTTTATTTCAGTAATTTTTCCCAGAATTTTAATCTCATTCTTTTTAATCTCATTCTTTTTTTTTTTTTTTTTTTTTTTTTTTTTTTTTTTTTTTTTTTTTTTTTTTTTTTTTTTGGTACCGGGGATTGAAGTCCAGGGTACTCGACCACTGAGCCACATCCCCAGCCCTATTTTTTTTTTTTTTTTTTTTTGTGTGTGTGTGTTTTTAATGTAGAGATAGAGTCTCACTGAGTTGCTTAGTGCCTCGCCATTGCTGAGGTTGGCTTTGAACTCGCAATTATCCTGTTTCAGCCTCCCTAAGTGCTGAGGTTACTTAATCTCATTCTTGAAGTAATATTTAACTACCTCCAATTTCTCTTTTATCTCTTTTGAAGTAATCAATTGTGACTTCTATTGCTCTAATATTATTCTATGCTTCATAGATTAGTTTTTATTATGTTCTAAACTCATCTGACATTTTATCTACTCTGCTTTCAATTGATTCTGTAATTATAGCATCTTGGTTTACTTGTGCATTTCCTTCCTTTGGTCTTTCATGTTGTATATATTTCTTTCTCTCCTGCATTGTGTATCTGAGGTATTTTAATACTTATAATTATATAGTGTCCCTACAGGTTACCAATATCTCACCTCTGGTTGTAACCAGGCCTCCAGGGAGTTTGGTTATGGTTTTTCTATTATTGACTGTTTTTTCTAGATGAAATCAGGCCAGGACAAACATGCATTGTATATGAGGGGATGCTGGGTGGTCAGTATCTTCCTCACCTGCATGGTTGTCCTCCTCCTCTGTGTGACAGGCGAGGATTGCTGTCCTCTTCCTCCATCTGCAATACTCTAGGGTCCAGTTGGTAGGATTTTCATGGTATCTTAAAACTGATTTCTTGAAATTGATGAGCTTACATTTTCTGTCTTCCTTGTTCAATTGATGTAGGTCATATAACTTTATAAATTTGTTGATTTCTTCAAGAGTTTTTAACTTATTGGAGTATAAATTTTCAAAAATAGCTTTTGATTATTCTCTATATTTCAGTAGCATCTGTGGTGATATTTCCATTTCATCACAGATTTTAATAAATTGCATTTTTTTCTCTGTCTTGGTTATGTTAGGTAAGAGTTAATGAATTGTATTTATATTTTTCAAAGAACCAATGTTATATTTGTGGTGCTGAGGATTGAACCCAAGGCTTTGTGGATATGATGCCAGCATTCTAACAACTAATCTATATCTCCAGCACCAGAACTTCCTTTTTGATTCATTGTTTTTTTTTATTTTTAAATTCTCTCAGTTTTATTAATCTTGGCTCTGATTTTAATTATTTACTGTGTTTTGTTGATTTCTGTGTTCATTTGTTCTTTTTATTATTAAGGCTATAGATATAATGTTAGATTATTGTCTTTCTATTTTCTTTTTTATAATTATATGATCTCAGTGATCTAACCTTTCTTTTTACAACCACCTTCATATTTTTCTATAAATTATGGTATTCTGTATTATTATTCTCATTTGTTTCTATGTATTTTTTATATCACCTCTAAGTTCTTCTGCTATCCATTTATCATTCAATAGTGAGTTATTGAGTCTGTAGATGTTTTGGTAATTTTTTATTACCAAATATGGTGCTTATTCTTTTAGGGTATGGTGTTCTTCGTTTTTTACAGTATAGTGTTCAAATAGTTGTATGCATTATTTCAAGACCCCCTAGATTTTAGGGCCTGGGTTAAAAAATCAGCTGAAATCTGAATTGGTTTACTTCTAAATATAATGAGTCACTTTTCTCCAGATGCTTTTAAAATTTTGTTCTTTTTCTGTAGGTTAGGCAGAAATATGCCTTGGAATGGGTTTGTGTAAGTTTATATACTTGAAGTTAAATATGCCCCTTGTGTTTGATTTTACATTTTATTTTTAAAATTTGGAAATTTTTGTGTTATTTTTCATGAATATATTATACATTCTTTTAATTTGTACCCCAGTGCTCCTATAAATTCCACATTTTACCTTTTAACTTTACGTCATATTTCTTCAAAATTCTGATTATGATCTCAACATCTTTGCTCAATAACTAAAGTTTCAAGATTATGGGGTTTGGGTTTTAGAGCACTTGTCTAGTATGTGTGAGGCACTGGGTTGAATTTTCAGCACTGCATATAAATCAATAAATTATAGATCCATCAAGAGTTAAAAAAATTTTAAAAAAGAATTATGTATATCAGCTTTATTGCCTGAATATCTATCTTGCAAATGATTTAGTCTATCAATAATGCTTTTCATTGGTTATTAATTTGGTTTATTGATTCTTCTATTTCAAAAATTTTTATTGAGGCTGAGGATATAGTTCAGTTGGTAGAGTGCTTGCCTCTCATGCACAAGGCCTTGGGTTCAATATCTAGTACTGCACACGCACACACACACACACACAAATTATGTCCAATTTCTTCTTCAAAATATGTTTCCGTCTCTTTTACTTGGCGATTTTTTACTTCTTGTATTTTCTCTCTGATTCCACATCATGTTTTATCTCTTAAATTATCTTATCTATGAACTTTCTAAATTTCTTTACTGAAATTTTCTGCACTTTAGTTTTAATGGAGTCTATTGTAAAATCATTCTGTTTGTTTTAGATGTTTTCATCCTTTGCTTTTCCATATTGTTTTTGTCTCTCTATATATTTGAATGAATCGGAAGCAATAGGACTTCTACTCTACAAGCTTTTAATAATCCTGTTTGTTTCTAATTTTTCACATATTGGGAAAAGATAAAATACATCTAAGACCTGTGCATGTAACAGGATTAAATTAAGTCCTTAGATCTTATTATGACAAATATAACGTTGATTGGCACAATAAACAAAAATTGTAGGATCAGCAATTTCTATCAGTAAAGGTAGAAGGTATTCATGAATTATACCCATTGTTATAAAATCAAAAATAGTTATTATATATGACTTCAAATGTATTATCTTGTTATAGCATTAATGATGATGATTGACATTTTACAAACTGACCAGTGGTAAGAAAAAATTTTAAAAATATATATATTAAATTAAAAGTAAAGCAGGAGAAATCAGAAGGTAGAAAAGTTTTGTCATTTAATATGTTAAATACAGCTAATGCAGAGGCAACCTAGAATGTGTTATTTGTAAATGAGAGGAAAAAATAGAACAAACCAATAAAGAAAGAGTGAAAGAACAATGAGTTTGACATTGTTTTATATTCAATTCATTTATTGATTTTTAAATCCATACCTTGTAGATATAAATAAAATTAAATTTTATTGTGCTTTAATCATATATATGTGAGAAAGTTTGATTTGTTTTATTATACTTTGTTGTTGTTGTTGTTGTTTGTTTGTTTGTTTTGTCCCCCGTTTCTTCCCTTCCTTTATTCCATAGATACCTTTGCTGTTTTTACAGGATTCCCTCTTTTTTACATTATTTAGGCAAGCATTCACATATAAGGGGAAATGTTTGGTCATTAATTTTATGAGTCTGGCTTATTTCACTTAGAATTGTGTTATTCAGTTTTATCAGTTTTCCACCACGTGCCATCATTTTATTTTTCTGTATGACTAAGCAAAACTCCATTGGTGTGTGCGTGCATGTGTATGTATTTATGTGTACATACACACACACACACACACACACACACACACACACACACACACACACATATATATATATATATATATATATACACATATAATTAATTCATCCATTACACTATTGATGTGTATGTGGGCTGGTTCTGTATCTTAAATTGTGAATTGTGTTACTATAAACACTGATGAGAATGTGTCTCTGTAGTATGCTAATTTTAGACCTTTGAATGTATACCAAGGAATGAGGCAATTGGGTTATATTGTGGTTCCATTCCAAGTTTTGAACAGGACATGCACAGTTTTCCACATTGGTTATACTAATTTGAATTTCTACCAACACTAACTACATTTGTATACATTGTCCCCAAAATTATTTTTTTATTATGTTTTAAAAATTTTTGTTTAGATATGCATAACAATATACTGTATTTTGACATATTGTATATACATGAACAATAACTTCCCATTCTTGTGCTGTGACATAATATGGAGTTACACAGGTTATATATTAATACGTGTACATAGCAATATTATATGTGATTTATTCTATGTCTTTTCTATCCCCATTCTCTCCTTCCCTTTATACTCCTTTGCCTAATCCAATAAACTTTTATTCTTTCCTTCCACCCTGGGTGTTTCCTCTGACAAGTGGATCCCATACATTTTTCTTGATACTTACTGTTGTGAGTAGATTGAGATAAAATGTCCATGTAGTTCTTTGGAATGTAAATTTTGAAGTATAGAAAGAACAAGAACACATTAAAAGAGGAATTCCTCTATGTAGTTTTGATTTGCATTTTCCTGATTGCTTGAGTGGTTGAAAAATTTTTATATATATGTTGGCCATTTGTATTTTTTCTTTTGAGCTATATCTGTTAACATTTTTTGCCCATTTAGTAACTGGGGGTACATTTTTAAAAAAATTTAGTTCTTATATTATGTATATCAAATTTCTGTGAGGAGCAGGTGAATATATTTTCTTGCATTGTTAGGCTCTTTATTCACAGTCTTGCATTTTTTGTTATTGTGTAGAAGTTTCGAAATTTGATTTTATCCCACATATTGACTCTTGATTTCATTTATTGTGCTTTAGAAGTCCTGTTAAGAAAGTTGATACTTTTGTCAATATGTTGAAATGTTAGGCTTACATTTTCTTTAAGCAACTGTAGAGTTTCTGATTTAATTCTTATGTCTTTTGTCCATTTCCATTTGGCTTTCATGTAGGGTTAGAGATAGGGATCGAGTTTTATTTTTTTCTATATATTTATATCTAGTTTTCATAGCACTATTTGTTAAAAATGTCTCTCTTTTATTCAACATATATTTTTGACACATTTATCACATATCAGTTCATTGTATCTATATGGATTTGCCTGTGTTTTCTATTCATTTCTCTTCAGATCTGTTTTGGTGCCCATATAATGCTGTTTTTATACCTAAGCTCTACAGTATAATAGGATATATGATATTGTGGTGGTTTCAACATTTTTCTTCTGATTTAGGATTTCTTTGGCTATTCTTTGTTTACTATTTATTTAAATAAATTTTAGGACTTTTTTTTTTTGCCTGTGTGTGTTGTAAATTTTTATTGAGATCATGTTGGATTTGTTTATTGTTTAAGGTAGTATGACTATTTTGGTCATATTTATTCTGCTTATTAAAGAATATGGGAAGGATTTGTACCTACTAAGGTTTACTTTATTTTTTTTTCTTCATGGTTCTATAGTTTTCAATGTTGAGGTCTTTCACCTCTTAGGTTATATTTTTAGGGTATTGTGAATTAAATATTTTTCCAATTTCTTTGCAGCAGGTTTACTATTGTAATATAGGATTGTAAATAAATTTGGCATGTTTGTCTTTTATACAGCTCTTTCAGTAAATTTATTTATCAGACTAGAAGTTTTCTAATGAAGAATTTTAGACCTTTTAGGTAAAGTTTCATATGATCAGCAAGCAGAGACAATAAAACTTTTTATTTTCTGTCTATATGTCTTAGATTTTTTCTTTTGCCTTATTGCTCTATCTAGAGTTTTATGTTGAATAGGAATGGTAAGCATTTCTATCTATGCATTGTACTTGTTTTTAGATGAAATGTTTACTTTATCTCCATTTAGTATTATGCTGGCATTGTGTTTTTAATATACAGTTTTTCAATGTTGAAGAAATATTTTTTATCACTAGTTTTTCTAGTGTTTTATACATGAATGGGTACTGGATATTGTCAAAAATCTTTTCTGCATTGGTTGAAATAATCATAATTTTTTTTGTATTTTAATTGGTTTGTACTGTTTATATCTATGTCTATATCTATTTACATATATATATATACATACACATATTAGCAACTTTTAAAATATTTTTTTATATTTTATGATTGCATTATAGTTTTACATAATGATGGCTTTTATTATTATTTTATTATTATTCATGCATGTATCCAATATAGAACTACACAATATTATTTCCCTATGTTTCCCTTTTCTTTATTCTTTCCTACTCCAAATCATATTCCTACTTTTTTATTGGTTCTTTATAGATACACATAAAAGTGGAGTATATTTTGAGATATTTTACATGCATGGAATATAACATATTCTAATTAGGGTCCCATTCTTGTTGTTGTACATAATGTGTAATTTCATTGGTCATGTATTTATATATGAACATGGGAAATTTATGTCCAACTTATCCTAATGTCTCTTTTATTCCCATACCACTTTCTTACCTTCCTTTCCCTTTATTTAATCTGATAAAATTCTGTTATTAACTTTCCATCCTTATTGTGTGTTGTCATCTACATATCATAGAGTATTTGGTCTTTGCTTTTGAGGGACTGGCTTATTTTACTTAAATGATCGTCTCTTGTTTCATCCATTTACTGGCCAATGACATATCATAGTTCCTTATGGTTGAGTAATATTTCATAGAGTATACATACTACATTGTCTTCATCCATTCATCTGTTGAGGAGTATCTAATTTGGTTCCATAGTTTTGCTCTTGTAAACTGAGCTCCTATAAAAATTGATGTGGCTGCATCACTGTAGTATGCTGATTTTAAATTCTTTGGATATTTGCTGAGGAATGGAATAACTAGGTCAAATGGTGGTTTCATTTTAAGTTTTCTGAGGAATCTTCACAATGCTTTTAAAGAGTGCTTTCACCAATTTGCAATCCCACCAGCAATGTGTAAGTAAATTATTTCCCCATATTTTCACCAGCATTTATTTTTACTTGTATTCTTGATAACTGCCATTCTGACTGGATTTGGATGGAATCTCAGTATATTTTTAATATGCATTTCTCCAAATGTTAAATATATTGAAGATTTTTTTCATGTATTTTTTACTTTTTGTATTTCTTCTGTTAAGTGCCTCCTAAATTCCTTTGCCCACATATATATACGTGTTAAGTTTTTTTGAGATCTTTATGTATCCTGAAGATTAATGCTCCATCTGAAATGCCAGTGGCAAAACTTTCATTCTGTAGGCTTTTTTTAACATCCTTTCCTATGCTGTGAAGAGGCTTTTTATTTTAATGTCATCTCATTTATTGATTCTTGGTTCTACTTTTGTACTTTAAAAAATATTCTTGAGAAAGTAGATTCTTAAGCCAAACATGGTGGACTTTTACATATTCTTCTAGAAACCATCTTCAATTTTCTTGCTTGAAGTTGATCTGTTTAAATTTTGTGTGTCTTTCTACATTATTTTTGGTAGGGCATATTTCTCTAGAAAATTTTTGAAGACTTTGTGATTTTTTATCTTATTATAGATTTTAAAAATAGTTTTTATCATCTGTATTTCAATAGTGTCTATGGTGATATTCTATTTTCATCATAAATTCTAGTAATTTAAATTTTCTCTTGCCTTTCTTCATTAGCCAAGCTAAGGTTCATCAATTTTATTTATCATTTCAAAGAACCATTTTTTTTTAATTATATTTGAAAAAATTTCATTGATTTCAGGACTGATTTTAATTATTTATTTTACTGCTTTTGGTGTTGTTTTTTAATTCTTTTTCTTGGATTTTGAGATATAATTTTAGGTTATTTCCTTTGTTACTTTCTGTTCTTTTACTAAATGAGCTCATGAAATAATTTTTCTCTTAGAATCACATTTATAGTGTCCAAGGAATTTTGATATATTATGTCATTATTCTCATCTACTTCTAGGTAGTTTTAAAATTTTTTCCCTAATTTTTTAGCCATCCATTATAGTGTATTATTTATTATCTAGCTGTTAGGGTAGACTCTATTTTGTATTTTATCATTTATTTCTGATTTTATTCTATAATGATCTGATATTATGCATGATATTATTTCTATTTTTGTGTTTACAAAAAGTTACTTATAAGTAACATGGCCTAAAATAGTCTATTTTAGTGAAGGATCCATGTGCTATTGAGAAGGTAGTGTACTCAGTTATTGATGGACAGAATGTTCTATATATGTTGGTTATGTTTAAAATGTTAATAGTTTTTTTTAATTTAATTATTTTATTTAAATCCATTTCAAGTCATAGTACATAAACAGAGCTCAGTTTTTCCATTTCTCTGGTTGCAAACCAGATAGAGTCACAACATTTTTGTCTTCATACATGCACCAAGGGTAGTGATGATGATTTCAATCAACCATCATTACTATACCCATTCCCCTTTCCTTCCTCCCCCTTCCCCCCTGCCACATCCAGAGTTCCTGCATTTCTCCTATGTTCCCCAAACCCACCCCCCTTATGTATCATCATCCACTAATGAGAGAGAACATTTCGCATTTGGTTTGGGGGATTGGCTTCCTTCACTAAGCAGAGAGTTCTCCAATTCCATCCATTTGCCTGCAAATGCCGTAATTTTATTCTCTTTTATTGCTGAGTAATATTCCATTTCGTATATGTACCACAATGTCTTTATCCATTCATCTATTGAAGGGCATCTGGGTTGCTTCCATAGTTTTGCAATTGTGAATTGTGCTGCTATAAACATTGAAGTGACTGCTGGAGTGGGATAGCTGGATCAAATGGTGATTCCATTCCAAGTTTTTTAAGAAATCTCCATACTGCTTTCCAGATTGGTTGCACCAGTTTGCAGTCCCACCAGCAATGTTTGAGTGTACCTTTTTCACTGCATCCTTGCCAGTATTTATTGTTGCTGGTATTTTGGATAGCTGCCATTCTGACTGGGATGAGATGAAATCTGAGAGTTGTTTTGATTTGCATTTCTTTAATGGCTGGAGATGATGAACATTTCTTCACATATATATTTATTGATTTCATATCTTCTTCTGAGAGGTTTCTATTCAGTTCCTTAGCCCATTTATTGATTGGGTTGTTTGTTTTTTGGTGTTAAGTTTTTTGAGTTCTTTATATATTCTGGAGATCAGTGCTCTAACTGATGTGTATGTGGCAAAGAAAGTGGGGACGCAGAGAAAATGTTCAGCGGAAAAGATAAAGGCAGCTTCTCTGAACTGCCAGCTTTATTTATAAAAATAAGTTACTTTAGCTCATTTACATCATCAGTACATTATTGTTCATTGTATTATTAGGCAGGTTGGAGAATAAGCAGAACCTGGTACAACATTGTATTATCTAGCAAGTGAGTTTCTTTATTCCTAAGGGTTATATGGCTGTGACCATTGTTGAGGTTGATAAGACTAACATAGAGCCTCCTCAGAGAGGACATTGATACAGTAGCATGAATTAATTATCCTACTACTTTCTGGGAGATTCTGCAGTAATTTCCAATTTCAGAAAAAAATAATGTCTGTTCTTCTCTGGGAGTTTTCTCAACCAGAAAAAATTCAGTCTTTTACATTTTCACAGCCAAAACCCTTGCACTTTTTATTCTATTGAAGTGGCCACAGAGACATAGGAGGTCTTAAAATTTTATGTGAAAAGAAAAAAATTCAGAATGCAGACCTTCCACAAAACAGGCTCATCCTAGCACCCTTCAGTTATTTCAAGGTGGAGAGTAGTCTCAAAGGGAATAACAGAGAAGATATTTTAATACTTACATTATTTGCAGCTGGGTGTGGTAGCTCAAGCCTGTAATCTCAGCACTTAGGGAGGCTGAGACAGGGGAATCAAAAGTTCAAAGCCAGCCTCAGCAATGATGAGGTGCTAAGCAACTCAGTGAGACCCTGTCTCTACATTTAAAAAAAAACAACACAAAAATAGGGATGGGGATGTGGCTTAGTGGTCAAGGTCCCCTGAGTTCAATCTCCAGTACCAAAAAATAAAAATAAATAAATAAATAAACAAACACACAAATAAATAAATAAATAATTTTCCAATACCTGCACTTATTTTACTGATTTTTGCTCTCACTGAAATATCTCCAGTATAACCCACCATGATATTAAGATGGGGCCTCTCTTGTCCAGGGTTTTATTTTGTAGCTTTTGATCAATTAATATCTCACAACAAGCATGTACCAACACACACTGCAAGTCCCATTAACCCAGACATTGTGAGTAGTAGCAGATTCCTGAGCAGATATCATGAAGGCACAGAGAGATCTGTGCAAACTCCTTTAAAGTTTGAACTTAGCTGTCTGACACAGCATTCAGCAATTTTTAGCCAGGGCAATGGTCACATCCACACAACATTGGGCCTGTCTATGGGCATTTTTGATTGTCAAAAAATGCAAGTAACAGTGCTAGGCTATCTACTAGGGGCCAGGGATGCTACTAAACACATAATAATAAGGAAAGTTCCTCAACACAGAGAAGCTTCTAATTTCTCATGCCAATTATACTGAGGTTCAGAAAACCTGGTATAGATTATAAATTCTACACACAAAGACAGTGTGTCTTTTTTAGTTTATTATGTTGTACTCAGTTCTTCAAGTACAGTGATTGTTTTATATTAGGTAAGGAAGGAATAAACAAAACAAAAATAGAGGTAGAAGAAAACAGAGCATATTCTCATAAAAATAATTAAAGGCCAAGGGCAAGAAATTATTAATTTGATTCTGATTTTTATGTTCCAATCTGTCAGAAATTTAGATCACTCTTATAAAAAAATCTCTCTCAAAAGAGATTCCTTCCTTACCTAATATGAAACAATCACTGTACTTGTAAAACAAGTCAAAAAGTTAGATCACTCTTCTAAAAGTTTTGCAGACCAAGTGAAGATTTTGGTGTCAAGACAGATACCCTTTCTTGCATATCAGGCAATATTTCTCCTATACAATACCCCTATTGGTAAAGTTGTCTTTCCTCCTCTATCCAAATCATACACAGTGAGTCAATGAACACATCAACTGCATGCACATGTGTGCACACACCCACATGCAGGCACACACACAAAAATAAACATATAGGGCCACTGAAATCCACTGTGCCATGCTGCAACTAGTGATCTGGGAAGATGTTAGGCCAGCTGCAAAGGAAACTTTTTGACTACTGATTCTGTGCCTTCCAGAGTAGAGTGAGCAGGGCTTTACTTCCCCTTTCAATTTGCCATAAGAGAAAATATAAGTTCTAGTAAAAAATATTTTGCAAAGCCAGCCCACTCAAGGGACAGACAATTCTGTTCTTCTGCCAAGAATCTTGGTCTTGCTCCAGGCAGGCATTTCCTGGTGACAGGTTTTGAATCAAAGCATAGACTATTGATGGGCATCTTTGTTCTGCTGGCCAAGCTTTATTTCAAACTAGAAGATTCTACACCAAAACAAAGAGTTCCACTAGTCTTTCAATACTCAAAAACTATGTTTAGTGTCTGTATAAAATGTTATCTGAAAGACCAAAAACACAGGCACTGGCTTGGAGTTACATGAGAGAAGGCTTGCTAAATACATCTGCAATATTTCACTTTATTCTTTTCTGGAGATGGAAAGTGCTTGCCTTACCTATGCCATTTGTGTTGATACTCTGTTTTTGTTTTTGTTTTTTTTTTTTTGAAATTGTGGCTATTTTGACCCTAAATGGCATCCCTTCCTAGGCAGATTTGTGCTTGTATGATAGAGAGAAAGAGAGAGAGAGAGAGAGAGAGAGAGAGAGAGATATCATCAGAAGGATGCCTAAAATATCATTATAGAATGTCCTCAGGAAAGTACTTCTATTTTCATAAAAAGACTCAGGAAGATAACAAAAAACAAACTACCCTAAATACTAAATCCACAGGGACTGCCCACTATTAAAGAATACATTTGTCATTCAGTCAGCTTCAGACATTTAAAGTAAATTACAAAAATTTGTTGATAGACCTGATTAAAGCTTAAGTGACATCCTACAGTTTATAATTACCATTTTGTATAAGAGATCAAGAAAAAATAATTTAAAAACAGGAAAAGACTGAAATGCTAGTGTTGGCCCCAGGAGGAATAAACTTCCTGGGTGGAAAAATTGCCAGATTTCTCCACACAGGCCCAACACAGTTCTATGTGCATTCCAATGACTTCTATTACTCCAATCACCGTAGAAGGCCTCGGTTTGCTTCTCCTGCTTTTCTTTAAGAAGCCAAGAAGTCAATTTTCTCTCGGGGCTAGTTCTTTCTCTTCTCACCTCTTTCCCTAGACCTCTTGAAGAAATATCTATCTGAAAAGCCTATTAACAAAATTTTATTTCCCCTCTGAGTTATCAGCATGCTTTGGAAACCTTTAAGACATTATTAAGGGCCTTACTTTAAGCCCCTTCCCTCAGCTTATCTATGAATAAAATTTAAACTGTGTGTCACTGAAAAAGGAGAAATAACCCAAGAAATAGTCACACAAAAGAATGAACTTGCCTAAGAGGCAGTAGCTTAGTGACTATCTATTCTTTTGATAGACTATCTACTATCAGTAGAAAGCTTAACATAGTAGCTTTGTTCTCAAAAGTAATAAGGTTATCATAATTTTTATTCAAAGCCTGCCTAATTACCACCTAGAAAAAAATGTTTAAAATGCCTTAGGCATGAGGTTTCTCCTCAAAACAATACTTTTCACCAGCTCTTTCCAGATCACAGCCAGGACTTACATAGAAATGTAAATGGAAGAAGCCTGTAGGCTAATAGGAGACCAATCTGAGACAAAAGGGGGAAAAATTGTGTCTTATAATTTGGTTAGCCTTAAACAAAAATATATGGTACTTTATTAAAATAGTTAGACTCCACATCATTTTTCCTTGGACTCTTGCTTTTTCTTAAGATTTATATATATTTTATTCAGCTCATGATTTTATTCCTACAAATTTAGGATAATGTTTTTTTCTTATAAGTCCTATTTTTATTCAATGATAATTTTTTTAAATAACTATAACATTCAATGGAAATTCACCTGCCAGAATCTATAAGGCATTTGCTGTATAGTGTTATGTGTGTACACTTGTGCTATGTAATGTACATCTATATGTGCATATGTCCATATGTCTTGTGCATAATATCAAAATTTGGAAACATAATGAGCTCTTATAAGTTATAATTTAATAAAGTGGATCCCTACTGTGAATCAACATGATTTAAAAAGGTTCAACTTAAATTGGGTAAACAGAAAAACTAAAGATGCCCTTAAAATTACTGAGCTCACAAGTCTTTCTAGGTGTTCAAAGAACTAATAAAATATTAATATCTATAAAATGTGTAATATCCATTGTTTCTAGGGCTTTTTCTCAACAAGGTAGCAATAGCTAATATTATTTAGTACACTTGTCTAATAACATGTTTTTTTATAATAAAAATAAGTAAATTTGGTATGAGATTTCTCATAAATGTGTTTGTTAGACATATAATTAATTTTTAGTTAAATGCTAATTATTAACTTTAACCTCAAGTACTTTTAACTACTTTGAATTTCATAGAGTAACATTATTGGTGTTTTCATAAATAATAAATTTAAAAAAGGGTTTAGAATTGCTTTGTTATTACTAAAAACAGGGTCACCAAGTTTAAAGTCTGAAAAAGTATATTTCTATATACTGGAAAGCTGAGTCTCATGAAATAGTAAACAAATGTGATCCTATATGCAAAGGTGTATAGAAAATTTCTACACATAAAGGCCAAAAAGTTGCAACTGCTTCAATTAAAGTACCATAAATAAATATTTCTTCTCATTAAATTGAAGTAATTTATCTAAATTTATAAATTTACAATGATTGTTTTAGAATGTGAACCAAAAAAAGGGGTTAATAGATAGGAAAGAGAAATTAGAACTTCTCTAAGTATAAAAACTATATTTAATAGAAGGAAAAGAAAGTGTGTATGAGTAAGAAAGTCCTTGTGATGAAATAAATAAGAATATAAATAAAGAATGTGTAAATAAAGAAAAATTTCAAATTTGCATGAAATAAGTTGATTATATATGTGTGTGTGTGTGTGTGTGTGTGTGTAAAAATAGATACACACATATGTACATTATTTAGAAAAATCAGTTAATGCTACTTAAAATTTTTTACTAAGATCAAATATTAATGTACAGATATAAGCAAAAATTTAATGTATATATTAAAATGACAAGGTTTTCTTAATATTATTTTGTTAAATGGAGTCTATTAAGTTTTACACGTTAGAACAACTAAAATAAATTAAGGTTTATACAACTATGTTTAAACAACAACTATTATTTTGGAGTATTACAGTGTTAGAGTCTAGATTTTGTTTAAGATATAAACTTGGATAATACAAAAGCGTCAATTAATCATGGTGTGTCATTTATGTCGTGCCTCGTGTGGGTTTGTTCGACAAGTTGGGGTCCCGCAGGATGAGGGGACTGAGGAATAGGGTCCCACAGGACAAGGTCTGGGGTCCCAGAGGATGAGGGTTTATGGGGTGGATGGTTGTGGAGTCACTCACCCAGACACTGGGGGTAGGTAAAACTGCTTTGCCGAAGCAAGAAGCACACCCATTTGTTTCAGTTAGTGCAACAGTTTATATAGGGTCCTTGGACCAATCATGGCCCTGAGGTTCAGTTACAGCCAATAGGGTATTGATCCATGTTAGGTGTGCAGCCAATCAGCATGGGTTGAGAAAAGGAGAGGCACTGAAGGCAGCCAATCAGCATGGGGTAAAGAGGAGGGGAAACATTCAAAGTAACCAACCAACATGGGGTAAGGAAAGGGATGTATTCAAAGTAACCAGTCAGCATAGGGCAAAGGAAACAGGAGGGGAGGCATTGAAGGCATGGAGAGAGCTCCTATATTTCCTCCATTTTACTTTTATTTGATAGATCAGCGAGGCCTGTGTGGCCCATATGCAAGCATGTTGGAGGGATCTGTGATAATCTCCTCATGGGAGAGAATCATTCTGCTGGATTTTCCAGACTCCTATATGCTGCATATGATAGAGTGGGGGGGTACTAACAAAGCTGTAATCTGTCTTAGGTTGTGCTCCTCTGAGCACTTACCCATCATCAATTAGCAGCTTGTGTGCAAGAGAAGAGGCAAACGAGTCTGTGCCTGGCTTAGGTCTTGCCCCTCTGGGCGTCTTACCCGTCATTGTATGCATGTGCCCCAAAATGAGCTCTCTCCTAAGAGAAGGGGTAATGGGGTTGGGTAGGGTTAGAAAGGAAGGAGGGTTTGGTGTTAGGGTCAGCCGAAGCTGTGAAGCCTTACATTTCCAGTGAAGATGGGTGGATAAGCTTCTTATGTTCTCAAGGTCTGCGACCCATGTGGCAGGAATTTTCCTGCACTCCTGTGATTCTTTAATGATATGAACTAAAAGAGCTTGTTAAGTTTTAATATGTTATTTTGCGGGGTCATGGTATGAAACTGAACCATGTGATGGCTTCCCCATGAATGAGGATATATGGTCGGTAATAGAGAAAGAGTTTCTCCAAGTTATAGAGTCTAAAGGGGATAATCTCAGAAGATCTATTGGTCTGAGAGTCTGTGGCATTGTGATGGGTCATTGTGATGACTCATTGGTAGCTAAGAGGAAGGGCAAGACAGAGTCTTCAAGGCCTATGGGCAGCAGTATTCCAGGAGTGGGGGCATAGACAACAAGGAGATGGCAATGCCCTAGAAGACCAATAGTAGTATAAGTGTGTATTACATTTTAGGTACTCACAGAAGTGACTTCTTTCTTCATGTGAGAAGTTTTGTTGTCTTTGTGAGAGAGGCTTGGATGAATATTCCTGGCTGGGATCCAAACAGACTTAGATTCTGTGGGGGGGGGGAGACACAAGCATAGCCTCACCTTTGTGTGAGCAGAAGGTCTTGGCCCTTCCATTGAAGGTTCAAAGGGTCTTTCCATCATACCAAAGGAATGGGAGTATGGAAGGTAAATGGACCTCAGTGTCGAATTGCTACATTGAGGCCCTGTTTGTCAAAAGTAAGATAGTTAAGGATAAATAATACATCTAAAAATTTCAAAGAAGGGTCATTTTCAATAGAACCAAATTTCTGAAGCATCTCCTTTAGATTGTTATTGGCTCTTTCAATGATTGCTTTTCCCTGGGGGTTATAGGAAATCCCTTTGGTATGGGAAATTCCCCAGAAAATTAAAAATTCCTTCAATTTGAGGGAGACATAAGCCAGGCCATTGTCTGTTTTGATTGACCACGGGACACCCATGAATAGTATTGCTTGCTTTAGAGCCTTAATTACTTTGGCTGCTTTTTCCCCTATGAGGGCAGTAGCATATACAATGGAGGAATGGGTGTCAATTATCACATGTACAAATTTAAGTTTTCCAAAGGTAGTGATATGAGTGACATCCATCTGCCATAGAGAATTGGGTTTCAGCCCATGGGGGTTGTCTCCCTGTCATTGGAGTGGGCCCAATGGTAACAATGGACCACAAGAAGAGCATGTATGAATGAGACCTTTGCATTGTTGGATTGGAATTTCAGGCAATAAGTGATGAAGACTATTTGCTGAGAGGTGAAACCTCTGGTGTAAGGCTCCAGCTTGTTCAAGTGTAGACATCATGAATTTAGACTGACTTACAAGTTTGTCAATAGAGGGATTCCCCTCTGATAGGAAGCCAGGTAACCCAGAATGGGAGCGAATGTGCAAAATATTCCATGGTTGCTGTCTTATTTCTAGTACAGCCTTTAAGGTAGCCATAGGCTGATCAACAGGACAGTCCCGGGGCCTAAAAGTGGAATAAGCAATGGAAGAGCAGACCTTGACAGCATATATGCTATTAGAGTTTATATTAAGGGGAATGGTCTGATATCTTACCAGCACCAGGATAAGTGCAGTCAATTCAGATACTTGAACAGATTCAGAATGCCTTTGGACAAATTGATCATTTTTTATATTAGATCCCATTACAATGTATCCAAGATGATGAGTATTGGCATCTGTAAACACGCAAGGGGCCATAGGAATGGATTTGCTCATGGGAAAAGTGTGAGTGGTCACTGTTAAGGGAAGATCTTGTAGGGTCCGGAGTAGTTGAGCAAGCTCAGAAACCAGGGTGGGGATCCAGGGATGTATATTGCCATCTGCCTGGAGATTAACCATGTAAGCTTGTGTGGTGGGTGGAGTTGGGCAAAAAGGATTTAAAGGAGAGGAGTGGACAGGTCACAGGCAGAGGAAGTAAGGTAGGGAGGAGGAGGAGTAACTGCATGGGGTGCTGAAGGCAGAGTATGGTAAATAAAAGGAGTGTCAGAAGCAGAGAAATTTCCATGAAGAGGGTGTTCACAGGAAGTCAAAGACAAAGGATCAGAGCTATGTGATTGATGTTGTGGTGTGCTATAGGTGTTGCCTCATTGAGGACTGAGGAGAGATTTCCAATGGTGAAGGAGTGGAGACAAGAAACTTTAAAGTAGCAGTAATGATAGCCAGAGGAAAAGCTAGTGAAAAGAAATCAAAAACAAAGAGGACAGAAAAAAAAACTGAGGATTATGAGAAGAAAGTGAGTTTGGGTCTCATGAGACATTAAAAACATAGAAATGTTTAGGATCAGGGTATGTTGTGCTTTGTGAGGGACTTCTGTGGTTTCTTGAGGCCACAGCCATATGCGCACACAGTGTCTCTGAAGACCATATGTCACAGGCATTATGGTGGTTCCAGTCACCGGGCTGATCAGACCCTTATGTGTGGCTGCCAGATGAACCAAGAAGTGGAGGTAGGTTCCTTGACCTAACTTTATTACACAAAGACAAACAGACACAGAGGACCACAAAAAAGCTGATGTTACCTTCACGAGCAATACAAGAAAGACAGGGGACCACCACAAAATCACTTTCTGAGTCCGAGGGGTCGAACAGGCCACTAAAGCATGTTGGCGCCAGATGTCATTTATGTCGTGCCTTGTGTGGGTTCACTCAACAAGTTGGGGTCCTGCGTGACAAGGGGACCAAGGAATGGGGTCCCACAGGACAAGGTCAGGGGTCCCAGAGGACGAGGGACAATGGGGTCCCATGGGATGAGGTCTGGGGTCTCAGAGGACTAGGGTTTATTGGGTGGACGGTAGCAGAGTCACTCACCCAGACACCGGGGGTAGGTAAAATTCTCTGCCAGAGCAAGAAGCAGACCCATTTATTTCAGTTAGTGCAACACTTTATATAGGGTCCTTGGACCAATCATGGCCCTGAGGTTAGGTTACAGCCAATGAGGTATTGATCCATGTCAGGCATGCAGCCAATTAACATGGGTTGAGAAAAGGAGAGGCAGTGAAGGCAGCCAATCAGCATGGGATAAAGAGGAGGGGAAACATTCAAAGTAACCAATCAGCACGGGGTAAGGAAAGGGAAATATTTAAAGTAACCAGTCAGCATAGGGCAAAGGAAAGGGGAGGGGAGGCATTGAAGGCATGAAGAGAGCTCCTATAATGGTGCTATATATTTTATTTGTATAATAAAAGTTAGGTGGGTTCAGGGAATCTGGTTCTGGGTGGCCAGGGCAGCCACAGGGAACAAAGCAGCAAGCAGCCTGCATGTGCAAAGGAGCAGCCAGCCAGGAACTGACTTAATTAGTAAAGGTGCATTCTGTCAATCAGCAGGCTTTTCCTAACTCACCCAGGAAGGACTCTGACCTCAGCAGGATCCTGTGACCTTCTCTTCCTGCATTAAGCCCTCCCCTTTCTGACCAGGCCTTTTTAAAATTTTCTGTACCTTGGAACACTTGCGCAATTCTCTGGTTCCACTCTGTTGAACAGGTATTTACCCGTGAGCATAAATCCCAAATAAAGATTGTCCAGTGGTTTTATTTTACCTACTTTTGGTCTCCTGACTTTACAATAAATATGTTCCTATCTTCCAGGTATACAAGTCTTTAAGATAAAGGCTTAAAAAACATATTATTAAGTTGGCATACTCCAAATCAGTTTTGTCTTGTAATTTTAGACTTATAAGAATATCAAATTTTATTTGGGATTTATTTATATAATGTTATGTTATATAACTGGACCTGCTATCAGTAAGATAAATAAAGTTGTTGTTGTTGTTTTGCACTGCTGTAAAATTTAAATGTATTCTTAAGTGAAGGAGGGCCTAATTTATTTAAATATTAATATTGTGAGACATGAAAACATTTTACTAGTTTTCCACACAAAATGAAAGTAAAAATCTCTCTCAGACTTTCTTTAATTCATGTTCTACATGTAATATAATATTGTGTTACAAAACATTTATGTGTACCCAGAAAACACTATATGTAAGCTCTGTAAAATAATATTTATAAAACAAAGATCAGCATTACAACTAGAATATTTTAAGATTTGTGAGTAGCCCCACTTTATCTGAGATAAGGCTCTGTTTCCCATCTTACTATCTGTTAAAATGGCTATAAAGTAGGCCATACTTTTGTTCATTTAAAGTTGTGTTCAAAAGATTGATTTGGTTATAAATATTACTAGGATCTCAAACAGGGAATATAATATATATCTCAGTCAAAATTGAAGATAACTATTAATAGATGTGATGTCTCTGGTGTCTTACTACCTAAAATTGATGTTTTTGCCAGTATAGTTGGCTGCCAAAGAAAATACCACCAGCATGCCTGCCTTTCTCTAGCATTTTCCAAGTTAACAAAAGAACCCTTTCTCTGAGAATAGCCTAGCCAATATCTCTAAAACAGGCCATCATCTTAGACTAAAGTCCACCAGCTGCAAGATGTAAGGCTTGTCTGGGTTGGGGCCACATGCCAGATCCCAGGGGCAATGGCAGACTTTCTTTGGCACACTCAGTCAACAACATGAGGACCCTTCACCAGAGGCCTTTCTCATTGAGATTGGTGTTCTTCATCTGTGAAACAAGTCTCTATATATGGAAAGTCTTCTCTAATTCAGGCATGGTGAGCAGCAAAAAGGTCCTGATAATCTTCAAGTTGTTTCAGGACCCCATAAATCTTCTGGGTAAGATATAGCCACTTTTCAATGATGGAGAAGAACCCACTATGGAGTCTGATGTAAAACAGGAAGCCATGAGGGGCTGGGTTTCTCCTTTAGCTAAAACCTTCCATGGTCTACTAACTGAAAGACTTTCCAAAGAGCGGCTAAATAAGTTACATGCAGAAGACAAAGATGGCAGTCCTGTGAGGCAAAATATCTCCTTATACATGCTGTCTTGTCACAATATAAAATGTAGAGACAATCATAGCTTGAATTGTTTATTGGGGGGAATGTATATTCACAGGGCCCAGCTCTGAGACCCCAGAAACAACTCTCTTTTTTCAGGATCCAGAATCTAACCAGAGGTTTTGATTTTTATTCTATAGGAAAACCCTAGAACTCAGAACTTTGCTGAAAATAATACAAGGGTGGGACCTGTGTTTTGCCCAGCTATTCTCTACAATAATGCCCAAGAGACCCCTATGGAGTCAGAAGCCCTTTTTCTTGGCCCAAAAACCACTCATTTTTCTTCTTGAATATATGCCTCCTCTTCATCTGGCTAAAGGTTTTTATACTTAAAGAAAGTTATGAGGTTGTAATGTCTAATGTCTTGTGCCCTTATTTTGCCTAGATGTCTGATGGACTTGAATACATTCCAGACAATAATGGATGTTGGGGAGTGCTGGGAGATTTTTCTGAACTGCTTCCAAAATTATAGGCCATGTGTCTTATAATGGTTGCTTTATATATACTTGAGCCATAAATTAACCCAACTATTAATATCACTAACTTCCTAGAAAGCTCCTCCATCTAACTCAGATCTTCTTGCTTTGCCTAGGTACCAGTCATGGACACTCTTCGATACTATCAATATACTCCTTTCCAAATGAGAAAACTACTTTTCCTGAGGCCTCAGAGAAGTTTGGCTTGAGGCAGAAAACTTTCTCACAGGAGAAGGGACAGGAACAAAGGGAATAACAGTGTTTGAGGTTCTTGGCAGCCTAAACTATACAATTAATCCTGAGGCAAACACACTTAGTTTCATTCTACGTGTTTTTCTAAACATTCAGGAAAGATACTTCTATGAAAAATTCTAATTTCCAAAGAGCTGACTGAAGTTCAGATTGAGGTATGGCATTCCCAACACAAAGTTAGGAGATGAATATGACTCAGCAATTGGAGGTGGTACAAACTTTTGACTCAATAGCTCCAAAATCTTCTTGGTATTGGCCAAAATTGATGTAGACACATACACTCATGGACACAGGATATGCTTCCCCTCTGCAGAACAATCACCAGGAAATTCACAAACTCCTGTCATATAAATGTTCTGAAGCGTTCCACTAGTCAAGACAAATCCATGGATGACAGAGGATAACTCCTTATATTCAGGAATCAAAGAATACATTAAAAAAAACTTTAGATATTGAGATATTACTAAAAAACTTTAGATAGTGAGATATTACTCACTGCCCTATAGGCAAGTAAAAAGAGAACAAAAAAATTCTCCACATTCTCAGGAGATTTGAGACACACATGCTCACACATGCACACAAACACACACACACATACACATACAACACACATGCACACACCTGGTAAGTGTCTGGATATATCCAAAGGGGAATCCTAAAGGTGGACTAGACTACCCTCACCCGCAATGTCCTGTCCTGTCTCATCCCTGGTCTCCTTGGGGAAAATTATTAGAATGTTTAGGACCCAGTGTTGACCCAACACCTCCACACTCTTGAAAGGTAGATATGCAGGGCTTTTCTGAGGTCTAAAAATACACAGATTTGTAGATAATAAGAACTCATGGCTCTGGGTTTGTTGTATCAACATAAGTGATCAGAAAGGCACTGTGTCTGGACAATGGGTGCCTAGATACTAGGTATAAGATTACTCTATTTTTTATATCCAAATAAGTGATGCCACTTCCTTAGGAACTCTTCATCTGAGTCTCTTTCTCATACATAATGTTTTTTGAGACAGCTGGTATGCAGCTGCTTCCATCTTCCCCTGAAATATGCACAAGTAGACAAAGATACACCAAAACACCCTGGATCAGGTACCCAGACCCCAGAAAGACATAGGAATAGCTAGATTGCCTGATATGGGAAGACTTGTTTCCCATATCAGAGCTTGTTTTAGAACCATCTCCTCATTCTGTTCATGTGTGTGACCCTGAAGACAGCATGATGCCTCACAGGACATCCATATATTTTACCATGTGTTCTAGGTCTTCATCTACCATCTTCTTTTGAGGTTTTCATCAAGTTTATGCACTCATACATGCATATATTTTATGAGAAATCCTAATGCTGGAGATGTGTGTCTGTAGTGTATTAACATACAGATGACACCACATAGAAACATGAGGAACAATGAAGGACATGCACCTCTACTGTGACCTTAGTTCCACAGTGAAAGAGAAAAATTTAACTGGTCTTCTGGCTTTGATCCCATGTACACCATACAATGTTTGCAGGCACTGATTTTCATAGATAGCCTGCCTTTGCCATAGACCTGCAAATGGCATCCCATGAGATTTTGGATGATCCCAATGTCTTTTCCCATTTTATTGAGTACATTACAAAGGATTCCAAATTCCACAACACTCTGGTGCCTATGTCTTATAGGTCCCTCCCTTCTAAGTGGATCTACTTAGCATTTAGTTTCCAAGTAACACATCATCAAGGTTTATGAGATATTACTTTCAAGTATGAGTCATGGGAATTCTCACTTATCTCAGGATTTGTAGCCCAACAGAAGAGAGCATTATTAGCACTATATAGTTCTCTATTATGATCCTAGAGCTTTGAAGGAAAAGTTGTTGTGACAGGAGTCAGAGCCCCAGAGACCCTATAAAATAACAAATAGTGGTATTTCTCTTCTTCTGTTTCTAAGTGCTTCACATAGGAAAAAAAGGGGAGGTTATTATATTGCTGCTGCAACAAATATATCAAGAAGAAATATATCAACAAATATATCAAGAATTTTGACCAGGCATGAACTAGTCAAAATTTTGTCCAGTAGTATGGCCTTAACCATGTGATGGGCATCTCTTTCTCCAAGTCTTTAGATAAATACTATGGTGCCTATTTTAAAGTGGCAGCAAGACACTTTGTGTGTTTGCGTGTGTGTGTGTGTGTGTGTGTGTGTGTGTGTGTGTGTGTGCAGTTTAAAACAGATCCTTCCTATTCTTAAAACAAATTTTAAAAAAAATCCCAGTAGTAAGAACCAGAAACATCTCAGAAGGTAATACTAATGCAATAGCTAAAACAACTGAACAGAGAAAAGGCCAGACAATTCAGTGTTTAGGACTGGTAAGGGAATAGGAGGCCACTCTGCAAGAATATTCACTAAATCAATAAATGTTTACCAAGCATTCTGAGTTTACTACTTAATTGAACACAGGAGCTGATGTCTTCTCCATCTTCTAAGAGACAATTAGAATTACATAACCAGAGGCTGGATATATATTTTTTTTTGTAGAGTGTTTGCCTTGCATGCAAAGAGTCTAAGCACCACAAACATAAAATCACTCAACTAACCCAGAAGAC
Organism: Xerus rutilus; assembly: GCA_028644305.1. Classification (NCBI taxonomy): domain Eukaryota; kingdom Metazoa; phylum Chordata; class Mammalia; order Rodentia; family Sciuridae; genus Xerus; species Xerus rutilus. Next base: position 3,997,876 of record JAQQSJ010000020.1, read on the forward strand.
TCAGGACCATCTTACTTGTGCACACAGAGCTAAGTGGATATTCATTATCTTCCCACTAAGCTTAGAGAAAGACAATGATCTACTCACCTGGAAAGACTTGAAGATCAATACTCACATGCAAAATTATTCCTGTGGGTGAGAGACCATCACAAGACATAGCTGGTTGTTTCTTTGCTCTTTGAAATGTACTGCAAATAGCATAATTGGACAGATCACCAGAATGAAGACAAGAAACTCTAAATGATAATGAGCTTGATGCATTTAGAGGCTCCATTCAGTGTGAAAACAGGAAATTGGCCCTGCTGTGTTCTAAACTGGTAAAAGTTAAATGAATGTAAAAATCTCTCCCCTCTTGTATCCTATAGTTATTTATTTTGTGACCTTAAATAATAACATTCCTTATCTCAATATTTCCTCAGCAAGGGGAAAAAACAGTGAACCACAATTTGCATGACCCATAGTACTATGCTATAGGCAGAAGTTTAGTCAGCTTCCATGTCACTTAATATAACCATGAGCTAAAAGGAAAGCTCATAATATTTTGTAATTTCTGGTCTCTACTGGAGAAGAAACTCAAAATTACTTTGCTGTGATTCTTACTTAACTCTCCAAAACAGAAGAAAGAACCTATAATTTCTGAAGAAATTATGATCTTAAGTGTATTTTCCCAATGCTGTGAACATGGATATCAGTTTCAGGTTCAGGTTTCTTAAATATCAAAAAAATTTCTCTGAGACTCAACCATGATTTGACTTCATTTCTAATTACTTTGTCTAAGCTGCATTTGGACACTGTGGAATAGAAGTATTGTATGGTACCTTTTTTTTCCTATTTGATAAGAGACTAAGGGCTGCTCTTTGTTCAATTTCAAGTTGAAAAGACCATACATTTCTCAGAATACTCAGAATGGTATCCAAGTTTTTCTATCTGCTTTCTTGTGTCTTGACAGGCTAATGTTCAGAAAATATGCCCACACACATTTTACCTGTCCTGGCCAGATGCTCAAATTTATTCCCTTCCAGAATTGATAAGATGCCTGACTGGATTTGTATAATATTTTCTTAACTTTAATAACATGAATATGTAGCAGAGGATAAAAATGGATCCACAAAGTGTATTTAGGAATGCTACTGTTGAACTCCTGTGGAGAGCAGTGGCTTGGATCATGGTCTTTGTATGCATGGGAAATGTGTCTACACTTTGCCCTGGGAACTTTCTGTAAAAAGGCAAAACCAAAGTTTCTCAGAATGTATGACAATGACTCAGTTGAGAAAGTTCTGTGCAAAGGCATTAAACTATTAGTTTGATTTTGAGCTCTCACCCTCATTGTGTGGAATAGAGAATTTTGAGCATAATAAGACATCCACAATATCTTGACATTGCTATGAACTTCAAGCCTGCCTGCTTTTCAGAAAATGGACAGTGGGCTTTCTGGGTGTAGCACAGGAATACATGTTGTTCCTAACATTGAAACAGTAAGATAACTACAAAAATGTTCTAGCTTTGTAACTTTTTAGTGCATAAAGATTCCTCTTGATAACTCACAAGCTTAGAACAATTTATAGCAGCCTTATAGTTTTTACTTTCTGATTATAAGACACTATGCAAAAAAGATGCTGAGATGGCTCAGGGTCACTGTTGATTCATTATAGGTCAGTTTTTCACTTTTCCTCATTTTTCTGTCTATAAATGTTTGTATATCTTTCCTAATACCACTTCCTCCTAGCCAGCTTTTAAGTTTGGCCCCATAGGTAGACACATATATTCTCATTCCCTTCCAGTGCCACCCAGAAACTAGAAAAAAATGTCCTAAAGATCTTCTACTCTTACTGACACATGTTCTGTCCATGGCTCTGAGTAAGTATATGTATCACCACATACTTGGTGTAAAGACTTTGAAACCAACTCTAGTTTTTGGTCCATGGGAATAGACTGAATAAGCAGCAGATTATACCACTGACTAAACAGCAGATTATACCACAAGCAGTACTCTCTTTCATACAGATTTCACAGCTTCCATTAAAAGTGTTAGCAATGTTCAAACACCACAATTTCAGACACCATTTCTACTTTGATTTCCTATTGGGAGACATATGTATATGGTCAAAATAAAATTTAGAAAAATTATGCTCAGAACTCATAAGTAGTGTAGAGCTTCCAGGATAAACTTTATGCTAGAGGTGTAAAGAAATTTCCTATGAAAACTCATATGCAAATGGGTAATGACAACACTGCCTTCCTCTATTCAACCTAAATAGTCTCCTTCTGCATGCTATTGACTTTTTATTTTCTAGATTTTAGTGTGCAAGGCCTGTACTGAATACAGCCATTGGGAAAAGGAGGCACTCCAGAAACAACCTGTGTGAAAATCTGCATGCCTCTTTTCCCTGGATAACTTAAACTGAAGGGAATGTGTTTTAATTCCCTTGCCTTTGCCAATTCTTGAAACTCCTAAGGGTCAAGACCATGGTGAGTGGACTGTGGAAATACCTCAGTTGGTAAATTCTTGCCTTGAACACACAAGGCCCTGGATTCTAATCCCCAGCACCATCAAGAAAAAAAAAAAATAAAGAAAGAACATGTATATATCTATGTAAAAAAGTTGTCCCTAGATGAGGAAGAGTCTTATACAAACTCATTCTTGCACAGTTCCTTTCAGAAAATTGTTTTCTTCATGAGTGGGAGCGTTGGGAGCATATCATGAGATTTACTCTTTACCAACATATGATTTTCTGAATAAAAGTATTGGGCTGTAAGTTATCAAAGGTAACTTTTTTTTACAACTCAGTATCTTAAATATAGCATACATATTAATTGTTTTACTCTAATAAAATAATTGTATTTTAGTACTATTATTTTTAAAATTGAGAATATTCTAACATAGAATATTCTCATAGTGAGGTACATCTTACACACCTTTTCTGTTTCTATTTGAGACAGAATCAGGAAGATCACTAAAGTATTTTAAAAATACATCATCCTACAATGATTTTAGTCTCATATTTCCAGTATCTTAGAGTTTGAGTCTGGCTACTCATAATCCAATAAAAGAACTGAATTTCTCTCCCGTAAGTTGGAGATAAGTGAAGAAAACATGTACTTTCTCTCATCTTGATTTTTCCTCTGAATGTTTTTTTGTAGATTTTGCAATATTCACTGTTCATATTCAGAATATTCTGGTAGGGTTTCCAGATGTGACCTGGACCAATATGCAATACTGCTTTTATTTTGAAAACATATTTGTAATTGGGTCTGCAATTTTTATTTGTTTTATTTCAAAATATTTTTTTAAATTTTTGCTCTGTATTTTTTCCACTATTTTTTGCTGAATACAGAAAATAAGCTTAGAGCCTATGCTCATATTGTTCATCTTAAAACAAGTCACAGGAAAAAAAAAAGGAAAAGTACTATAGGCAGGATTGTAGCAAAGTTAGGGTAATTGTTAATGGGTTAAGCCAGGAGACAAAATAGAATTTTAATAGGAATACAGGTTAAAAACTGGATTTTTCTCTTTGTTTTGGCTGCTAAAACTTCTAAGTGGATGACTTCCACTGTAAACATTTTTTTTTTTCTATTCTTTCATCTGCACTTATTAAATGTTATTTGAATTCTGGTAAGGATTTTAGGATACTTGTTTATCAGTGAACAAATAGGCCTTTCAGTGATCAGATGACATTAGAAAAAAGAGAAACTTGTTATTAAAATATATTGAAATCTTACTAGATTTAATGCAAAAATAGTAGATCCACAATACTATAATTAATGCCAAAGTTAAAAATAGGCAGACCACACTCATTTGGTCCAAAATATTGGAGACTGTGAATTGCGTGTTTGAAATGTTAATGACCATAGACCCTGGCTACTATAGCTCCTGGTTAAAAAAAAAAAAAAAAAAAAAAAAAAAGACACAACTCCTGATTATACAGGAAATGCAAATTAATTTTCCCTGGATGCATTTTCCTGCCTAGATGTCTCTACCCTCATTCCACCAGCACATCTCTACCTTTTGGCCCCCTCACTGTTATCTTTCAATCACATGAACAGAATAAGGGGAAATAAACAAGATAAAGGAGAAGAATGCAAAATAACAAAGAAAACAAGTTGTATAAAAGGAATAAAGTTTTCTCATTCCAAGGATTTCACCTTTATATCCCTCACCGCCCCAAGTCTGTTCTACTATCCTTTAAATGAAGTATATTACTTTCTACTGTATCATTGCCTAGGTGTACTTTTCTGGTGAAACACTTCAACATTGCAGGGAAGCAAGATTTGTTAAAGTAACCAGTTATTGGCAGCATCATATTTAAATAAGTCACACTATTATGTCGTTTATAGGCTATTCATATGTGATGATGACTAAATCCAAAATTTGCCATTCATCTGGTCATCATAAAAATAAAAATTTGAGTGCAAACACTACAAAGTATACATTAAAATAAATGCATTGGGATTATATACATTTGGAGAAATATGAGCATTCTTATTTTTAATTACAACATACCTACAAAAATGACAAATGCTGTAAAACTCTATCAAAGACAAAAAACTCACCTAATGATATATCATTATAAGGACCAATGGACTCAGGTGTAATTAGCAAGATCTGGTTGTAACTGATAAGAAATATAGTTTCATGGGCATGTGAAAATATAACAAGTTGAATTTACATAACCTAACTGGGCATAACCAATGAACATTGATGTTAACTAATAAACAACCCACACCGCCAACTTTCAACTGGATTTGAACTGCTTGTCCTGCTACATTAGAGAGCTTAAATCAGAAAACATCAGTAAGACTGGACATCTACCATTCCCTGAAATCCAACTTTTGACTATATAGAACCACCAGACAAAGAAAAGTCATGTGAAATCAGAATTACTTAAGGAAATGTGGTAGTCATGAAACTATGCAATGTATTTGCTGTATTTAGTGATTGTAAGTAACTATATATATTTGATGATTGGTGTAATTGAAAAGTATTCAAAGACTATCCACCTCCAAGTTTATGAAAGTACCACTTATAATAGATATTTAATTTAGTGGATAATACTAAAAAAATCATGAAAAAATATTACTCAAAAATGTTATACTTCATTAAGAGATATACACTCTTTGGAAATATATCTTCTCCAAGGGCAATGTAGTTGTGTATACAAGTTTCTCATAACATCAACTAAAAGGATACAAAATCTAGGTAGGTGAGGTGGCACGTGCCTGTAATTTCAGTACCTCAGGAGGCTGAGGTAGAAAGATTGCAAGTTCAAGCCAGCCTCAACAATAATGAGACACTATGAAACTCAGCGAGATCTTGTATCTAAATAAAATACAAAATAGAGCTGGGAATAAGGCTCTGTGGTTAAGCACCCCTGAGTTCAATCTCAGTTTATCCTTATCCAAAAAAAAAAAAAAAAAAAAACTCAAAGTGTTTGATGGAAAACTTAAAAGACATCAGTATGTATGAGTTACAAAAGTAGAGAATGAGACTCTCACCTTGACCAAATCACATTCACTCAATGAAAGAAATATCAGAAAACAACAACAACAACAGCAAAAAATGACCAGATTTTAACTGAAAGGGAAAAAAAAAGCTGAAAATGTATCAGCCAGTCTCCAAAATGTAAAACAAGAGTGATCATCAAAGTGTGACAAAAGAAAATCTCCTTTTGTGAAAATCTGAGTTATTAATTCCAAATAATAAAATGCATTCTCAATAGGTTCATAAGAAAACAATTGTTAATGCAGAAGTTACCACAAATAACTGAAAGCAAAAAAGAACATCTTAGTGTCTAGCATGAAGGGAATAGCCCCTCAAGGAACACCATGTTGTGTACATCACAAAGTATCTAGTATTAAGAAAAGAATCACAAACACATATCAATCAGAAATTAAAGCAGTCATATTAATGTTTCTGACACTCATAAAGCCAGTGAAGCTTCAGTCATGTTTTCCAGAAGCTTTGTTCAAAGGTTCTGATAATTATAACTTAGTGTTGATCACACTATCATGATGAAAACTTGATCATATAGATTTAATTTGCAATAATGTCTAATTTCTACTACTGCTAAAACATATAAATAAGTAGACACATATTGAAATAAAATAATCAGAAATTATTCTCTTACAGTTACAAAAAAATTAAATACAAGATGTTCAATGTAAATGACTGAGTGGGCTCACATCAAGGTGATGAAAGAACCATGCTAATCTAAAGTGGCTAAGAGAGAATTATTTCTTGCATATTTTCAAATCTAATGGCTGCTAGTATTCCTTAGCTTGTGACCACAAAGTACTTCTCTTCTGTGTTGATGGAGCCCTCCAAAGAAGACAGATATAAGCCCCTCTCCTAGGGAAGATGGAGGTAATTGAGCATGGGACTATCCTCAAACCCCACAGGGTCTATAAACCATATTATATAATATGAAAGGTCCACCAATGAGCTTGTACTTTCAAACAATTTTTGCAAAGATAGACCAAAGTCTATTTATTGCACAGAATTAACAAGGTAGATCTCATTCTCTCAGAACACAATAGGTCATAAAATAGTCACAATAGTGAGTTAGAGACAGGGCATTGCAGGGCATAGCTAATGAAATCCTGAAAAAAAAAAGAAAACAATTTAAAAATTCAGATAGTACTGTATCCACATAAGCTCACTTGAGAGAATTAAATTCAGATGAAGAACAGAAGAAAAAAAAACATATCTAAAGGGATTCAACTGTGTTTATTTTTTCACTAAATTTCTATTAATATTTCTAACAAATGTAGAGTCTTGGATCAACCCAATGCTTTATTTTTTGAATGTTATAATTACCTTCCACTTGCAATTCATGTGGCACACTGAACTTACTCTATTTGTGCATTTCTCATTTATATTTTTTCTATATAAATGTATATGTCTGTGCATATATTTTTCCACATTTCCAAGATTTTGACCTGAAAATTTTTCTGATATTACATTCCTGAAATGCATTTTTTTCAGGTCAATACATATAAATATTCCATTCCATATAGTTGGGAAACATGGGAAAATTGTAAGGCACTCCTAGTTTGACCAGTAATCCACTAGAATTAAAAATCAAAATCAGTGCCACCAGAGGAATTAAATCTCATTCACCTTTCTCATATGTAGTGCTTTATTATTTAATAAATAAGCAAAAATTATTTAAATGAAGAGTAAAATATACAGAGCCACACTTGGGGTGTTAGTGGGTTCCAAAAAACTAGTGCTGTGGTTCTCACACCGCATTACCATTGAAGCATCTGGATTATGTTCCAGGTTGGACACATGTATTATGCTTCCACTGGAAGTGATTCATTGATTATAAACATAATTATCCATTCCCTACCTCCAACAGCCTTGAAAATGTAGAAATTGCATAACATTTTTACAATTATAAGTTTTAACACAATTAGCCATGAACCCATTCAATAGCAGTTACATCTATATTATGAAAACAAGGAAGATGACCCTTTACAAGCCCTAAAGAGCTGAAAAAATTAACCCTTAGGAAAGAAAATAGCAATCATACATTATATTGGTTTTAAAAATATTTTAGTAAGTGATACATTGCTGTATTAGAAATGTGTGATGTAAATGCAATTTTAATTTTACTGTTGTTACTCATTAAAGAGTATAAAAAGCTGGGTGCATTGGTTCATATCTGTAATCCTGGTGACTTAAAGGCTGAGGATGGAGAATCATAATTTCAAAGCCAGTCTCAAAAACTTAGTGTGGCCCTAAGAAACTCTGCAAAACTTTGTCTCAAAAATAAAATGTTTATTAAAGGGCTGAGGATGTGCCTCATGACAAAGCATTCTTGGGTTTAATCTGTGATACCAAACAGACACAGAGTAAGAGGTGGGTGGAGAGAGAGAGAGAAACAGAGAGAGAGAGAATAAAAGAGAAGGTAATCATTCAGTGACACAATGTCAAGGATGTAAATAATTTGAAAGTACTGGTAGGTTGGTCTGTGGAAAACTCATCTAGGTTTATTAGCTGATGCTTTGAGAAGTTAATCTCTTGCTCTCCAACATTTGAAAGGGAGATGAAAGTTCTATTTTAAGATGTGTAGGGAAACACACAGGAGTTTTAATGTAGTTTCTAATTGTTGTAGAGGTCCACTTTAATGAGAGACTTGGCCCAGGTGATAGATCATTAAGAAGTTTGAAATGATGTGTTTCTATTATCATAAATGAAAGTTAGAATCTAATATAAAGCAAGCTTGGCAAAAGGGAACATATTAAAATGACAAGTAACTGTATGAATAAATACATAAATATTAGATAAGTTAACAATCAGGATATTTATATCATTATATACATAAGCAATGTAAAAACAATGAAAACTAAAGTAAAAGAGAATGCATAAAGTAACAAATAAATAATGGCATAAGTAAATAAAATAAAATAAATAGTACAAAGGTGTAAAGTGACTAAAATTGACAAAGACTGCTTGTGGTCATGCAAAATTATAAAGCTTCTTGGAAATGGTTTTCTACTACATACTGAGGCATACTCTTTAAACAATAAATTTTATTTATATGTGGGAAGAGAGAAAAACAATGTATACATCCATCTCATTCTTGGAAATTATGGCACAGTTACTGAATTATTTCCCCCTAAACCTTATTTCTGCCTCCAAAAAACAATGCCACTCTAACCTCATGCTGACATTTTAGAATTGTTGGATCTGAAACACTTGGCTGGTCAAATTTTTTCTCTATTCTTAATTGCACATTTCCTCCCTGTCCCCATTGACCTCACTAGCACTTTCTCATTAATAGCCATTCCTACATACTCAGCATACACCAAAATTGTAATCCTGCTCCATCCCTTTCTTGCCTTGTTCATGAGTCAGGTCATGAGCCACTGAGTTCAATGTCCAGCACAAAAAGTATTTATAGTGAAAATGTGATAGTATATGCATCTAATACCATCTATTTGGGAGACTAAGGCAGAAAGATTAAAATCGCATGTTCAGCCTGGGCAAATTAGTAATAATCTGTCTCAACATAAGATCCTAGAAATAGCTGGGGCTCTAGATCAGTGCAATGGCAACCTTGAGCTTAAATCTTAAGAACCACAAAACAAAGGAAGAGTATTTATTTTTGAAAAGTTATACAAAATATGTTAAAATTTATAAATTGGACAACTTTAAAAAAAAGTTTATTCACACATTTTATCATTAAATGGTATGAAGAGAAGTGTAAGGATGGGAGAAATAATGACCCTATGTATAACTAAACACTTTTAATTAAAAAAGGAAATGATAGAGATATCAAGTAAAAAAAAAGGCAGAGATTGAATAATCACATTTTGTAGAATAAATTTTCAAAAAGCAAAACCTCTTAGCATCTTAAAAATTTAGACATATAAAATAGCATCAGATATAAAAAATTGCACAGTATTGATGAGGACAGGAAAGAAATTCTCGTGAATTAAAGATGGAGGGTAAATTGCTGTTATATGTTTGTGAAAACTGTTTACCTCTTTAATATATATGCTACTTCTCAACCAGTATCATAGACCTATAGAAATCATCATACTTGTGAAACATGATATTATATAGTTACATGATAGCATAAGGCTATATCTATGTGGGTTAATACAGATGAAATATGGGGGTAGGAGGAAAGAAAAGGCACATTCAAAATAAAGTTAATACAAAAAGTTTGTGAAAAATTGGTTTCTAGGACTCAGACACACTTTTCATTTTATTACAGTACAAAGTAACACATAAGTATTACACAGAAGTGACATCTGTGTAATACATCATATGTATTGAGGTTTCAAGAGAAATATGTGGAACTTATTAGAAAATACAAATTTACATAGCACATAAAATGTTCAGTCGTACACACCATCGGTGTAAATAAGACACATCATTACAAAGACAATCATTTTACGCTAAATTTAATGTATATTTTCCTATGAAATTTTAGCATGCTTTTTTTCTAATAAAAGAAGAGACCAGAACAAAAATTTGTTTTTCTAAAACTTATCCGGGATGTAAATATATAAAATACCCCCACACCTATAATTTCAAAACTAAAATAAAGTAGTTATTGAAATGGAACTTTTGTATATTATTAAACTACACTGCAATAATAAAAACCACTGAATCATAACATGAACCAAATATAAATCTATATGCATATAATTGTTTGTATTGTTAAAAGAAATAGAAAGGCCTACCTAAATCCAACCATACAAAAAATAAAATTTCATGTGAACTGAAGAAACTATCCAATATAAAGTTAGAATTTGGGAGTAATGACATTATTCACCAGTAAAGTGTGTGTAAAATATGCCAAGTATTGGGTTCAAACCTTAGCAACATAATAAAAGGCAGATAAGAAGAGGAGTGATATTGAAAATAAAGCAGAATATTAATTTGGGGCTCTCCCTCCATTTATAAATACAGTTAGTTCAAAGCTGCTCGTGAGTGTCTCTTTGACAAAGTCATAAATAAGTATAGAGACATAGACACTTTTGACAATTTAGAAAATATCTACTTTCAATGAGCAGAAAAAGTGGGGGTGCACTTGGGCATTAGTGAGGTTTCACTTAGGAACACTTTCCAAGTATCTCATCAGCTGTAATTATGGCATATAATTAGTCAAATATCAAAGGTGTTTATCTCAAGAAGTAATTTGACAGCATATTTTTCTAACTGTTGTTGCTGGTAGATGAGCTTATCTCTAGCTTGTACTGTGGATGCAATAGGGAAAAATACAGTGAACCACTGATAGCCTGAGTGAAATTTTAGCTCTTCTTGAGCCATGCCCCAGCCCTGTTCACTCCAGTATATAATAACTCCAGGACTACAAATTTAGAAGGAGTTTGTGCACTGTCTCAACCTTAACATATTTAGACTCTAGAAGGAGTTTGTGCACTGTCTCAACCTTTACATATTTTGTTCAAGTTACTATGTCCTGAAGTTTCAACCTCTGAAAGCAGAGATGACTGAGAATGTGAAAATCTCTATGGATTGCAAACAAATTAATTTATTAGCTCTTTTTATGGATGATGATACCAACCAGTAATGCAGAAAAGGTAATAAAAAACTACAATTCCCTGTTTACTCCCCAAAATCTTTACAAAACAGTCCTACACTGGCTACTTTCATAAAATTACTTCAGGGATCTAATGCATCAGTCAAACAGATTTCTTTCAGCCTGCACAATGCTGTTAAAATGGCTAATGTAAAAATATAACCACCAGGTGTGGTGGCATATGTCTATAATCCCAGAGCCTTAGGAGGCTGAAGCAAAGATTTTGAGTTCAAAGACTGCCTCAGCAACTTAGCAAGATTCTAAGGAAATTAGTGAGACCTATTTCAAAATAAAACATAAAAAAGACTGGTGTTTTTCACATGGGTAAGCCCTTCTGGGTTTAATTCCTGGTACCAAAACAAACCAAACAAATATCTGAGAGATAATAGGTATTCCAAGGTGTATAAATATATAAATATATTGGTGACAATATAAATTTGATAAAGGCATTTTTGAAAAAAAAGTATTAATGTTCTTCAAAATCCCCAAATAAAAATACTGTATATTCTACTAATAATTTTGGGTTGTAGGGCATGTTTGTACATGCTTTTTTTGTCCGGTGGCTTACATAGATGAGATAGGGCAAATTTAAGTTAATTACACCCATACTCACCATTTCCAATTGGACTCTGAAGCATAAATTCTTGCAAATTTTATATTTAGTAAAAATTATACTGATTTCCCTTAGTTCCAGAATTTGGTCTGTTACAGCATCACAAATATTCACTTTGGGGTAACATGGAGTTCTGTTATGCACATTATTTTGGACTGCAATTCTCTTGAAGATAACAGGTAGTTTATCAAAAAATGTAGCATATTCTGTCCACTTGAGCAAGGCAAGGCTGCAGGTAAACTGCTTTTTGGAAACAATAGCATGGGTTCAGCATGTTTGACATATTTTATAGATTTTGTCTTAAACTCATGTTTCAACTACTTATGACTTTCTGTCCCCTATCAAAATTGTTTTATCTATCTATCTGTCTATCTATCTATCACCTATCTTTTATTTATTTTTCATATTGTATATTGAAACCAGGGCCACTAAATCACTGAAGTATATCACCAGCCTTTTTAAAAATTTTATTTAGAGACTGGGTCTCTCTGAGTTGCTTGGTAGCTCACTGAGATGCTTAATTCCTCGATAAGTTGCCAAGGCTGGCTTTAAACTCATGAATCTCCTGCTTCAACCTTTCAAGCTTCTGGGAATACAGACATGTGCTTCTATGTTTAGCCCCACCTTCTTTTTAAAGGAATTTCTGTACTTTTACTTTTACTACAATGACATGGGAATGCATTTTGTTATGGTGTAACAACTCTAATTTCTTTAGATACATACCCAGAATTACTCATACTTAATCATATGTCATTTTTATTTTAAAAAAGCTAAGAACCATAACACCACTTATAAAAGCAGCATTAATATTAATATTGTGAAATTAATTTTGTCAAAAACATTTGTACCTGGTTTTCTTTATATCCATGCTTATATGCTCAGGAGTACTTACTATTTTTCAGATTTGTTGGTACTTTTAAGTATTCTTTTTAATTCATTCATTTATTTATTTTATACTTGTTGATGGCCATAATACCTTTATTTAAAATAATACTAATTCTTATGTTGTCCTGAGAACGAAATCAATTTCCTCACATGTGCTAGTTGAGTGTTCTACCATTAAGACACAAACCCCAGACCCTAACTTTCAGATTTTTATAATAGGCATTCTGACAGCACTGCCCAGGCTGCAGGAAATCTGCTATTTGACTGAAGCATTAAATTCCTGATGCAAGCTTTTTAGATTCCAGGCTGTCAAGTAGTCAGAGAAATAGTGTGCTCTAAATATATTTTGGGATAAAACAGGATGCCTCAATTCTAATCCAATTTCTATACTACTGTTGGTGATTTTAGATTTTGGAAGTATTTAAAAGCAATGCAAATCCAGTTTTTTACAATCTATCAAGGATTTTACATGCTCAGTCACCTTTACTCCTAGAGCTGGCAATTTTAGAATATACACCCTCGAGCAGAACATGCTAAAGTTAGACAGTATATGGACAAACTCCTAGGAATAAGTGCTAAGAATTACTACAAATGTGAGCAAGGTTAGGTCAGAGCTCAGGAAGGGTTCAACTCTCACTGAGGCTATCAGTGGCTTGCTGAATTTTTCCTTACTAAATTCATACTTGAAACCAGAGAGGAGAAGCTGGCAAAACCACTGGCAATTCTTTTATTGGGATAAAGTGAAACTTTTGATATTTAAATTCTCTGCCCTGATTCTAGGTGCTAAAACACATGAAAACTCGTGTTAGGTCATAGAAGATTACCACTTTGTCATATTAATACTTGTATTATTACTTCTTCTCTAATCAATGGATAAATCAAGATAAAAATCACACAAGAAATTAAAGTCATTGTATATATGACTCTAGTTCTTCTTTATTCATAATGACGCTGACTTGGGGGAATTTTGTCCCAAATATGTGAATACACAACAATTCTTTTTTTAAATGTTTTTTCCATATTCAATTTATTTTTTATTCTATTTAGGTTTACTTGATATCAGAGAATAATTTAATTCATTGTACACAGATGTAGGATAAAATTTCATTTCTCTGGTTGTAAGTGATATAGAATCACAGAATACATGTAGTCATACATAAAGCTAGGGCTATGATGGCCATCATCCTCCACCACTTTTACTGTGCTGATGCTCCCTCCCCCCCTTACATCCCTCTGAACAGAGTTTTCCCATTATTCCCGTGTCCTTTGCCACATTATGGATCAGCATCCACTTATCAACGAGTACATTTGACATTTGGCTTTCTGAGATTGGCTTACTTCACTTAGCATGATATTCTCCAACTCCATCCATTTATCTGAAAATGCCATAATTTTATTCTGTCTCATTGCTGAGTAATATTCCATGATGTATATATGCCACAGTTTTTTTATCCATTCATCAGTCAAAGGACATCTAGGTTGGTTCCATGGTTTAGCTATTGTGAAATGAACTGCTATACACACTGAAATGGCTGTGTCAGTGTAGTATGCTGTTTTTAAGTCTTCTGTGTATAGACCCAGGAGTGGGATATCTGGGTCAAATTGTGGTTCCATTCCAAGTTTTCTAAGAATCTCCATACTGCTTTCCAGATTGGTTGTACCAATTTGCAGTTCCACCAGCAATGTATGAGCATGCCTTTTTCCCCACAATCTTGCCAACACTTATTGTTGTTTGTATTGTTGATAATTCCCATTCTGACTGGTGTGAGATGGAATCTTAGGGTAGTTTTGATTTGCATTTCTCTGATTTCTAGAGATGTTGAACATTTTTTCATATATCTGTTGATCGATTGAATACCTTCTGTGAAGTTTCCGTTCAGCTCCTTGGCCTATTTATTGTTTGGGTTATTTGTTTGTTTTGGTATTAAGTTTTTTGAGTTCTTTATATATCCTAGAGATTAGTGCTCTATAGGATGTGTGTGTGGCAAAGATTTATTCCCAGAATGTCAGCTGTCTGTTCACTTCATTATTTCTTTTGCTGAGAAGCTTTTTACTTTGAATCTATCCCATTTATTCACAATCGGAGTTTTGTTAAGGAAGTATGGACCTAATCTGACATGATGAAATTTGGGCCTATTTTTTCTTCTATTAGGTGTTGGGTCTTTGGTCTGATTCTCAGGCCCTTGATCCACTTTGAGTTGAATTTTGTGAATAGTGAGAGACAGGGGTTTAGTTACATTTTGCTGCATTTCCAGTGTTCCCAGAACCATTTGTTGAAAAGGCTATCTTTTCTCCAGTGTACATGTTTGTCTCCTTTGTCTAGTATAAGCTAACTCTATGTAAGTGGATTCATCCCTGTGTCTTCTATTCTACACCATTGGTCTACACATCTATTTTGATGCCAATATCATGCCGCTTTTGTTACTATAGCGTTGTAGTATAATTTAAGTCTGGTATTGTGATGCCTCCAGCTTCACTCTTCTTGCAAAGGATTGCTTTGGCTATTCAGGGTCTCTTATTCTTCCAAATGAATTTTCATGATTGCCTTTTCTATTTCAATAAAAAATGACTTCAGGATTTCCATTGGAATTGCATTGAATCTATATAGTGCTTTGGGTAGTATGGCCATTTTGACAATATTGATTTTGCCTATCCAGGAGCCTGAAAGATTTTTCCATCTTTTAAGATTTTCTTCAATTTCTTTCTTCAGTGTGTTGTAGTTTTCATTTTAGAGGTCTTTTACTTTTTTTGTTAAATTAATTCCCAAGTATTTTATTTTATTTTTTTTGAGGCTATTGTGAATGCGATAGTTTTTGTAATTTTTCTTTCAGAGTGTTTATCACCGATGTATAGAAATGCAACTGATTTATGGGTGTTAATTTTATATACTGCTAGTTTTCTGACATTTATTAATTTATTAATTCTAGAAGTTTTCTGCAAGAATTTTTGGATTTTCTAAGTATATAATCATGTCATATGCAAATAATAATAGTTTGAGTTCTTCTTTTCCTATTCGTATCCCTTTAATTTAATTTCTTTTATCTGTCTAATTACTCTGGCTAGTGTTTTAAGGATATGTTGAATAGCAGTGGTGAAAGAGGGCATCTCTCTCTTGTTCAATTCTAACGCCCAGGTGTACCCCAGCTTTTTATACTCATATGAAGGCAGGTATTTTTTCAATTATCCAATATATCCAAGTCTCTCAATTCATTTATCACATTGTTAGGGAGAATTCCATAACAAAGTTAGATGCTTATTCAGTATATCAGTAGCTGGAGGGAGAGTCAGAACCTCATATTTTTCTATTTCTCTCACCTGTTGGATGTGAGGCATTCCTCAAAAGCTCATTTTTAAAATAATGTAGGAAGTGTTGGAGGATAAATGATTGAGTTATAGCCTTAACTCCATCTGTTAATTAATGGGATTTATTGAATAGAACTGAATTGGGAGAGTGTGCTTGGAGGAGGTAGAAATTGGAGGTGTGGCATATGGGTGTGTATTTTTATATATCTCCAAAGCAAAGGGTCTCTGCTTACTGATCACCATGTGCACTGCTTCCTTCTGCCACACTTTTCTGTCATGATGTTTTGTTTTACTTAAAGCCTAGTGGAATTGAGCTAGCCTTCTATGTATTAAGACCTCTAAAACCATAAGCCACCAAATAAACTTTTCCTCTTATCGAGTTTTTCTGATCAAGTCTTTTAGTCACAGTGATGAAAAACTTGACTAAAACAATTTTAAACATCATCTCACTTTAACATCTGCCTTTTGAAATGAGGTTTAATCCAGTGCATTACATATTCTGCACACAAACTTTCAGAAAACTGTGCCATCAGCACAAACATCTAACTTTAGATTATATTTTATTATCCATTTTGATTTAGTATTATTTTTCATATGGTTAGACTTAGACAATTCATTGCTCTTAACAATAAAAAATACATGCATATAGATTCCTCTTTTTGTTTGGATAATATTTTGACTCATTGGTTTTTTACTACAGTATTATATGTTTATAATATACATCAGTTTGACTTAATGCAAATACATTATTTGCTTTTGTAAACCAGATGTTTTGAGGTATTTCATGTACAATTTATTTCTCAGATAAATTCTGTAAAAATGCTTTAATTTCTTCTTCTATTAAAAGACAATCATGGATGGGCGTGGTGGCTCACGTTTGTAATCCCAGCACTTTGGGAGGCTGAGACAGGAGAATCGCGAGTTCAAGGCCAGTCTCAGCAAAGGCGAGGTGCTAAGCAACTCAGTGAGACCGTGTCGCCACATAAAACACAAAATAGGGGATGTAGCTAAGTGGTCAACTTCCCCTGAGTTTAATCCCCAGTACCAAAAAAAAAAGACAAACATGCTGAAATTTTATTGGCAAATATTATAGAATACATTGAGAAGCATTTGCTTTCTATTTAGTGATAAGTTTTATCGAAACATATTATGTGTGTAGTTGAGGCTTTTATGTACTTCTGTAATTTTCTATTTTCTTTTCAAATCTGTATGCAGTATATGAAGTAGTATATGAATATGACATTTATATGATACTCATATGGTGCTTTTTACTGTTTGCTGGATGTAAATGTGACAAAATTTTGTTTGGAACTTAGAAAACATTTTTCTCATAATTTATTTTTTTTCTATTCTTAAAAGTATATTCTCTTTCCCTTCACCCTTCCAATTTCAACTGTATGGACAAATACAGTTGTATTTTTATATGTTATCAAGGTTTAAAAGGGTGGTTATATCTGTAAGTCAGTGCTAGTGATGGAGAAGTAGGTATCATCAATAGCCACACAGGTTTCACCAATAGATAGCAACTTACAATCCACCTGCTGTTCATGATTCATTTTTTATTTCACATGTACATGAATATTGTTTAATTTTTTTGTTCTCTAATTTCTTAAGACATTGACCTTTTTGTGAATATCAAACACCTATATATCATCAGTATAAAGAGGCTATTTAATTTGCTAGCCTATTTTTCTCTTGATGTTGCTATATTTTATTATTAAAAGTATTTAGTTACATATGAAGTAATTAGTTTATCTCATCTGTCATTTTGTACTTTAATGGTATCATTTGATTAACTATTTTAATGCTCAATTTATAAATTTCTAATATATTGGGTAACTTCTAATATGTTGTGTAAAGAAATAAGTCCCAGTTTTTCTATGTGGTTCTCAGGGTTGAAACCAGGGTTGCCATTCTATTCAAAACTAGAATTAAGTTTTAATGTTATTTTGAGGGTTTCAGTAAGTTATCTAAGTTCTCCTTGAAATTTTAATTCTTTTTTCATAACCTCTCAAACAGATGATATTATGAATATGTGCCACCACATTCACATATTCATATTTACATATTCATTACCTCTGAATGGATTATTATCTGTTATCAAGCAAGAATAGAATAACCTTTTTGTTGTCACATTGATACTCTATTTTTCCAGCAGCTTTCTTTAGAAATAGACAGGAAAAAAATCCTAGAAATACCTGAATTGCATATCCTGGGCAGTGTTTTTTTCTTTGCACTGATAGGTTTCAGGGTTTCCTTTATTTACTTACTTATTTATATATTTATTCATTCATTTATTTATCATTAATTAATTAATTTATTTACTGTAATTATACATGATAGCAGAATGCTTTTCGATTCATTATACAAAAATGAAAAAAGTTTTTTCTTTCACTTCTCTAGTTGTACATTTGTTGCACCATTTGTGCAATTATACATGTATCTAGGCTATTATTTTCATCTCATTCCACCATATTTTCTACACCAATGCCCCCTTTGCTTAGCATGATATTCTACAACTCCATCCATTTGCCAAAAAAAGCCATAATTGTATTCTCTTTATATGCTGAGTAATATTTTATTATGTTTATATACAGTGTATTACTTATACATTAATCTATTGAAGAGCATCTACATTGGTTCCACAACTCAAAAACAATTCACAATACTTTGGCTATTGTGAACTGTGCTGCAATAAATATTGATGTGGCTGCATACTGTTTTTAAGTCCTTTGAGGTACAAAGTGAGGAGTGGAATAATTGTATTAAATGGTGGTACCATTTCAAGTTTCTTAAAGAATCTTCATACTGCTTTCCAGATTGGCTGATAAAATTTGCAGTTCCACCAGTAATGTGATTATGCCTGCTCACCTATATCCTCGCCAACAATTATTGTGCTTGTATTCTTAATAACTGTCATTCTGACTGTAGTGAAATGTAAATTTAGAGTAGTTTTTATTTTCATTTTTCTAATTACTAGAGATATTGAGCTTTTTAAAATGTTTGATGATTAATTGTATATCTCCTGCTGAGGAAGTGTCCGTTCAGTTTCTTAGCCCATTTATTGATTGAGTTTGTTTTTATGGTGTAAAATATTTTGAATTCATTATATATTCTGGCGACTAGTGTTCTTACATACATGTGGAAAAAATTTGCTTCCAAACTGTACGATCTCTCTTTACTTCATTGATTGTATGTTTTGAATCATTTTAGTTTGAATACATCCCATTTATTTATTCTTGATTTTATTTCTTGTGCTTTAGAATTCCTGTTAATGATGTCAGGGACTAATATCACATGATAAAGGTTTGGACAAACTTTTTCTTTGATGAGATGTAGGGTTTCTGGTTTAATTACTAGGTGCTTGATCCACTTTGAATTCAGTTTTGTGCATGGTGAGGCATAGTGATTTAATTTCATTTTGCTACATATGTATTTCCACTTTTCTCCAATGAAAGTTTTGGTGCCTTTGTCTAGTATGAGATAACTGTATTTATGTGGGTTTGTCTCAGTGTCTTCTATTCTGTTCAACTTATCTACATGTCAATTTTGGTGCTAAAAACATGCAGTTTTTGTTACTAGAGCTTTTTAGGATAGTTTAAGTTCTGGTTTTGTGATGCCTCCTTCTTCACTGTTTTTGCTAGGGATTAGTTTGTCTATTCTGGGTATCTTATTTCTCCAAATAAATAATTGCTTTTCCTATTTTTAAGAGGAAGGATGTTAAAATTTTAATTGACATCATATCAAATCTTTATAACACTTTTGGAGGTATGGCCAATTCTTTTTCATTTATTTATTCTACTTATGTATACATGACAGCAGAATGCATTTTATTTAATTGTACACAGATGGAGCACAACTTTTTATTCTCTGGTTTTATGTGATATAAAATCACATCATATATGCAATCATACATGATGCTAGGGCTATGGTGTCCATCTCTTTCCATCATATGTACTGTACTCATCTGCCCACCTCCTCCTTCCTTTTTGACCAAACTTTCTCCATTCTTTTTGTGTCTTCACCTCCATTATGCATCAGTATTGACTTATCAGAGAGAACATTTGGTATTTGGTGTTCTGAAATTGGCTTACTTCACTTAGCATGATATTTTCCAACTCCTTCCATTGACATGCAAATGCTACAATTTTATTCTCTTTTATTGCTAAGTAATATTCCATGGAGTATATATACCACAGTTTTTTTATCCATTCATCTATTGAAGGGCAGCTAGGTTGGTTGCACAATTTAACAAATGTGAATTGTGCTGCTATAAACATTGAAGTGGCTACATTATTGTAGTATGCTCTTTTTAAATCCTTTGGGTGTAGACTGAGGTGTAGGGTAGCTGGGGCAAATGGTGGTTCCATTCCAAGTTTTCTAAGAAATTTCTATACTGCTTTCCAGATTGCTAGTACCAATTTGCAGTCCCACTGGCAATGTGTAAGTGTGCCTTTTCCCCAACAAACTTGCCAACACTTATTGTTTTTTTAAATATCCTTTATAATTTCTATTCTGACTGGTGTGAGATTAAAAACTTCGAGTAGTTTTGATTTGCATTGCTCTAATTGCTAGAGATGTTGAACACTGTTTTATGTGTCTGTTGATTGATTGCAAATCTTTTTTCTGAGTAGTGTCTATTCAGCTGCTTAACTCATTTATTGATTATGTTGTTTTTTAGGTGTTAAGATTTTAGTGTTCTTTATATGTCCTGCACATTAGTGCTCTATCAGATGTGCATGTGGCAAAAATTTGTTCCCAGAATGTAGGCTGTCTGTTCACTTTATTGTTTCTTTTGCTGAGAAGAAGCATTTTAGTTTGAATCCATCCCATTCAATGATTCTTGATTTTATTTCATCACAGATATATAGTAAGGCAGTAAATGTGTAGGTGATGATTTTATATCCTGCTTTTTGCTGAGTGTATTTATTAATTCTAAAACCCTTCTGGGGAAACTTTTGGATCGTCTAAGTATAGAATTATTTCATTGGCAGATAATAATAATTCGAGTTCTTTTTTTTTTTCTATTTGTATTCCTTTAATTTTTTTTTTATTCTGTCTAATTGATCTGGCTAGAGTTCCAAGGACTATGTTAAGCAGAAGTGATAAAAGAGAGCATCTCTGTCTTTTTATAGTTTTTAGAGTAAATGCTTTAAATTTTTCTCTAGTTAGAATGATGTTGGCCTTGGGTTTAGCATACATAGCTTTCTCAGTATTGGGTGTGCTCCTACTTTGCCTAATTTTTCTAGTTTTTTGCAAATAAAATGTGATGTATTTTCATAATTATTTTTCTGCATGTATTGATAAAATCATATGATTCTTATCTTTTATATCTATTGATGTGATAAATTACATTATTGATTTTTCATATGTTGAACCAACTTGAATCCCTGGAATGTACCTCACTTGATCATGGTGCACTATCTTTTCAAATATGTTTCTGCCAGTGTATTTATTTTAATTGATGAGGTTAGTCCACTGATATTCAGGGTTTTTATTGAAATTTCTATTCCCAGTCATTTTGGTTTATTTTTGGTTTTTAACTTGACTTGGTTTCTCCTTTGATTGGCCTTTTCTTTAGGGTATTTGTTTCCTTCCCTTATTTTTATTGTTGTATTTTATTTCATTTTCATGAAATACTTTTTGGAGAATGTTCTCT
Source organism: Xerus rutilus (assembly GCA_028644305.1). Taxonomy (NCBI): domain Eukaryota; kingdom Metazoa; phylum Chordata; class Mammalia; order Rodentia; family Sciuridae; genus Xerus; species Xerus rutilus. The sequence goes on from JAQQSJ010000020.1 coordinate 4,019,393, forward strand.
GTGCAGGCTTTCTTGCTATAAATTCTTTTAACTTTGTTTATTATGGAAGGACTTTATTTTATCATCAGATCTGAAGCTTAATTTTGCTGGATATAAGATTCTTGGATGTCATCAATCATTCAGAACTTAGTATATGTTGTTCCAAGGGCTCCTATACTTGAGAGTCTGGGTTGAAAATTTACTGAGATGTGGATTGGTCTTCCTCTCTATACGATGTGATTTATTTCTCTCTCAGTCTTTTAAGTTCTTTCTTTTCTGTATGCTAAAAATTTTTAACATAATATGTCTTGGTGTATATCTATTGTGATTTTGTATATTTGGTCCTGTAAGCCTCTTGTATTTGATTTTCCAATTCAGCCTTTATGTTTAATTTTTTCTTGTATTATTTTATTGAAGAGATTGTAAATTTCTTTGCTTTTAATCTCCATGCCCTCTTCTATTCTGCTAAATCTTGAATTATTTTTAATGTTATCCCATAATGCTTGGATGTTCTGTTTATAGTTTCTTACCATTTTTACTCTGTAGTCAATTTTATTTTTAAGATTGTATATTTTGTCTTCATTGTCTGAATTTCTGTTTTCCAAGTGATCTAGTCTGTTGGTAATGACTTATTCATTACTCTAAGATGGCTTTTTGTTTTCTTGATTTCAACTTTTTTCACAATCTCTACTCTTTCTTCCAGTTCTTTATGTTTCCCTTGGTATTTTTTCTTTTTCTTTTTTTCCTTTTTTTTTACAGCTGTCAGTTTGGGCAGAATCTCCTTTCCAAATTTTGAATCTAAAATCATTTTTAGATTTGGCTACATATGATAATTACATCAAATCTGTACAAAACAATTGTCTCAGTTTTGTTCATGGATTGAGATTTCCTAATAAACTATGATTTCCATTGTTTGTTTAAAGGGGTACATCAAAGGCATGGATAAGGTTTCAAGGGTGCTTTCTTGCTTCATGTTGTCTTGCAGTCAGTAAGTTGATTTAATTTATTTAATTTGCCAATAGCATGCAGTGTACATGGCAGTGTATCAGTTTTATGTTAGGGCCTAAAATATCTTGAATGCTTTTATTATATTTTTTTCTTTCTAAACACCATCAACTTCATGAAAACAAGCCTATATTAGACTTAAGAAGATAAGATGCCATGACGAGAATAAAAGTGCCAAGGGGGCAGTTAACTCTTACTCAGAAGCAGAGTAACAATGTCAAAAATCCTTATAGAGCCCAGCTGAAATTGAAGATTAACCTAGGTAAACGCAGCATAAATTGTTCCCAGTCATGACCTAACAGTGTTACTCATACATTGTTAAGCTTGGTGTGGCTTCTTATATTTGATAGCTATTTAGCAAACATGCCTATTACATACAGAATGCTCAAAATAATTACATGCTAATTTCAAATTAACTGATGAGCCATAGCCATGAAACAAGTCCTGAGCTTCTGTTCCTCTGACTTATGTTTACACTCTTGTTAGATAATTTTGAATTAAATAGAAATGCATGTAGATGTGAAAATATGTTACCAGTGCTTAAACTCACACAGTACTCCATACCAAAGGATGAAACTGATAATCACAGTCTAAGATGAGTTCCAGGCTAAAATGCAAAATAAGGATTTTGTCTTTTATCTGTGCCCTTCACATCTAAATTCAGTGTTTATTGTGAGGACACATCTAAGGTCCACATGAAATTTATATCATCTGGGATTATCCATTCATTACTTACTGTTTGATGTCTGCAATGAGACTGTATTCGCGTCAAACAACAATTGTGGAGCAATGTTCTACCTTTGGGTACTTGTTTCTCCCAGGGCACCATTTCTTCCTCACTTGAGTAAAGAAGAGAAGGAAGTCAAGTTTTCTCACCTCTGATGAAAAAGAATATTTCAGGTAATTAACTTCTCTGATATCTGAGGCATTAGATCCCTCAGTTCTGCACTTATATTATGGCAGCAACTTCCCAGCTGAGGATGTAGCACAACTGTAATATGAATGATCTGCACTGTAAAGTGATGAAAGCTTAACACAATGCATGTGTTAAAAATTTGATGCCAAAAATATGTGTAATTAATTAATATTGCATTGGCAACTCATTAACATGAACATACTTTTATATATATTGTGTTAAATAAATTATTACAATTTGTTTTTTTAAGGGGAAATGGTTCACGTCTCCTTTGGGGGGTTCTTCTTCTTGTTGAGGAGGATGAAATCCTCCTGAGAAATTAAAGTATGAGATAATTGGTAAAAAACAAAAGACAAAGGGGTAATTATAGTTTCAATAGGTTGGAGCCACAGATATCTCAACAGGAGAAAATGTTTCCCATAGCTTATTTAAAGGGGTGTATAAAAGGCTGGGGTAAGATTTCAAGGATGCAGTCTTGATTCCTGGTGTCTTGCAATAAGGAGGTTGATTGACATTTCAGCAGGTCACACTCATCTCAGAGAGGCTATGTGGCTACAGTAGGTCACCTCATCTCTGGTGTTGTCTGAGACTTTTGGAAATGCTACAATATGGCTCAGAATGTCTGGGCAGTAAACCAGAAGAAATATCAACTGGTAATTCTCAGACATCAGATTCTCATATTCAAATGACTACAATGCATGATGGTCCACATACCACCCACAATGGCTCTCTAAATTTCCCTTGTTTCTCTTAATTTATTATGTTACCACTAAAATTTCAAAGTTACACATGTGGCTTATATTTAATATTCATGGACAGAGTTCCTATAGTAGGTTGTCTCCTTTTGCAGAAATCAGACTGCATACTCAAATGATGAGAGGATAAGCTGGGTGTAATTTTTCATTTGTTTAGTTCCAGTCAGTTGGATCAATGACACAGGAGGGTTACAAATTTGAGGTCAGCTTCAGCAACTCATTGAGACCCTGTCACAAAATAAATTTTAAAAAGGACTGGGAATAGAGCTTAGTGGAAAAGTTTTCCTGGATTAAAACATGAATACACATTCAACCAAAAAATAAAGATTATAAAACCTGAAAATTTAAATTAATTCTCATTGTATTATTTACAATTATGAATAGACAATGTTGTTATTGGTAAATTGATATAACCTGACATTACAGGTAAAATCCAAATGTCCCCTTTTGAATGTCAGCTTTTCTTCAATGTAGGAGATTCTTTCTGAATAGTGTTGTGACAAAGAATCTCTCCATCTGGTCTTCTGCTACCATATTTTGAAGTTCTTTACCTACCCCTTATAGTTAGAAGATCTGAGCTTGAAACTTTGTCCATGCAGGGTTGGTGGGATGTAAATTATTTAATCATAATCAGAGATAGACAAAGTAGGTGGTATTTACAATCTGTGATATTATTTTTTTGGCTCAAGAAAAGCTCTGAATATATTTTCATATTCTTTAATATCTGAGTGGCTTTCTCTTAAGCTCTATCACTCTGAGCTTTAGATTCTTGTGGACTTCTCAAGAGATTTTCTGGACACAGCAGAAGCCAGAAAATGTAAGTCTGCAGGGTTAGGTATTGTATAAAAGAGGATGAGAGCTTTTTGAAAACAGCTAGTATTAATTGGGGGAACCTGGGATTTTCTAAGATCAGGTATTGAATTTGTAAATTCCTCTTCAATGCTGATACAGCTTAATATTTTGTCTGTTATGGTCCATTTGTTAATGCTTGACTGATATACAGGATTTTGGTCATTTTTCCTCTGCCACTTTGGTTATCTTTGAATTATATGGAGTTTTCTCTGTGCAGTTCCTTGTCTATACCTTTCACTTACCCAAAATGGATTATAAAGACAGGAAGGGTAATTATAGGAAAATTCTGACTCATATATACAAATTATATTTGATATATCTATGGTATTTATCATTCCTTTTTACTCTTTCTTAATCAGAAAACACTTCTTTTCTACTGTGTTTTTGAATTTATGGAAAGTATGCTCTTCCTCTATGACCCGCTCAAAATATTTTTATTTACAGTGATGGAATGAAACTTAGGGCCTTGCATAGTCTAGACATGTGCTCTGCAAGGGAGTTGCATACCAGAATCCAGAACAATTTATATTTTCCCTCTCAGCAATATGGTCTTTGCATCTAGTTTGCTATATTTTAAAATATTTACTTATGTTCCATTTTTTATTATTTTTTAAATTGTAGTCATAGTTGGACAGTATGCCTTTATTTTATTGGTCTATGTATATGAAATTCTTCAGCACAAATCCAGTGCCTCACACATACAAGGTAAGCACTCTGCCCCTGAACTAAAGCCCCCATGTTTCATTTTAAATAACCAAGCATTTTAATCCACTTTTCCTTATATATAGATGGCACTTTAAAAATGTCTTGTTATTGATAATGAGCATTGAAATGCCAGAAAAGCAGAGAAGAATCTGTTGTAATTCAGATGTAAAATATCACAGTTGAAGTCACATTTCAAGGGCAGGAGATCCCTTTTTGACTCATGGACTACTGTTCACAGTATATCTCCAGTCCTTGTAAAAAAAACTTCAAGGACAGTTCCTCAATTTTTATTTGTACATAGTCTTAAAAATTTATTAGCCTGGCCTAAGGCAGGGGCTATCATAATGCTTTGTTTTAGCTTCTCAAAGGAAGCTTGGTATTCTGGTGTATGACTCAAATTTTTAATATTTTTTTTCCTTTTAGGTCCCATATGGAGGTTTATCTATTGTTCAAATTTAGGAGCCTAAATTTGACAGCACTTGACTCTTTCAGTCAGCTTTACCATTGTTGTGACTAAATTTTCTGACAAAAGCGATTTTAGAGAAGAAAAATGTATTTAGGGGCTCACAGTATCAAGATGGCCAGCTCCACACTTCTGAGGCTGGAATGAGACAGAATGTTGTGACAGAAGATGGTGGTAAAGAAAAGCATCTAGGAACCTGGCCTCAGGAAGCAAAGAAAGAGCTCTGTTTATATATATATATATATTATATGCAAGATATATATAATATATACCTGTTAATATATAATATATATATACATATATACACACACACACAGACACACACAAACACACACACACGCCAAAGGCCATGCCCTTAGAAATCAACCTCAAACAGCCATATTCTACATTTCTATAATTACTATGCAGTGAATATCTACCAGAGAATTAATGCATTGAATAGATAAGACTCTCATAACCCAATAATTTTATGTCTAAATATTCTTGATTTTTTTCACACGTAAGTGTTTAAGGACAACTAAAATTAATCATAACAGATATTCCCAGGCCAGGTGCCATGAGGCATGCCTGTAATCTCAGCACTTTGTGAGGCTGAGACAGGAGAATTGCAAGTTAAAAGCCAGACTCAGGAACTGGTGAGGCACTAAGCAAATCAATGTGACCCTATTTCTAAATAAAACAAAATAGGGCTGGTGATATGGCTCAGTGGTCAAATTCCCTTGAGTTCATTCCCTGGTGCCAAACAAAACAAAACAAAACAAAACGAAGTAAAAGGTATTTACAAGAACCCATGTAACTGTATCTGGTTCCTGACTTCTTTGAAGCTCAAGTAGCTTGCTTTAGATCTGATATTAAAATTAAGGTATATTGGTAAATCTGAATCCCAGGTAACTTGTTTATAGAATAAGTCATTTTATTGGAAAGCTTACATTCACATGAAGTGAGGTGTGTTAGAGAAATAGTAATATTTGAAAATCAGAGATTATTATTTGAGTTTGCTAAGATGAAATCATTCTTATTTTGCAAAAAAAAAAAATTATCCAGTTGTAAACTTCAAAGCTAACACTTTTGATTGAATTTCATAAAATAAAGTATAAAAATTTTAAATCATTTTTAAGACCATCCAGCAGCACTGGAGGTTGACTTTTGTATTGAAGTCCTGTCATTCAATAATAGTAATTAGCTATTTATTTTTATAGAGATAAAAAATAATGCATCTTTTAAATATTTCTCTTTGAAAAAGACATAGTTACTAAGCATTGAAATTAGTAAAGTGTATGGAGTAGTTAGTGTGAGGTGATAACTTAAACATCTCTTGGGTTATTCCCAAATTAGCATTTATCATTATGATATTGTTTTCATTTTTATTAAGGCAGAATTTGGGTACCAGAAGGTATTTGACAAAGCCAATTCTAGTTATAAAAGTCTGCCTATAGTAGGCTGAATCCCTATCAATATCTCTCTTTTAATGGAGTATTATTTATTATATCTTCCAGGGGCATGTTGCCTCCTCCTTAAACAAACAAACAAACAAACACACTATATATATAGTGATAACACTGATTATTCTTCTCAGTGTCTTATTTTTCCATACAGCATGTTTTTTTTGTACCAGGCATTAAACTTGAGGGCAGTCAAACACTGAACCCCCACATTTTAGCTCTTTTTATTTTTATTTTTCTATTGAGACATGCCTCATAAGTTGCTAAGTCTGTTTTTTAACGTGTTATCTTCCTGTCTCAGCTTCCTGAGATGCTGGTATAATAGGGATACACTACCACACATGGTGGACATTTTTACTTTTAAAAAAAAATCAAAAAGAAGTCAAGGAATGTACTTCAGCCTTCCTGGTTTTAATCCCCAGACCCTTCCTCAAATATGGGTCATAATCACTAAACAAACCTATATATATATGAGCCCCTATAGCTGTCTTTTTGCTTGCTGGATTTTTGAGTGTGTGCAATTGTTCAGCCTATCAGTCTCTCTCTGAATTCAAGTTGTTGGAATACTGTCACAGAAGTAATTGCTCTGCCCCAGTTAAGAGTGTCCCCTTACCAAATGGGTGCTCTTTAAGATCTCCAAATAGCTGACCATCCCTGTCACCAAGTCATGATCTAGTGGTTCCAACATCAGAAGCCATGTCTTTGTGCAACTTTTCTCACTATGTGGGGCGGGGGTTGGCTAGAAGGCATGAAAGAAGCCAAGTCCCCTTCACTCATTTCTGTATAACCCAGGGAGATTGTTATCTTCTTTTTGGGACTCAGGTTTGTGTTGAGTTGTGTCTCATTCTTTTTATCTTTTTTTTTTTTTTTTTTTTTTTTGGTTAGTGACATGCGATTTCTGCCTTAGGGCATCCAAGACAATATAGCTTCTTATGGTCACATAGTACTGAAGGCATTCTTAGAAGATCCCAGAATAATTTCCAAGGGCTACCTAGAAAGTCTAGAAATGATATGAGAAGCACTGTAACTTGTCCAAATTCACACTACTATAAAAATAAAGAAACAGGTCTAAACCAACCTCCATCTCCGCAATGTGTGGGTTCTAACTGAACCTAAACTTCACTGGGAGTGTTGTGTCAGGGTGTGTTGATATAACTACAGTTTTCATATCACAATTGAGCAGTCAGAAGGAGAATTCAAAGTGGTCTTGTGTGAGGGAAAGACTCAGTTTAGGGGAATCCAGGAAGTAATTTTATTTTCCTGGTGATGGATCAAACAGAAATTGGAACTCTGGTAGCCTTCTAGAGCCATCACCAGGGAGATAACTTGTCATGAGACTCCAGAGACTGGGATGTTCTCATCCAGTCTCCCAAATTGCCAACTCTCACTCCTCAGTAAATAGTGGAGTGGGGAGTTCATCCACATCTGAAGACACTGGGTCAACTTTTGACCCTGATGCTTGTGACAATTTTGTTGGAGAAGCTCAGATGTACTACAGGACAGTCATTGGTAGGTCAGAACTGGTATTCTCACCTATCTGATGCCCCCATGAATGCCTTTGGATCTTCCTCATTGGTATACTTTATGTGCACACACAAATGTATATGTAAAGGAACCAAGGAAATACTTGTTTCTGAGTTCAACATGATGTACAATTGTTGTCTTACTCCTTCTGTGGTTCCATACAGAGAGACTAGCATTGACTATCTGATCAATGGAGAATAGCAGTGAGAAATCTTGACTACAGGACACAGAACCATGTGTGTGTGTTTGTGTGTATGTGTGTGTGTGTGTGTGTGTTGTGATCACAAACATGGTGAAAGCTAATAAGGGGCTTACCCTAGACATCCCCTAGCATCCACAGGGTACAGATGCAGGATGGAAAAGTTTGCCACCAGGATCAATATGTTTTAAAAGTAACAATATATGGTAACCTTCTGTTAACCATAAGGCAAATATTAATAAAGTACATATGGATCTATTCCAATAAAGAGCTACAAAAGTCAGCCTAGGCCAGATGTGGTGGCTTACACCTGTAATTCTATTAATTTGGATGACTGAGGCAAGAGGATTGCAATTTCAAAGCCAGCTTCAGTAGCAGCAAGTCACTTAACAAATTCAATGAGATTCTGTCTCTAAATAAATCCAGAATAGGCCTGGGGATGTTGCTCACTGGTTGAGAGCTCCTGAGTTTAATCCCCAGTGCCCCCAACACACAGACATTGAACATAGAGCCTTATATATCAGATTTTCTAAGGCAAGGTTTTTATATATTTTAAGTTAAATGTATGAATTTAATAAAATTTGGATCTATATTTGGGCTCTGTACTAAATGTTTTGAACTCAGAAATTAACAAAGTAATCAGAATAATTATATCAAGGTATGCAATAATAGCTTGAGGACATTTCTTAAAATAATGGATAAGAATAAATTTTAGTAACTTTGCAGAACAGCTTCTTTCTTCTTAAAAATATTTTAACCAGTTGTTCCCCCACAATATCAAATATGATATACCTATAAAGTTTTCATTTAATAGCTAAATGAGGACTCAGAGTTATTTACTTGCTGAGTTTTAGTAAATTTCATAGAAATTCTGTTTTATTTAGAAGGGTTTGCCACATTGCCCTAGTTACCTAGTTACCTGATTTAACAGGAAAAATAATGCTAAATGAGCCAATTATTGGATTTTGAAGCACTAACTAGAAATTTGGAAAATGGGAACAAGAAACTCACATCTCCAAATTTATAGAAGAGAGTTAAAATTCAAGTTTCTACTGATATAAAACTTAATTTACTTTATTCAATTTATTATATAACTTGTGAACAGAAATAGACATTTGATGAATTAATGCTATTTTTATCAGATTATTTAGGCTTTTGCAAATCTGCCAGATAATAGTATTTAGAGGATAATATTATCTTAGTGAAGCCCTAAACAACTCAGTTAGATCCATTAGCTAAATTAAATATTAAAAAGGGATATGGTTGTGTCTCACTGGTTAAGCATCCCCTGAGTTTAATACTCAGTACCAAAAGATCAATCAATCAATCAATCAATCAATCAATCAATATAAATAATAGCCTCAGAAGCAATTGAATCAACAGGAATTGTGATTTGCTTTACCATAAAGTCGATTTTAATTTTGGTTTGAGATTTTGATTCTATTGGAGCTTTGATCATGGAGGTAATGGGTACTAAAACTGGGATTTGAATCTCACTGAACACTGCCAAGGAGAAAGTATGCAGTTCCTTTGGTAACACTTTGGCTACAATGATTAGCACAATTCCTGATGCAAAAGATATTCCCTTTCATTGGGACAGAGCCAAAAAACTCTTTAAGGCCTCACATTCAATTTTAAATCTCCAAGGTTTTTCTTAATGTAAGAGCCCTCACTCAGGTAATTTGTACAACTCAGATTTCTTATAGCCAACACTACATGAGAGAGAAAATGTCAGCTTATCAAGGATCAAATGAATATTAAAAAATACAATGCACCTCTCAGAAAAGATACAACCAGACAGACCTCAGCTTCTTTGAAGTGATTACCATCACAGTCCCAAACACTTTCTTGAATTTTACTTCTTTTTCACTGCCTCACACATGTGCATGTGTTTACTTTGAAAATATATTCATTAAAAACAATTCTACTTTATGTTATATTGATGTAAAAATAAAACTACATAAACTACAAAGACTACAAAAACTCAAAGAAATTCAAAAGTTAAAGACTTTGATGGGAAACTCAGAAGACACCGACACCTACAGGCCAGGTATTTAAATATTCATCTCCAATGCTTATCAAAAAGAGTTTTATGTGAAGTTCAAAAGATGATGGAAAAAAATGGCCTGCACATTTTTCCAGTTTTAAATTGAATGGAAGACTGAAGCTATCAAGGGATCAGGCAATCTTCAAAATTAAACACAAGTATTGTATGAAAATAGAAATCTGGGTAAATCAATTTGCTTAGTTGCAGCTTCCCCATTAGATTTACAAGAAAAGATTTGTTAAGTCATAACCTATTAGGAGTAATTTCAAGGAAAGAGAACACTTCTCCATGTAGCATTAAGAGACTAGTTTCTCAAGAAACATCAAATAGCTAAAATGCCAAGGAAGATGAAATTAAGCAAAGAATAACAGTACATTCACATATGAATCAGAATTTAGAAGCTGCCTGTTGGAGTTATTGTTGACACTCAGAACAGTCATTGGAGTGTCAATCATATATTCTAGTAGGTTTATGCACTGCTTTGACAGATATTACTGAATGTTCAATGCCTTCCCATGATACAAACTCGATTACATAGCCAGGCATGGTGGTGCACTTCTCTAATGCCAGCAGCTTGTGAGTTTGTGTTGGGAGAATTGCAACTTTAAAGCCAGCCTCAGCAATGTATCAGTGCTCTGAGCAAATTGGTAAGACCCTGTGTCTAAATAAAATATATAAGAAAAATGGACTTGAAAGAGGTTTCAGTGGGTAAGTACTCTTGAGTTTAGTTCTCAGTACCAAAAGAAAAAATATTATATAGAAGATGTAATTTGCAAGAACTCTAGCCTTCAGAGCAGGCATTGTGGAGCAGTAAAGTGCTTGCCTGACACATGTGAGTTAATAGATTCCTTCATAAGCTCCCCATACAAATAAATAAGATAAAAGCATTGTGTTCATCTACAACTAAAAGTATTTTTTTAAAAAGTCTGGTTATCTATTGCTGCTATAAAAAGGGTTACAAAGATTCTTTTACAGTTATGGATGACGTAAGTCCAAGATTTTAAATGCGACTGTGTGACTTGACTAATATCAAAGTAGTGGCTGGGACATACTACCTCTCAAGACTCTAAGAAAGAATAATTTTTTGCAGCATCTCAAATATAATGGCTTTGGGTGTTTCTTAGTTTGTACCCACAAAAGCCTAAAAAAAATAGAGTACTGACAGTTTAGCTTTTAGGTACAGTCAACAACATCATCAATAGAATAACTAAAGCCCAATTAATAATATCAAGAAGTAAAATATAGGAGAGCATAAAATTAAAAACTTCTGCACAACAAAGGAAATAATTAAAAATGTGAAGAGAGAACTTACAGAATAACAAAAAATCATCTTTTGACAGAATTAATATATAGAATATATATCTCAAAAATCTTCACACAAAAAATCAAATAACCCAATTAATAAACACAGGCAAGTTAATCAAACTAGAATTTATCAAAAGAATAAAACAAAAGGGCTCAGTGGTAGAGTACTCCAATATCATGTGTAAGGCACTGAGCAAAATCCTTAGCACCACAAAAAAGAAAAAAAGAGTGAAAGAAAGAAAAAAAGAGTGAAAGAAGAAGGGAGGGAGAGTATGTGTAAAAATAAAAACAAATAATCCAGAATGAATAAAAAGTGTTCAAAATTATTAGCAATAAGAAAAATGCAAATAAAAACTACATTAAGATTTTCTCATTTACCAGTCAGAATGACAGCCATCAATAATATATAATAAACACTGGAGAGGATGTGGAGAAAAAAGAGTTATACAATACTGGTGAGACTGTAAATTAGTAGACACACTATGGAAATCAGTATCGAGGATTCTCAAAAGACTAGGTATGGTACCAGCATATGACCCAGGTATGCCTGTTGCAGTATTTATTCTGCAGTATTGTCATATTATTAAAGTAACACACACCACACACACACACACACACACACACACACACACATACCCATGTTTATAGCAGCACAATTTAAAATAACCAAACTGTGGAGACAGCCTAGATTTAAGAACAGTGTAGTACAAATAAAAATAAAATTTTATTTCATGACACACACCAAATAATTATTATAGCATTTTCTGAAAAGTAGATGGTGCTAGGAACAATCTTGTTAGGAAAAATAAGTCAAAATAAAGGTTTTATATTTTCTTTCATATGTGTAAGCTAGCTAAGAAAAGGAGAATAAAAGATGGGATGAATCATCTGAAAATCAAAAGGAGATCAATAGAGAAAAAAAAATGAAGAAATGTGAGGTGAGGAGAAAAGGAAGAAGTTCTGCAAAGTCATATTGGCCAAATTAGATTGTTGTGCATGTGTGAATATGTAACAACAAATTTCATCATCATGTACAACTATAATACACAAATAAAAATATAAAAAATAAAGTATTAGAAAAAATATGATAGATTCTCCAATGAGCTTGTTCTTCCAAAAATTATATTTAAGGATATATGAAAGTGAAGGCTTTGCACACAATAAGTGAGGTGAGTCCTGGATCTGAAGACTGGAAAACATGGTAAAAAGTGCTTCAAGAGAGGTAAAGGAAAAGAATATTAGAGGACACTGCCTTTGGTTTTTTGAAAAGAAAAAAAAAATAGAAATCATCAAACCTACATGAGTTTATTTGAGAAAATTAAAGTCAGCTTGAGAGCAGAGGACAGAGCCACATTTAGACAGAGAGCTGTAACTGTGTTATTTGCTATACACCTGTTATCATTTCTGAGAACTATAGTGCCATGGATTAAACTCATTACAAACCCATGATTTGCATGCTATTATTACATTCCACCTACAATGCATGTTGGCCATTGACTTTACCTTTCCATTTGTGCTCATCTCTCTTATCTCCCTTTCTGAGTGTTTTTGTGTATTTGTGTGTGTGTGTGCATCCATGTGTGTGTGTGCACATGCACACACATGTGTGAATGTGCAGGGGTTCTTCCCAGATTTCTGAGATTCTGTCCTGAAAATTTATGTGACACCATTTCCCTAAAAGGCACTTTTGCCGCTTAAAGTCAGTGTATCTAAATTCTCCATTTCACGTGGTTGGGAAAGATGAGGAAATTGAAAGGCCCACATCATTTGCTAATTATATATTTAAAATAAATAAAAATCTCAGTGCCTCTAAATGAGTTAATTATTATTCACCTTCTTATGCAGGGTGTCTCAGAGGGCCTCAAATATATTGAGTGATGGTGCTGGCACTGCCTTTGACCTGAAACATTTGGATCATGTACCAGGTTAGACAACTGTATATCTACTTTGATTAGATGTAATTTATTAGTCCTGAATATTGTTGTGTCCCTGCCTGAAAAGACCTGGAAAATATGTAGATTATATGGAATATTTAGAACCATCATTTTCAGCACACATAACAAGGCCCATTTTATAACAGCTATTCACATTCTGGAAGTAAGGAAACTTCACCAGCCCTACGCAGGTGGAGAAATAATTTCCTTTGGGAAAAAAAGCAGCCATTTGTTAAATTGATTGAAAAAGCTTTTAAGCAGTGATATAATACTACACTAAAAAAGAAGGGTGAGTTGAACTTACTTTGATTTCTACAGAGTTGAGTGGCTATTTCATAGAGAGTAGAAAACAAGTTAGTCTGTAGAAAACTAATATGGGTTAATTGACTGCTACTTCGGAAAGTGAGGTTCCTGCACTCAAATAAATGGAAGAAGGACTGGAGTCAAGTCTGAATGTGCTCATAAAAAGAAAGATAATTTTTTACACAGTCTTTAGTTTACTCAGATATGAATTTTAATAGGTGTTTGGGTCATGGGTAGATGATAGATCCTTTAGCTGTTTCAACTTATATGTGTTTTGTTTAAATCTACAGAGTCCTCAGCTAAAATCTTGTATAAAGCAGACTTACAGCAGCTATCATAGAATTTAGTAAATAAATGAAACTTTGTAAATCACAGGATATATTATACATATACAATTTGATCATACAGAGATAGCCAAAAGAACCATATTCAAAAGAAGTTGACAATGTTTCTAAATATGATGCCTCTAATTTAGGAATCATAGAAGGGCTCATATTGACTTGTAAATTATCACTCTTCTTTTTTTATCTTATTAGAAAAACCACTACTACTTTTACTTGAAGTAAAGTTCAGCTCTTCTTCAACCAAAAAACCTTAGGGCAACATCATGAGGAATAGTATTAGTAACAAGTGAGTGGAGGTCAAGCGTATGTGAAAGAGTCCAAGAACTCAAAAATGAGGAGGAGAACCATAAGCCAGTCAATGAATATCCTCTGAAAGTTTTTAATTCTATTCTTTAATTTCTGGATTCACAGAGCCTCATGAAAATACATATATGTAATGGGCGAAGAGAAAGGTGGAAGTGATTAGTTTTTAAGAAAGGCATTAAAAGAATTATAGTAAAGGTGACTGAAGAAAGATCCTGGATAATTAGTTAGAAGGCTCATGCTATGGAGAGAATGTGCCTTCTCTGTTAGAAATTTGATTTTGCCCTAATTTTCACTGCACGTGCAGGTACCTGAGTCTCCTCAGCTCATTGTTTCATTTTCAATTCTGTTCCTGGTAATACTAGCTCCCAAAATTTCATTTAAATGGTGTATACAGGCACATTTATGTTGAGATCTTTATTTCATGCCTGGGTGTCATAAAGCAGTGGGAAACTGTAACACCACACACACACACATACACACAAACACATACACACATAAACACATACAAACATACAATCCTAAGACACACAGGTACAGAAATATAAGTCTCTTTAGATCAATAGTTTATGTTTTCAAGGAGAAGTGTGTAATACATAAATTATAAATAAGAGGAAAGTTTGTGAATCCATTTCACAGGTAAGATAAGTAATAATAATGTGAAGTTTCTAGGTACCTTTTGGATTTATCCTATGATAAAATATGCATTTTGGTTCACATCCCACTATACATCTAACCACATTAAAAATAAAAAAAAATGAAAGAAAACTTATCTTTACAAAGTATGATGGTCTTTGGTGTATTATTTTACATCATATCCTACTCAATTATAGGTAAATTCATCAAGATTCATAGAACTAACTCTCTCTACAATGTTTAAAAATACCTGTATAGAACACCAATCTACATAGTTGTCAGACATTGCCTCTTCCATTTCTACCTGCCACAGAACATAATGCTGAATTTATAAAACTATTTTTTCTCTGGAATATATAGAAAAATACAATATGACTTTTTTCTCTCAGAAAAAAAATTCGATTTGATATCACACTTATGTTTTTGAAACAGATCCTGCTGAAGATTTTAATTGTGCTGCCCTGGAAGAGATTCTTATATTTTTGATTAATTTACATTTAATCATTGTGAGAACCTAATATAGAGGCCAATCATATTTTCAGAGATCTCTTACTAGAAAGTAATTATCTGTTCAATTTTAGATTTTTTTTCTACTAGCATTACATTAACATAGTCTCTGAATATTTCTTTCTCAGCATTTGTTAGGCATTTTTACTTCAGTTGTTCTATAACATTTAATTGGGAAGAAAAAAAAACCTTCACAGTTGAAACACAAACCCTATGGAAATCTGTGAATGTCATTACACAGGACCAATTGATAAGTAATTACTAATGGTGAGCAGCATACTTAGCTGTATGAATGTCATTTCTCTCATTTTGAAATTAAAAATAAGAACTCATACTTCACTAAATTTGTGAAAGTAGAATAAGCAGTGTACCTGAAAGTCCTGATATGGAAGAAATGTGCTGTAAAATGCTGTTTTTGTTTTATTTACATCATTACCAAAATTCCCAACAGTACTGCTAGGTGAAATAAATGATTATTTGTAAAGAAAAAAAAAAGAGACACAGACACAAGGTGCAGTGGCAAAGAAGAGAAGCTGCTCATTGGGGCTGGCAGTAGTTTATATAGTTCAATGATAAAGCACACCTGAAATCAATCCCTGGTGCGAAAACAAACAAACATAAAACCATGTGCTCTCCATATCAACTCATAAAAAAATCTATAGATTGAAAAGCAAAAAATAATTTTGGAGAAAAACAAAATTACTTTGTTACTGGAAAATATTCTTACATTGGATATATGAAGTGCAAAAAATATAAGAATATATACACTAAATTATGTGGAACTTTCTCAGAATTAAAATAAATGTGTATCAAGTAATCTAAGACTACCCAAGAGTAAAACACAGAATGAGAGATGATATTTGTGTTAGAATTTTTTATCAAAGAACTGGTAGTAAAGAATATATGAAGCAGTATACACTGGTAAGAAAAAAATTCTCAACAAGGAAAGAATAATCAAGAGGTTTTAAAAGGAAATAAACCTTCCATTGATAAGTACATATACATACATGTAAGTCAATATGATTTTGAGAAGTTAACATTCAGGATGCTGAGAGTATTTTATACTCAGCAGGAGGGTCAAAACTGAAAATAAATGCATATATAAATATATGTCTACATATTACAAATATATTAAATGATTGGAATTGTCAAACACTGCTTGTGGCCATGCAAATTCATAAAGCTGCTTTGAAAAATGGTTTGGTACTATCAAATTAGGCATGCTTTATGAACCACTAATTTTACTCCTGGGCAAAACAGATATGCAGCAAAGATTCTACAAGAATTCTCTAATAGGCCACTACCCCTGCTGCCTTTGTCACAATGCCAGATGCCACCTATTGTCATCACCTTTGTTTCAGTGTACTACTCTCTAGGCTCCAAGATTATGGCTCTCTACCAATTATGGGTTAGATTCATGCCAGAGGAAAGTATAAAAACAGTAGCTAAGTCAATTGAAAACACATAAAAAAGAAGTAGAAAGCAGGAGAGAAGGCAAGTTAGAAAAATTTTTAAAAGTATAGGAGAAAACAGAGGATGAAACTGGGAAGAAATAATAAAAAACTACTGATGATGAAGAGGAGAGAGAGAAAGAGAATCCAGAAGATGAAGAAGAAGAACAAAGAAGTCTAAGAGCTTGTATTGAGGAAAGCTGCCAAAGAGGAGAACGAGGTGCATTCTGAGGGGCAGAAGATAGATAAAGAAGTAATGGCATGAGGCTCTGCCAATGGATTGTGGGTTCAAGGCCACTCAGGGCCTGTAGGTACAAAGACTGAAGGGTGCCTAAGTTTTACCTCAATACCTTCTCTAGAGATTCCACTAGAAATGCCTTACTTTTTCAACAGCTTCACAAGGCACTGCCCCTCTACACTTACTTTTTCATTATTCCAAATTCAGACCTGCTGCATTAGAATTCCCCAGATAATCCAGGTTTCCCTGTGCTCTTTCTTAGTCTCTTTCTTCCTACTGCTCCTATCTCACCAATCCTTTTTCTTGAATAGCTTCTCCTACTTAAACTGCATCCACAAGTTTTATATCCTGCCCTATCCCTTTCCTAATTTCTGAAGATTTTTCAGATTCCCCTCCTCTCAATATTAAGTTAGGGTGGGGTCAGTGTTGGGGCCTATTTTAGACCTGTCCTCCTCAACTTCTGTATTTCTATTTGGATAAAAAGCCACACTTCTTTTTTATTGTTTTTGCTATTGTTGCTTATTTGTTTGTTATAAAGAATGAATTAACAACACTAGTTAGTGCAAAAAGGAGTGGATGCCACTAAAAGATAAACATAGAGAGTAAAATGGAATGGAAGAATTGTCTAGGATTATAAATTTCTATTTCTTTACATATGTAGTAATCACATACCCCATTCCCTTTGTAATAGTTTATCATTATATATGTTTTATATTTGCTTTGCTGTATCTTTGGTCAATAAAATCAAACTTTATGATCAAGGATAAAGTAAGGGGAAAGAAGAGGAAAGAGACTGGGAATAATATTAAACAAATTATATGGTTACATTTTGTACATGTATGAATATGAAACAACAAAATCAATCATGTCGAAATACACTGCACCAAAAATGTGGAAGGAAATAAGAAAATAATCAAAACTTATTTTATAAAATGTGATTGAGAAGAGCAGAAGTATTTTAAGTGGGTAGTAGAAAACACTTTAGAATAGTGTATATATTATGTTGGTAATTAAGGTGCTTACATAAAGGTGTGCTAATGCCAAAAAGTAAAAATGCATACCTTAAATATATGCAGGTTATTAGAAATTATAATAAAACTAACCTGTGAAAAGTGAGATGCATCTAAACATGAGCTTATAATGAAAAAATACAGAGAAATATATTTTAACCATCTAAATTTTATTAGATAATCATCACAATCTCCAAAGTTTTGAAACTACAAATTGAAAAAAATATATAGAAAATTACTAGTAAAAAACCAAAATTTAAAGATATTCAAAATGAACTAATGCCCACTGTGTCAGTAATATTAAACATTGGTGCTTTAAAAACAAATAATATTAAAAGGACTCTGGTAAATTTGAGATACAATAATTATATAATAATTATATGTCTACTTATAATATATTGTATGTGCACAAATGTGCCTCAATAGCCGGGCATGATGGTGCATGCCCGTAATTCTAGCAGTCCAGGGGCCTGAGGCAGGAGGATCATGAATTCAAAGCCAGCCTCAGCAATGTTGAGGCACTAACCAATTCAGTGAGACCTTTTCTCTAATAAAATACAAAATAGAGATGAAGATGTTTCTCAGTGTTTGAGTGCCCCTGATTTCAATCTCCCAGATTTAAACTTCAAAAAGGATGTCATTTTTCTCTGTCGCAGAAGGGGCAAATCTCATTTATTGTTTTCTAATTGGTAAGTATCTTCCTAACCATCATATTTTTATTTCCACAAGTCTATTTATTCATAATATTGTGAGAGGCAATGATTTATCTAAGTTTAAATCATACAGTAATGTGTGATATAATAATCTTCTGGTCAATGATAGAAAATATGTATAATAATAGCTACAACATATAACCTCAGCAGGTTGTCATAAGCAATCTAAATTTCTGTGCACAGTTTGCTGTTTGCAAAAATGGCAACATCACTTTTAATTGCATTTCTTCAAGTGTATGTGTTATGCCCAGGTCGTGGAGTCCCCAAAGACCACCAGGGAGATTGAGGCACATATGTAAAAGCAAAGAGCCTTTATTTGGGTTTTAGCTCATTCTCTCAGACTTCACTAACACAGCAGGTTAGTGCAGAGAGCCCCAAACAATGGCTGAGCAGGTTTTTATAGGGGGAGGGGAAAGGTGGTGGTAGTGGACATGACATATGCATCTCATTATTACACAAGCACTAATTACAATCGTATAGCACCTACAGTGACAATAGTGACCATTCAGAGTTTGAGGGGTGTCTGTAACATTTGGTGAGACCTAATCATGGCTTTTGGGAATTTTTTGAAAATGACCAACTACAAGGTGAGTTTATGTGACCCACATGGGATTTAGGCAGACTCAGACCTCAGGAATGCCAGGGATGTGATTTTTAACCTCTTTGATTGTCTGCTCTGAGGGTGGTCCCAGAGTGGCTTCAGGCTTGAGCAATGTGTCTTTTCCCAGAACCAAAACTCAGGACTACTAGTTTTTCTGGAGGGTCAAAAGCCTGTCATGGGGTTCATTTTAGCTCAGGTCTTTCATCCCCTCCTTGACTTGTGCCGGAGACCCAATCATGGGTCTGTGAGCTCAAGTCTCTCTGGAGCCAAGGAGTCACTGGCTGATATTGGGTCCTAAGAACCACTAATTGGACCGAGTTTACATGTTCTCTTATAAAAACAACTAACCTGTTAATAATGCAGGGGCCAAAATTCAGGAGTAAGAGCAGAAGCACTAGAGAGCCTGTCAGGGATATAATGAATGTGGTGAGCCAGGGGGACCAGTTAAAGATGTTTGCATACCAATTTTGATTTTGTTCTCTCATTTTTGTTCTTTTCTGTAAATGGCCATGTACAACAGCTAAGCTGTCTTGTACAATTCCCAAGCGATTGGCATAAAAACAAAGTCTGGCATAATTCTCCTTGATGTAATAGTACCAAGTCTAGTCTCCACCTGTTCTTGAATTACACATTCCAAGTCTCTAGATGTTGTCAGGGGTTCTCACAAAACCCATTTAGCAGTGATAGGCTGATGAAGGCTGGAGATTAGGGGTTAGGACCAGATTTACATACAGTTAGTAGAGTGACAAAAATCAGGAGCGGTGCCGCTTAAGCTTGAGCAGGATACTGTTTTCTTCATCTGCCTTCCATTGTGGCTCAGCGTGTCTGATTGGGGTGTTTTTGAGGAGGGTCTCTTCAGGTGTGTGTGGGTCGGTGGAGCGGATGTGGGTGTGGTGAATCCAGGTGGAGATTTCATCACCCTTGACAGTGGTTGGTGTGGTCAGCAATACAAGTTCCCTTCAAAAGGTGCTCCAGGGTCTCGTGTCTGTGTCAGTGAATGAGGATCCAGCCTCCTGGTCAATAGTCGTGTGGAGTGGGACAAGGTGCAGTCTCCTATATGGCTTTCAGGAAGGGCCACACTTCTTTGTGGGCCTGGGCTAACATTTTAAGAGTCAAACAATTGTTTATTCTCAAGTTTAGCAATTTGGCCCTCAAGTTAGGTGGAATAGGAGGGGGCCTGCCATACATTATCTCATAAGGTGTCATTCTCAGAGTATAGGGTGTATATTGTACCCTAAATAAGGCAAAGGGGAGGAGAGGCATCCAATCCCTGCCAATCTCAGTGGTTAATTTAGTAAGAGTCTCCTTTAGTGTCTTATTTATTTATTTATTTATTTATTTATTTATTTATACCTGTCCTGAACTTTGGGGCCTATAAGCATAATGTAATTTCCAATTAGCCCCCCAAACCCTGACTAGTTCCTGAGTTGCCTGACAGATGAATGCTAGTCTGTTGTCTGAACTGAAGAATGCTGGCATACCATACCATGGGAGGAGGTCCTCCACCAGCTTCTTAGTCACTACCTGGGCAGTTATTACATTCATGCCTAAGAATCATTTTTTATTAGCCTCCAGTCTTATTTATTTTGAAGGGCTAATGTACATATGTTATATTAAACTATTTTTAATGCCCAGGAATGCTGTGTTTTGGTTTTGCTATTTTGCTAGCTGTTTAAGATAAAGCAAGTCAAATTGACTTTTTTTCTTACCAATTATTAAGAGACACCTTTTGGGGGCTGGGATTATGGCGCAGTGGTAGCGTGCTCGCCTAGCACGCATAAGGCACTGGGTTCGATCCTCAGCACCACATAAAAATAAAGATATTCTGTCACCTACAACTAAAAAAATAAAAATTAAAAAAAAAAAAAAAAAGAGACACCTTTTGGTCTCCTGGGAGGCATCCTTGAGGAACTCAAGAGCAGCTTGTTAGTTCTGCTAGTGCCATCTGCGATAGAATAGGTCAAGATCTGGTGCTGAATATGTGGCTTCCCTGGGAAGCATGAGAGATGATTCTCTCTCTCTTCAACCTTCCTTTCCATTGTATGGCATTTGATTGGCTCTTTAATTCTCTAATGGTCTCAGCAGTCTCCCTGATTGTGAGGTCCTGCGGCCTAGAGGTAGAGCCTTTTAGAGAAGTTTCCTTATTTCTTGGATTCAGGTTGACTCAGAGGGTCAGGGCCCAATACTGGGTTTCTTTGTCCCTTTGATCTAATTTTTTGGATCAAGTCTTGATCTTAAACATGCAGCAAGCCAATCTTACCAGTCTTAAAATAAAAGTATTGAGCTTCAGCTTTTATGTCTATCTGTCTTGTCATAGAGTTTAAGGAAAATACAAAATAAGTTAACAAGAGTAAAAACATCTAGTTTGTGTAATAGCCATATCAAATTCTGGCTGAGTTAAACATTATATTTCCTGGCTGAGATCCTAGTAACCTTTACAATAAAATTAATCCTTTGAATATAACTTTAAATGAACTAGAGTCTGGCTTACTTTGAATCCATTGTAATAAGCTGGGAGACAGAACTTTATCTCAGGTAAGGCAGGGCCCCTTACAAAATCTTAAGTGTCTCAGTTTTGAAGTTGATCTTTGTTTCTTAAATGTCATTTTATAGAGTTCACATATATTGTTTCCTGAGTCCACATGAATGTTAGTTAATATGATATGATATTACATTTAAAACATGAATTAATAAAAGGCTGAGAGGGCTCTTAACCTTTTTTTGTGTGTGGAAAATTAGTGAAACTCATGTCTCACAATATTAAACTTTAAATAGATCAAGCTCTCATTTACTTAGAGAAATACATTTAAATTTTACCCCAGTGTAAAAAGTAACATAAAACTCTATCTTATGGATACAGGCTCAGTTATAGAAATAAACCCTCAATAAAATCTTATATCTTTATAAGTCTAAAATTACCATGCAACTTTAGTTTGGAGAACATCAGCTTGATATAGTGCTCTTTTAAATCTTCTATTTTAAAGACTTGTATATCTGAAAGATATGAACACTTTAATATAAAAATAGGACTAATAGCACCATAATTGCATTGATGTAGTTATATTAATCAACTCTGTTAAAGAAAAATTAGAGTAATTTTAGGTCTTTTAGGTCTCAAGGAAAAATTGAGACTTTGGTACACAGTACAATATTTCAAAAATAACAGTTGTTATTTAACAACAGTTATATAAACCTTAATTTCTTTGAAAGTTAGTTTCTCCAAGTGATAAAACTCGACAAATGTAAGGAAACTATCTTATTAAGAGCAGAAAACTGTTTTAGACTTTGTTTTTATCAGTACATTGAAGTTTAAATTGAATAAGCTTGTATTAATTATAGTCAAATTAGTCATAAACATAAACCTTTGAAATTTACCCTTCATTTACACTCTCATTATTTCGATCCTTTTAACACTTACTCTAATTTTTCTTTAACAGTTACATTAAATCCTCTTGTTTCTTTTACTATATGAAGAATTTCTTACCCAGAAACACTTTCTTTTTCCTTCCACTAAGTACCATATCTAGAATCTTTAATTGCCTTTTATTCACATTCCAAAATAATCCTTGGGAATTTCTGAATTTAGGCAAATTACTCCATTTCAATGATGAGGAATGCTTTATGTTATTTATAGTACTTTAAATGAAACAGTAGAAACATTCAGGCCTTCATGTGTATAACCCAGAAAACAAAGAAAGGATAACTGACACCAATTTTTAAATCAAATTAAGCAAGCCTACACTGTGTACACAAATAAGCTTACAGCTTACAGGCTGTCCCCTTTAAGCAGTGAGGGCAGCAGCTCCATCCAGAAGCAGGGAAGTCTGCAACACAGAGAATCATAAAGGTAGGTTTACAACTAACAAGGTTCTGGCAGTAGCAATACAGAGGCAAATAGCAAATCAATGATTTACATGGCTCAACATCCTAAATAGGGAGCAAACTCAGGTTGCAGCATGAGGGCACTGCTTAGATTTTAAGGAGGGCAATTTTATCTAATCAAAGCCAAACATGGTCCAAGCAAGTAAAACAAAAAATAAATCTTTATGGCTTCTTGTCAAACTGGCTTTCAATCTTAAGATAGAATTAGGCTGTGTTAGAGAATTACATTCATTTATCATTTATGAAAACCCAATGTTTAAGTATATAGAATTATACCTGTTGGGCTTTAACTTAAATAATTTTGTTTTAGTGATGAGAAAGCAATTTTAAATCCTTCATTGAGCAACTAATTTATGAAACCCACATTTATAATGTTTGTCCCATTTATGTTAGGTCTGATCCATAAAAACAAGGTTTAGTTAACATTTTATAATAGATATGGGAATTAGAAAAATAATATAGTCTGAGTAAAAGAAGAATGGCTAAGCATTACCTTCATTTCCCCCAACACTTCTCTCCTGATGGTAGCCATGCTGGCTGCTCCCATCGTCCCCAACACTGTCTTTTTAATGTTAATCATGCTGGCAGCCTTATCTTTCCCAGCTCTGTCTCTTTGATGTTGATCAAGCCAGTAGTTAACACCTCCCCTAAACAGATGCCTTCCTGAGGCAAAACCTGGAAGGAAGGGATTTATCACCACACCGTTGTGACAAACCAATTGATGAGACAACCCAAAATTCCCAAATGTCCGCAAAAACCAGAGGTCACATAAACCCAGTTCCTTCCTTTGTTCAGCAGGTCATTCTCCATCAGAATATGGGTCCACCAACTCCACAGATGAATCCTGCTCCTGAACAAAGCCCACAATGACCTGCACACTTTGCTGCCTCTGTGATCTTTTTGCCCTTACACTTTAAGTCATCATTTTTTGCCGAAGGAAATCCTAGAAGGAATAATAATTAATTGCACTTTAAACATCTTATAGAGAACAACACCTTTCATTGTCCAACGTCTGGAAGGAAAAAATATGTGAGGTAGTGACTTTAAAGACCTCATTAATTTTATTTAAACAAAATTTTGAATCATGTAAATCAAAGGTATTTGTATCCAGTTTTAGAATTTAATTCATGAGCGCTCATTATCTGTGCCAATTTTGATACCATGTACATGGTACACACACAAACACACACACACATACACAACAATAGTAAAGGCCTGCTGGTGGTTTCCTATTGCAATGTTAGATGTTTAAAATACTCCATTGTTGGATAAGATACATCTGATCAAAAATCTTAAGTTTGGCACGCAGAATCAAAATCATAAACTGAAAAATATAGGTAGACTTATATTTTGGTTAAGGCAAGCCAAATAAAAGGCAGTTTTTCTCTCTTTTTTTTTTCCATGGGTTGCAGACTGGTCTCTTCTTCAGTAGCTTTGTTTACTGAAGTCTATACTAAGCTGTAGCTGCCTGAGAGCCAGCAGGGGAGGGGTCACTGCAGGGCGAGCAGCCTGCTGGATAAGAAACTCTTTGCATTTTGTTGCTTCATTGCTGCAAACTACAGAAAACTTCCCTTTCCTAATTTCAAGTTCTAGCCCTTTAGCTCTTTTCCTAGCATCCTTACAAATGAGTAGTCTGTGTTTGCCCCATTTTATGAGTCCCAAGTAGGAGACAGCAATACACAAACAGAAACAGTCCTCCTGGCCAACGGAGTCAAGTCTGGATGAGACAGCGGCCTCACGCCACCCTGCAGGAGCGACCCCCTGCATCTCTTAAGGCTACAGGATGGGCCCAATACTAGAACAAGAAGGTGGGCCAAGACATCTCTCTGATCCCACTGCCTGGGGTCTTCCAGCACATTTGCCTAGACCTTCTAAGGCAAATACAGGAATACAGGAACACAGGATGGGCCCAGTACTAGAGCAAAACAGATTCAAACAGACAAGACAGAGACAATACAAGAGAAGACTTTCTGGCTGGCTGTTGGCTCCATGTGTTGGGATTCCTGGGATTTTGGGGATCCCAAATGAGCCCTCAAATATTATGCCCAGATCGTGGAGTCCCCAAAGACCACCAGAGAGCCCAAGGCACGTATGTAAAAGCAAAGAGCCTTTATTCAGGCTTAATCTCGGTCTCTCAGACTTCACTGATGCAGCAGATCAGTGTAGAGAACCCCGAACAATGGCTGAGCAGGTTTTTATAGGGGGAGGGGACAGGTGGTGGTAGTGGACATGACATATGCATCCCATCATTACACAAGCACCAATTACAATTGTACAGCACGTATGGTGACAATAGTGACCATTCAGAGTTTGAGGGGTGTCTGTAACATTTGGTGAGACCCAATCACAGCTTTTGGGTTTTTTTTGAAAATGACCAACTACAAGGTGAGTTTAAGTGACCCACATGGGCTTTAAGCAGACTCAGACCTCAGGAATGCCAGGGATGTAATTTTTAATCTCCCTGTCTGCTCTGAGGGTGGTCCCAGAGTGGCTTCAGCCTTCAGCAATGTGTGTCATTTCCCAGAACCAAAACACAGGCCTACTAGTTTTCTGGAGGGTCCAAAGCTTGTCATGGGGTTCATTTTAGCTCCGGTCTTTCAGTATGCCTATTATTTAATGAGTCAATTTTTTTTCTTTTCTTTCTTTCTTTCTTCCTTCCTTCCTTCCTTTCTTTCTTTCTTTCTTTTCTTTCTTTCTTTCTTTCTTTCTTTCTTTCTTTCTTTCTTTCTTTCTTTCTTTCTCTTTCTCTCTTTTGTACTGGAGTTTGAAAGCAGGAGCACTCAAACACTGAGAAACATCCCTATATCTATTTTTTATTTTATTGGAGAAAAGGACTCACTGATTGGTTAGTGCCTCAACATTGCTGAGGCATTGAATTCATGATACTCCTGCCTCAGGGCCCTGAGCTGCTAGAAATATATGCATGCACCACCATGCCCGGCTGATGAGGCACGTATGTACATATACAATATATTATAACTAGACATATAATTATTATATAATTATTGTATCTCAAATTACCAGAGACCATTTTAATATTATTTGTCTTATTAAAGCACCATTGTTTACTGTAGCCATTTTAAAATCATATGTAAAACAAAAACAAAACTTAAAAGTAAATTTTTCTTCACCTCTATCTACCTCCAGATTTTTGTTATTATTCTGTTGTAATGAAGACTGAATAGAAAGTGATATTACCCCTGAGCTACATAATCAGTAATTTTTTATTTCACCTAATTATGAGGTCTTGCTGACTTACTGAGGTTGGATTCAACCTTGATAGCCTCCTCCTTCAGTTCCCTGATCTCTGGGATTACAGGCATAAACCATTGTGCTTGGCATTTTATATATATACGTATATATATATGTATATATATCTATGTAGATATATATACATATATATATGTAGATAGATATATATATATCTTGGCATGTTATCTTTATATTATCTTTATCTTTATATTATATAAAGATATAATCTTTATATTTATATAATATATATCATATTATCTTTATATATATCTTGGCATATCATCTTTATATATATATCTTGGCATATATATATATGGGACTAGTGTTCTACAGAGTTCTCTCAAGAAGTAGGGACTAAATTATTTCTAGTTTTAGTTTTAGTTTTATTTCTGGCAGTTTTGGTGATATAACTCAGTCTCTTGCGTATAACAGACAAGGGCTCTACCACTGATTTACATCTCCACCATTATTCTTCTTTTGTAAGTTTATAGTTTCTATTCTGAAAGAATGAGACATCTTGTACTTCTTCTCCTGCCTAAGACTGATGCAGGCCCTGATCCTGAACTAGCTGAGCAAATAACACCTTAGGGGATTATAAATCTGGACTACACAGCAACATTTAATCCTTTCTCACACCACTACTTTACAACTCAGATTTATAAACTAAAAAGCTGAAAAAATATTTCTATTGATTTATTTTTATTTTATTTTATTTTATTTAATTTTGGGGTTTAGAGACAGTATATCCCTCTACTATCTAAGTTATTCCTCAACTCCTGGGCTCATGTTTTTCTCCCAGGCAGAACCTTCACTGATAAAACTACATTGAGGGCCAAAGCACCAGTAATGTTTCTATTTTCTCTGAATTCTGCATATATTTAATTCTCAGTAAATTAAATATTTTACAGTAAGATAGGTATTGTATGTTTCTATACATGTTGATAAGAGGAGATGTTGAGTAAAGGATAGCTGTTAAGACTGATTCTCAAGTTTTCACTTTCACTAAAGTAGGGCAGGAAAAATGTTAAACTTTTGTATGAACATACCTAGCAACTGTGCAGTTTTTAGATGAGTATTTAAAATACTCAAAGAGGAATCTGGGACAAGAAAATGGCAAGATTTAGGCCTGCCCGGGCAAATGACAGAAAAGTGTACTCAAAATAAAAAATGAATAAAACTGTTGTGGATGTAGCACACACTTACTTTTAATGTCTACTATGTAAATTAGATTGTGTGTATGTGTGTGTTTGTGTGTCTGTGTGTGTGTGTATGTGTGAAAAATATATGAAGAGAACTTTAGGACATTTGCTTGGGACAGGAATGTTTAAGAATTCAGTTTTGGATTAATAACAAAGGAATTTTTATTGTTATTTTGCAATCCTGTTCTCTACCTAATTTCTGCAGATCAGAAAGTCATTTTAATGATAATATTATAAAATAAACAACTTCTTGCCATGTGTACCAATATTGTATTTACTATATGTTGTTGAGGAAAAAAATACAAATTAATATTCTATTTCTTAAGTGCAGAAGGTGAAATCCATAGATTTAAGCATGGAAGGCAAGCTCACTACCACAGAAATACACCACAACCTCAAGTTTCCCTGCATGAAAGTGGTTTATTTCTTTTGATTGCCATACTCAAGAAGAAATTTATTTTTCATCCCTCTGTTCTTTACAGAACTTTATTTTTATTCTGGTTTTGTGGCTACATTGAGTCTTCCTAAAGTATCTTGGGTATTGGCTGATCTTGCCTAGCTTACTATAGTCCCTGCATTTGTTCTCCACAAATGATATAAAAAAGAATAAAAAAATAATAAATAGAATTGGAGAAATATGTAAATATTTTTAGGCTTGTATTTGGGAGGTGGGTTAGTCAAATCATAGACATAGATAAAAATACATAATGTGTTCAGAGAGAAAGGGAGGCAAGAAAAAAAAACTAGGACACAGGAAAAGAGGCGACCAAGGAGACTTGCTGAGGGGGTAGTGTCATTAGAACAGATGAGGCAGCACACAGTGAGTTCAGAGAGGCTGGAAATAGAGAACCAAATGCAAGAAACAAGCTTTCAGTTAACGTGGTGGAGCATACCATACAGGGCCTGCTATGTTTTAAAGAAGTTTTAAGGTTTTACTGTATAAAAAGGTACAGCAGAGGATGTAAGTTAGATTCCTTAGTGGCAGAAGTGTGACTCATACCTGTTCTGACTGCAGAAATTCTTCCTAAGATATGGATAAGAATATTAGATGACATATAAACCAGACAGACATCAATACTTCTGTCTAATTTATTCTTTGAGGACTCAAATAATGCCACAGCATGGCTGACTCTTTCGGGGGCAGCTATAAAATCTGTGTCAGTAAAAGGGATCCTTGTAGAGTCAACACATTATGCACTTAGGCCACTTCATGGAACCAAATTCAAATCTTGTCTCACATTCTTCACATTTAGCTTCAAATGAGTGGACCACATGAACAGCACCATGAACAAGGCATATTTCATTGAATGCAGGTTGTCTTGTCTCAAAGAAAAAATTCTTATTTGTTTATGGGAAGGACTTGATGGTGTTAAGGTTGTTAGTGGCATTATCTGAATCAATTTTGTGGATTCATTATTATCTTCTGCTACACATTCATATTCCAGGAGTCAAGACAAAGTCATCCAAATCCTGACATGCATCTTTCCCAAGTCTGAGATAAAATGAATATTAGCATCTGTCTAGGACACCTGTAGGCACAATGTCTGAGAATTATACTGTCTGTCACAAGAAAGAAAGTTGGAAATGCTTGAGTGACCCTTCTGGGGAAGCTGAGAAATGTGTGAACTTTTCAGTTTGTTCATTTAACCAAGTCTAGACCTTGGGCAGTCCTCAGGGGGAAAAAAAATGTCCCAAAAGATAGTTCCAAGTCCTGACTGTCTGCAGGTTTGACAAGTGATTGAAAATGGAGCAAAGTATAGTGTTTCTTTTTTTTTTTTTTTTTTTTTTTGGTTTTTTGGTTTTTTTGGTACTGGGGATTAAACTCAGGTGTACTCGACCATTGAGCCACATCCTCAGCCCTATTTTGTGTTTTATGGAGAGACAGGGTCTCACTGAATTACTTCGCACCTCACCATTGCTGAGGCTGGCTTTGAACTCGCGATTCTCCTGTCTCAGCCTCCCTAAGTGCTGGGATTACAGGCTTGAGCCACCACGCCTGGCTCAAAGCATAGTTTTTTTTTCTTCTCATTTTATTGAGAATCAGTGAGCCTGAACCTAAAACTAAAGTGCACTTACACAACATATGGTTAAATTTTTTTAGATCATAAATTCTTCCAGAAATTATGGTTTCTTCAGCTTTGGAGAATTAAGTAAAGATCCCAGCAAAGTAACTTTTAGTCACTTCCCCAGGAGCAGCCAACAACAACAACAAAATGTGTGTGTATATGTATGTATGTATGTGTGTGTGTGTGTGTGTGTGTGTGTGTATATATATGCACATAACTGTAATATACATAACAACAACATATGTATATTGTTGCATATATAACAATATATATTATGCCTATGCAACAATCTATATATTACACATATATTATGCATATATAACTATGTATATATATTCATATATAACTATATATATATATATATATATATATATATATATATATATATACACCAGCAGCTGCAGTTTTTAAATTTAGAATTGTATTTATTTTAAAAATTGACTGATCCTTTGCCTCCTGCGTGGTTCTTTGTGACATGCCGTGACTGTTCCAGAACTCTTTCTCTTTTCTGAAAAAACTTAATGGGATATGGAATGTTTTCACTTAAGGCTATGGAATAAATGCCTGTAGGAGCAAGACATAAGACAGGAAAAATTTTTATTTCTTTATCTACTGCTGGCTTAAAACTCAAGGGAAAAATTTTTTTTTTTCAAATTGAGTTTATTCTTATGGTGCATCAAGCCTATCACCATTCAGAGTTGCTTGTTTTTATCTTGGTGATTCTTCCTGAAGTCTACCTTTCCATAGTACATTTTAAAGATTACAAATGAGCCAGTAATGACCTGTTCTGGGAGCCCTCCAACATATGTCCTCCAGGCCAGTGGACTATCATTTCTCTCTCATTTTTAGTGGAAACATAATGAGCATCTACTTAGCTATGTGTGCCCAAGAATGATGATTATGTTCTCCATTAGATGCATAGATTTTTTTTGAATTTCCTTAGTAGAAAGCAAGTACATTAACTCCTTAGACTCTAAGCAGTGAGCACAAGGCTCTAAATAAAGCTATATTATGTTAGTAAATTATCCTTTTATGTTGCAGTCTCCTATTACCTTTCCAGTCCTAAAAATTTAATAGTCCTTATTTATGCTTTACATTCTGTGGATATTGAATCAATAATTCTTGAGAAGTTTATTGATTTTACTACTCAGGTTTTGTTTTCAAATTTTAGTGAATTAACAGTGCACAAAACAAAAGTAAGTATCTTGCTGCCATCCAGAAATAAACAATACAGGCTTTCCATAATACATGGAGAATGAGAAGTCTACTCACATTGTTATGACAATACTATTGGACAAATTATTGATAAGTTTACACTATTCTTTCTTTTTGATATAATTTATGCATCAGTAAATTTTATAACCCAAATATTTTAACCTATGTGAGGCACTTAGAAAAGGAAGCACAAAAATGTGCACTTTTGCCATTTCTGGCTTTCCCAGTTATCTGTCTGATGCCATACTAACTTTTTTCACAAAGCTCTAGAATAAGAGCAGTGCCTTTTGTCTTGGGACTATGGTGCTCGGCAAAATCAAGACTTCCTATGACTTAAACTGGAATGTGATATTTCATCACACACTAATTTTTATTTCTTAGAAACCAGATGCTAATATGGATCCACTTAGAGGAAAGGGAGCTATAGGTCATTGGCACCAGGATGCTTTGGTGTTTGGAATTCCTTGTAGTGTACTCAAGTAATAAAATGAGAGAAAACATTATGTCAGTTCAAAATCTCACAGGATACTACTGGCAGGTCTAAGTCAAAGGGAAGTTATCTCTGAAAATCAGTTTCTACCTTTCTGTGGTACACAGTTGGAATCATGGCCAAAAACAGAATTTGAATTTTCTCTTTCACTATGTGACTTGGGTCATAATAGATTTGTATGCCATATTTTTTCTCTGACCTTCTTATGTTTTACTTGTGTGTTTACATTACAGACACATGACTACACCATTAGAATTTCTCATGGAGTACATGTATGTATGGCTATATACACCTGATGAAAACCTCAAAGCAAATGTCCAAAGAATCCCTAGAGAACATTTTGATAAGCTATGGAGGCCCTTTGAGTCACCATGACTTATTCAGGGATACATACAAAATAAGAAAAAGGAGATGGTTCTGAAACAAGCCCTGTATTAACAAATTAGGTGAGCTAGCTATACTTGGTCCTATCTGGAGATGTTCTCCTGAGTGTCCTTTTGTAAATTTTTCTACTTTTTAATATGGGAAAATGGGATCATCCTGTATCCCAGGGTGCCTTTGGATCCATCTTGTGTGAGAAAGAGACTCACATAAAAAGTCCCCAAGGAAGTGACCTCACTTCCTTGGCAACAGAACATATACAACTTGGATCTCTAATAGCTACACACTCACATTCCAGATACTCTTTAGTCTTTTCATTTCTGTTGAGATATCTAGTCCAGAGCCTTGAGTTCTCTGGCCTATCAATCTGTTAATTCTCACATCTGAGTAGATCAGGGATATTTCCTGAGTATGGAGGTGATGGATCAGCACTAGATCATGACTACTCTTGTGATTTTATCCAAGTAGACAAGGTTTGAGACAGAACAGGACATGAAGGTGAGCATAGTCTAACCTACCATTCAAAATCCCTTTGGGTAGCTCAAGACTCTAACAAAGTGTTTGCATGTATTTATGTGTGTTTTTGTGTTTGTGTTTTTATCTCAAATACCCTGAGAAATGCTTTTGTGCTGTTTTTACTTTAATGTATTGCAATGACCCATTTTTCAGATGGTGACTATTTTAATATTAAAATATCACTCTTTTATAACCCATCTTGGGGTAAAATGACCAAGATTCATCAGTGGATGTGTGCAGTCTTGTGAAAAACTTCACAGCATTGGTCCTAAAGTAAATGGACTGGTTTTGTTTTGTTTTGTTTTTGTTTTTCCTGCCAAAGGAGAAACTTCCTCTGTTCATGAATTATTGTATTTCTACAAAAAATTGGCCATCACACAGAAGGTATTTAAGCTGATGGGTAAAAAGTATAACAACTCCAAGCCCTGAGACTTAGAGTTGCAAATTCTAGGCATCACTAAACCTTCAACATCTCTTTGTATATTAGGGTTTTCAGAGGAGAATGCTGCCTGGATGTTTAGAAAACCAAGAAGTATGAGAATTAAGATTATTTGCCATAGGCCTGGTCCAGTGGAACAGGCTGCCAAGGGCTCTTACTTTTCTTGTGGGCTTGCTTTCTCACATGTGAGGATGTTCTCTACCTCAGGATTCACTGCTCTGATGCCTCAGGAAAAGTAGATTTCAAATTTAGAAAAGAGTCCATGGATTGCATCTAGGAGGTTTCTAACATGCATGGAGTCATAAAAAAGACCCTTGGGATGATTTGAGTGGGGTATGAACCTGAGGCCATAGCTCGCTGGCTTCATTCTTGTCTTGAATGAATACAAATAACTTATCATTGTCAGGAACTAGGTTTATAATTTAGGAAGCAATACAGACAAACCTCCCACCTTTTCTGAGCTTTCATTATTAACAGGTAGTTAATCAAGCTCACCATGCATCTAGGGAGATAAAGAGTACTGGATATTACAGTTGGACATGCTCCTGGCTTTCTGTAAGTATGGAAACCTGCATCCATATATTGAGGAGTATCTTAAAGAAAAGACGTGTGTGGTATTTTGCTTATTTTTTTGTGTGCAGAGTATTAAATACAGGGCCTTGTGTATGTGAGGCAAGCTCTCTACTAACAGATATATACCCTGAGCACAAATTGTGTGGTATTTGATCTAACAAATCCTGCCTCAAGAGTTTTCACTTTTGTGGCTGTTGTATAAGATGGTTGTGAAAACCCAGGTTCTACACTTTTGTGATTTTTGACAAGTGATTGAGATCTGTTGATTACACTGAATAAGGAATAGTGATCTGTAATGGGATACTGAAACATAAAATTGATGAGGTCTCAGAGTCAAATTCTGTAATTATCCCTCCTCAAAATAGCCAGTCCCAGGCAGGATTGTCCACAATTCTCTGTATAGATGCTGGAGAGTGAGGTCATAGAGTCCTCTACCCACCCATTTACCACAGTGTTACACCCTTAGCATTGGTGCATGTGACATGCTTGTACACTTTTTGGAAATCTCATCATTCTAGTATTCTTGAGAAGTCCCACCTAAATAAGAGCCACAGGTCATATAGGCTACTAAGGATTTACAGGCTATAAAGATCATATTAGCTGGATGTGGTGGCTCATGCTTGTTATCCCAGCACTTTGGGAGGCTGAGACAGGAGAATCATGAGTTCAAAGCTAGCCTCAGCAATGGCAAGGCACTAAGCAACTTGATGAGGCTCTGTCTCTGCATAACACAAACTAGGGCTGGGTTTGTGGCTCAGTGGTCAAGTGCCCCTGAGTTTAATCCCCAGGACAAAAGAAGAAGAAGAAGAAGAAGAAGAAGAAGAAGAAGAAGAAGAAGAAGAAGAAGAAGAAGAAGAGGAGGAGGAGGAGGAGGAGGAGGAGGAGGAGGAGGAGGAGGAGGAGAAGAAGAAGAAGAAGAAGAAGAAGAAGAAGAAGAAGAAGAAGAAGAAGGGGAGGAGGAGGAAGGAGGAGGGGGAGGAGAAGGAGAAGAAAGATGATAATATTTACATATGCCATAGATGTTGCATGGTTTATAGAGGATATAATGTTCACAGAGGCTACTCAGTTCATAGAGACTACTTGGCACATAGATAATACAAAAATAGATTTGAGTCAGGCCACATGCTCTTTGGAGTTTGTAAGATTACTCAGATTATAGAGATCACAAAGGTTATTGGGACTGAAAAAATATCCTCAATGTGATTGTAGAATTTATATAAGTTTATAGAGGGAATGCAGATCATAGATTTAGGTAATCATTGCTATAGAAACATAGAAGTCATAGAGGGTACACAAATCATAGAATTTGTGCTGATAATATAGGCTTCTCAGTTCAAATATCTACTCAGTTCACACAATATAGGCTATTCAAGACACAGACACTATGCAGGTCATCATGGTTATTTAGTTTCTAGAGAATTTCCAGTTAATGATGGTTATTCAGGCCACTGTTCCTCCATCAGAGAGATAGATGGTTTAGTAACTAGATAGGTCACAGATACATAGCAAGTCATAATGGTCACTGAACTTAGAGAGGCTAATTGGATCATTTATGTTGTAATGTAATACAAATGTGAAGGTAATAAAGTTTACTGATGAAATAGGTGATACATAGGTCATGCGTATTAAGTATGACATAGGGACTCCTCAGGCCACATAGGGTATACAGGTCATACTCAGTCCATAAAGGCTAATTAGGTCATAAATTCTACTCAGGACACAGATGTCGTGCAGGAAATACAGTATACTAATGTCATAAAGAATACTCAGTCCATAGAAACTATACATATCATGGAGGCTGCTTAATCCATAGAGGCTATGGTAGGTCATAGTGATTGTGCAGTCTACAGAGACTCCTAAGACCACAGAGATGACACCAATTACAGACATTAAGCAGGTTGTAGAGAACAGAATGTGACAAGATGTTGGCATGCTTGCAAACAGGACACTTAAGCATAAAATGGAGGATGCTGGCATGCTTGCAAAAAAGATGCATAAGCATAAAAAGGTCAGAGCACATCTGCAAACAGAATGTTCTGCCAAGAGATTCTATTTGTTCTCAAGAAACAAACAGATCTTGCACACAAGTATGCATGTCAGCTGCTAAAGAGGAAGCTAACTTGAGGACAAATAAAACTAAGTTGATAAAGTAACCATGAATGCAGGATGTGTTCCGTAACTGACCTTGTATTTCTAACAATGGGCTTTATGCATGCCAACTATGTTATTGCTGAAACACTCTCCTTGACTTTCTACCACTTAAAGGAATATAAAAAGGACTGGCAAAATAAAGTGTTGGATCATTAAGAAAGATGCAGCTGTCTTCATATTCATTCCATTCTCATCATTGTGGCACCCAGGAGTAGGGGCTCAGTGAAGGAACTAAAAGGGTAAGCACCCCGGAGTAAGTATACTGAAAGTGGGACTTTTGGGAAAAACATGGGAAATTCCCAATTTTTAAGAACTCAGTATTTATCTTTGCTTAAAGGTCTTTTATATTCAATAGGAGTAAAAGTTCCCTAATGCTGGCTCTGGGAACTCTTTAACACTATTGAAAAGCATTGCCTTTGGTTTCATTATCAAACTAAAGTGCAACTTAATTTAAGGAAATATAAGTTAGTTTAAAAAGAGTTAAGGAAACACCATCAAGAAGCAGAGCTTATGTTTATAAAACTTTGGACTCTTTATGGTGCTATAATACAATCTTTGCAGTTATTTGAAACTAAAAGTGAAAGTAATTCTCAAAAGAAAGGAAAAAAAAGTTATAAAAGGCTCCTCTCCCAAGTGAAGGAGAGGCAATAAAAAAGACAGTGCTATAGATATAGGTAAGAAGGATCTTGATGCTGTAGTTTTACCTCCTACTAAGCCTCCTGAATCAGACATTGATGACTATTTTGGTAATTATAATGGTAATAGTAGTGAGGATGATTATTATATGAAATGCTTTAACAATTTTAAAAAACAATAAAAAAGCAAAGAAATAGAAAAAAGGATGTTCAACCTAGTGCTCCTGCTTACACTTTGCTCTTTCCTATAAAGAAAGCTACTGGGAAAGAAACCAGTCTACAACCTATGGGGGAAAAACAAAGAGAAAAACTGTCTTTTATTTGGCTAGCCTCATTCCTCAAAAGTCATGGGAGATAATGTTTTATAAATTTTTATACCAAAACCTGGCATAAATGCTAACTGGGGAAAAAGGGGTTAAAAAGCCCTGCACAGACAGTAGTTCCTTTGGCCAGAGAGAATTGGCCATTACATTCCAAACCAAAGGAAAAGTCTGATAAAAACCTTGAAACCAAAGAAAAAGAAAAGAGAAAAAAGAGGTGTGTTCAAATCAACTTGAGGTTTCTCTCTCCCTCTCCCTCTCTTCTCCCTCCATTTTTCTTGTGTTGCTTTATTGAAATAATTAACAGCCATGTCATTTTTCCAGGACTCTTGGGTTTTAAATTCTATATTTTTTAAGCTCTTGATTTTGACTATATATATTTGGATATATTTTATCCAACTATAAAAGTTTTTTTAACACTCTACTCAGAGACTAATTTACAAGGTATACCTTTAATTCAAGAGGCCTTTATTTTCTGTTTTATATATTGCCTCGTATACATGCTGTTTTTCTGTGTATTGTCTTGCTACATGTGTTCATGTATCAAATCCAACATATATAGCACTCATAAACTGAAATTATAAAATGAATCCAAATATCTTTGATTCACGTGATTCAAAAAGTTTGATTTAAGCTGTGTAAATTAATAAAATAAATGATGTCTTTAAAATCACTACCTCGCATGTTTTTCTTTCCAGATATTTGGACAATAAAAGATGTTGTTCTCTATAAAATGTTTAAAATGTAATTAATTATCATTCCTTCTAGGACTTCCTTCAGCAAAAATGATGACTTAAAGTGTTAACTAAACCTGATTTTTATGGATAACCTAAGATAAAAGTAAATAGATGAGACTTGACATAAATGGGATAAACATTATAAATGTGTGTTTCATAAAGTTGTTGCTCAATGAAGAATTTAAAAATTGCTTTGTCATTACCAAAATAAAATTACTAAATTTAAAGCCTAGCAGGTATAATTCTATGTACTTAAACATTGTGTTTTCAGAAATGGTGAACAAATGTAATTCTCTAACCCACACTAATTCTATCTTAAGATGTAAAGCCAATTTGACAAGAGATCATAAAAG
This sequence comes from Xerus rutilus, assembly GCA_028644305.1. NCBI lineage: Eukaryota > Metazoa > Chordata > Mammalia > Rodentia > Sciuridae > Xerus > Xerus rutilus. The sequence continues at coordinate 4,056,834 of JAQQSJ010000020.1, forward strand.
TTTATTTCTTGTTTTACTTGCTTGGACCATGTTTGGCTTTGAGTAGATAATTGCCCTCCTTAAAATCTAAGTGATGCCTTCATGCTAGAACCTGAGTTCGCTCCCTATCTAGGATGTTGAGCCATGAAAATCATTGACTTGCTACCTACATATGTATTGCTACTGCCAGAAACTTGTTAGTTGTAAACATACCTTTATGATTCTGTGTGTTGCAGACTTCCCTGCTCCTGGACTGAGCTGCTGCCCTTGCTGTGTAAAGGGCACAGTCACTGTACAGCTGATTTGTGTACATGATGTGGGCTTGCTTAATTTGATTTAAAATTTGGAATCAGTTATCCTTTCTTTGTGTTCTGGGTTCTATACATGAATGGCCACTCATGCCACAGATACCCCAATTTTGGGACAGCTAAAGACGGTGACTCAAGAAGCAGAAAAGACACTGAAGAGAATGGGTCAATCTCTTAATTCTGTCAATTTATTTTTGGCAATGCTTGCTATTGTAACTTGTCAGGTAAGTATTGTTAATGCAGAATCCTATGCTTATTGGGCTTATATTCCAAATATTCTTTTAATAGGAGGAAATTCTTGGGGAGAACCTGCAGTTACAGTATGTACTAATCAAACAGACTATTTTCCTCCCCCAGAATGTGGAGGTATAGAAAATTTGCCTAAGTATCAAGAACCACATCCCAGTACTAACTTATGTTTTGCTATTGAAGGAGTTATTTATGTATTGTATCTCATGATTTTTGTTTACCAATTATAAATCATAATCATACTCATGCATATAATACATGGGGAGTTAATTATTATAATTTTTGCACTGCAGTATCTTTAGTACTTATTTCTGTTAGAGGTTTTAATACTTCTTCTAATATTATAATTCTTCTATGCATTCACAAATCTATGCCTTTGTGTTCAGCTACCTTTTTTGAAGCATTTTTATCACAGCTGAAATGGGAAAATTTTAGAGATCATAAACCAAAAATAGTTGTTAATACTTCTAATATTGGTATTCTTGATTGGAAATCTGATCATTCTGAATTTGTAGAAAAGTTTTCAAATCATACTTTGAAGTAGCATAGTCATTCAAAAAAATCAGGCAAATGGAGATTATTGCAGCACCTTAGACATATCAACAATAAAATGGAAAAAATGGGTACATGTCAAGGTGGCCTCCCTTTCCCCTCAGCCATCCCAATAGATCGCTATATAGCCATCATTGACATCAGGGATTGTTTTTTTTTCCATCCCTCTTCATGAGGCAGACAGGCCTTACTTTGCCTTTTCAGTCTGGGAACCTAATCTTGCCAACCCTTGTGAGTGGTATCAATGGAAAGTCTTGCCATAAGGAATTAAAAACAGCCCTACTATTTGCCAAATGTTTGTGGCAAAGCCATCACCCTTTAAGGAGCAACAGCTACATTGCTCATTACATGGATGATATCTTAGTAGCTTGCAAAGACCAAGCATCTCTTCAAAAGCTTCTGACTTAACTCTTAAAAAATTTAGAGGATCTTAATCTTCAGGTGGCCAAGGAGAAAATTCAAACTCCCTTCTCCGTCTTAGGGTTTCATTTTTCTCGGGTGATACAACCTGTTAAACCTTCTCTTGACGTCCCTGATGACATCTCCTTGAAAGAATTACAAAAATTATGTGGTAATTTTAACTGGATTAGACCATTCTTGTCATTACCTCCAAAAGCACTAGAGCCCCTCTACAATCTACACAAAGGCAGCAAACATCCTTCTAGAAAGCTTAAGATTACTCCAGAGGCACCCTGGCAGAAATTAATCAATTGTTCACATCTGCCCAACTTCAAAGATTTGACCCTGCCATTCCTCTATCAGCCATAGTACTTTCCACCTTGAAATTACCCTTAGGTGTCCTTTGGCAATGTAATGGACCTTCATTATGGTCACATTTTCCCTGGAGCTCCTGCCATAAAATCATCACTCTTACCTCACAAATTATAGCCTTAGTGGTAAGACTCAGAGAACAAGCTAGATCCATCTTTAATAAGGAACCTAAGATCATGGTCATACCCTTTCATCAGGAACAAATCACCTTCCTCCTCCAAACTTCTTTAGACTTCCAGATAATGATGGAGGGATTTCCTGGGTCACTGTCTTCCCATCTCCCTCCTTCTAAACTACTGCAGACCCTACAAGATCTTCCCTTAGCAGTGACCACTCACGATTTTCCCTCAAGCAAACCCATTCCTATGGCCCCTTGTGTGTTTACAGACTCCAACACTCATCATCTTGGATACATTGTAATGGGATCTAATATAAAAAATGATCAATTTGTCCAAAGGCATTCTGATTCTGTCCAAGTAGCTGAACTGACTGCACTTATCCTGGTGCTGGTAAGATATCAGACCATTCCTCTTAATATAATCTCTGATAGCATATATGCTGTCAAGGTCTGCTCTTCCATTGCGTATTCCACTTTTAGGCACTGGGACTGTTCTGTTGATCAGCCTATGGCTACCCTAAAGGCTGTACTAGAAATAAGAAAGCAACCATGGTATATTATGCACATTCACTCCCACTCTGTGTTACCTGGCTTCCTATCAGAGGAGAATGCCTCTATTGACAAACTTGTAAATCAGCCTAAAGTCATGATGTCCACTCTAGAGCAAGCTAGAGCCTTACACCAGAGGTTTCACCTCTCAGCAAATAGTCTTCATCGCTTATTGCCTGAAATTCCAATCCAACAATGCAAACATCTCATTCATACATGCTCTTCTTGTGGTCCATTGTTACCATTGGTCTCACTCCAACCACAGGGAATCAATCCCCTTAGGCTGACACCCAACTCTCTATGGCAGATGGATGTCACTCATATCACTACCTTTGGAAAACTTAAATTTGTACATGTGATAATTGACACCTATTCCTCCCTTGTATATGCTACTGCCCTCACAGGGGAAAAAGCAGCCCATGTAATTAAGGCTCTGAAGCAAGCAATGCTATTCATGGGTGTCCCGTGGTCAATCAAAACAGACAATGGCCCAGCCTATGTCTCCCTCAGATTGGAGGAATTTTTAACTTCCTGGGATGTTTCCCATACCAAAGGGATTTCTTACAACCCCCAGGAACAAGCAATCATTGAAAGAACCAATCACACTCTAAAGGAGATGCTTCAGAAACTTGATTCTACCAAAAGACCTTTCTTTGAGGTTGTTAGATGCATTATTTATCCTTAACTATCTCACTTTTGACAAAAAAGGCCTCAATGCAGCAACCTGACACTGGGTTCCATTTACCTTCCCTACTCCCCATTCCCTTGGTAAGATGGAAAGACCCTTTGACCCTTCAATGGAAGAGCCCAGACCCTCTGCTCACACAAGGGTGAGGCTATGCTTGTGTCCTCCCCACCACAGAATCTAAGCCTCTTCGGATTAGAGCCAGGAATATTCATCCAAGCCTCTCTCATGAAGACAACAAAACTTCTCACATGAAAAAAGAAGTCACTTCGTGAGTACCTAAAATGCAATTCCCACTTATACTACTATTGGCCTTCTAGCGCATTGCCACCTCCTGATGGGTTCGTGTCCTCACTCCTGGAATACTGCTGCCCATAGGCCTTGAAGACTCTGCCCTTCCTCTTAGCTACCAATGAGTCATTACAATGTCCTGTCACTTCTGACACCACAGCCTCTCAGACCAATAGATCTTCTGAGAGTACCCCCTTTAGACTCTATAACTTGGAGAAACTGTCTATTACCTGACCATATATCCTCATTCATGGGGAAGCCATCACATGGTCCAATTTCATACCATGACCCTCCACAATAACATATTAAAACTTAACAAGCTCTTTTAGTTCATATCATTAAAGAATTACAGGAACGCAAGAAAATTCCTGCTACATGGATCGCAGACCTCAGAACATAAGCAGCTTATCTACCCCATCTTCGCTGGAAATGCAAGGCTTCACAGCTTCAGTTGACCCTAACCCCAAACCCTCCTTCCTTTCTAACCCTACCCAACCCCAATACTCCTTCTCTTAGGAGAGAGCTCATTTTGGGCACATGCATACAGGCTGATCAGCCAATGACGAGTAAGATGCCCAGAGGGGCACAACCTAAGCCAGGCGCAGTCTTGTTTGCCCCTTCTCTTGTGCACAAGCTGCTAATTGATGACGGGTAAGTGCTCGGAGGAGCACAACCTAAGACAGATTACAGCTTTGTTAGTGCCCCCCCACTCTATCATATGCAGCATGTAGGAGTCTGGAAAATCCAGTGGAATGATTCTTTCCTATGAGGAGATTATCACAGATCCCTCCAACATGCTTGCTTATGGGCCACACAGGCCCCACTGACTGATCAAATAAAAGTAAAAAGGGGGAAATATAGGAGCTCTCTCCATGCCTTCAATACTTCCTCTCTCCTTTGCCCTATGTTGATTGGTTACTTTGAATGTTTCCCCTCCTCTTTACCCCATGATGATTGGCTGCCTTCAGTGGCTCTCCTTTTCTTATCCCATGCTGATTGGCTGCGCACATGACATGGATCTATACCCTATTGTCTGTAACCTAACCTCAGGGCCATGATTGGTTCAAGGACCCTATATAAACTGTTGCACTAACTGAAATAAATGGGTCTGCTTCTTGCTCTGGCAGAGCAGTTTTACCTACCCCTGGTGTCTGGATGAGTGACTCTGTGACCGTCCACCCCATTGTCTCTCATCCTCTGGGACCCCAGACCTCATCCCATGGTACCCCATTGTCCTTCATCCCCTGAGACCCCTACCTTGTCCCGTGGGATCCCATTCCTCAGTCCCCTCATCCTGCGGGACCCCAACTCATTGAGCAAACCCACATAAACGACACTTGGGAAGCTGAGGCAAAAGGATTTAAGTCAAATCACAGCCTCACCAAAAAGTGAGGCAATTTGCAACTCAGTGAGATTCTATCTCTAAATAAAATACAAAACTAAATAAGGTTGGGGATGTGACCTGGTGGTTGAATAACACTGAGCTCAATCCCCTCTTACCAAAATGAGGAAGGGGAAACTATGCATGTTAGAGGCTAATAAGCTCAATAAGTTTTATATAATACTACACAGGCTAAGGAGATAATATGGGCTATTCCAGTTATAAAGGCTAGTCAGGTTATAGAATTTACTCAGGTAATATAAAATACAATAATTATAAAATTTACCCAGTACATACATGCTACTCAGACCATAGAAACTACATAGATTATGGTAGCTACAGTGAATAATAGAAGACACTAAAGTCATATAAACTACTCGGGCCACTGAGATTAATCAGGTATTAAAAATTGTACAAATGATTGAAACAAATAAGGGCTTGCATGCTATGCAGGATAGAGAAGCTAAAGAAGCCATGTTGGGTGATGATGTACAGGCTTTGCACAACATTGTTGTAATCCAGGTTATAGAGGCAATTAATGCCATAGAGCCCATGCAAGATTTCAGAGATATTAAGGTTATTTAATATACTAAGGTCATAGAAGTTTCAAATGCCATAAAGGCAGTGTAGAAAATAAAAGTTATGCTGATCATGGAGCCTTCAATTTTCAAGGAAGATATTAAGATTGACACCATAAAATTATTATTCAGGCCATAAAATCTATACAGGTCATAGAGTCTACTCAAGCCATAGAGGTAACAAGGTTATCATGTTGTATCACATCATCTAGACACCTCAGGTCACAAAGCCTGTACAATTGACAACATCTATGGAAGTCATATATGTTATATATTATATAGCAGTCCCAAAGGTTAAAGAGGGTACTAAGGTCTTACAAGCTAGATAGGATGTACAGGTTACTAAGGATATAGATTCTACATAAGTTAGAATGGCTATATGAACATTGGAACTACTAAGCTTATTTAGTCTAATAAGGCCATAAAGGTTAGACAGGAAATTTAGGCTACTTTGGGTATAAAGGCTAAACTGGTCTTATAGTCCCCTTAGATGTTAGAGGATATACATTTTATAAGAACTAAACAATTTAGAGGATACTTTGTCCACACAGACAGTAAAAGTCATATTGGCTATTGATGTTATAGTGAATAGAGGTAATTTAGTCTACAAAGGCCATAAATAATACCCATATCAGAGGAGCTACTCAGTTAATACAGGCTTAGCAGATCATACAGACTACTCAGTTTAGAGAGTATATAGATTGAAAGGTAACTCTAGACATTGAAGCTTCTTGAGACTTAGAGGATTTATAAGCCTTACAAACAGCTAAGTTTATTTAGGCTACATGAGCCATAGAGGCCACAAAATTAATAGAAACTACAAACTTACTTTAGGGTAAAGGACACAGTGTATATTCTGACCACAAGGACTATGTAAATTATAGTGACTTGAGATGAGAAAATGCAGAAATAATTAAGCTACTCAAACTGTAGGAATGACAGAAGTCACAGTGACTTCACAGATATACAGACTACTCAAGTCATAAATGTTTTACAGATCATTCAGCTTCTACAGGCCACTCAGGCTGTGCAGTTAGAGGTTTCAAAGTAATATAGGTTACCCTAGTCATAGAGGCTACTCAGTTCATACAATCTACTCACATCATAGAGGTTAAGGGAAAAATAATAAATGTAGGCTTTTTAGTCCACACATTCTATGCAAACATAGAAGCTATTTGATTTTAGAAGTTACATAGATCCTGGAGAATATTCAGAAAACAATGCTATCTTGGACCATAAAGTTTATGACAATTATAGAAAGTATAAAATTCATAGATGCTATTAAGAACTTAGGCATATGCAGGTAGTTCAGCCAAAATAAAATAAAGGCAACACTATGTGGGATGGTCCAGACCAGCTGGAAGCCCACTGAAACAGGGAAAGTCTGGCTGACAGAGCTCAGAAGGACCTTTGAAGACAAGCTTCAAGAGTCAAGTCTATTTTATAATTAGCGAACAGAAGATAATATAGTTAAGGAGTTGCTAGGCAGAAATGGGGCACAGAGACCAATCATATTAGACCAGACTAGAATAGTAACAACCAGTGGGCAGTGAAGTTAACTTCTCAGCCTTGAGAAACAGGAAAATGGAAACACCTGGGAGTGCAACTCTAGGGCTTATTCAGAACAGGTATGGAAGCAGTCAATGTGCCAACCACAAGAACACTGAAGTGAATAATTCAATGTACTGAGTCTATGGTGCCTCTCATGTAAGCAACATAGGCCACAAGCCATTCTGATAAACCCACAAAATGTCATGAATGATACTCATATCATAGAGCGTATGCTAGAAATAGAAATTATTTAGGTCATAATCATATATGCTACTAAGGCCATGGAGGATATGAAAGTCATAAAGTCGAGGCAGGTCATGGGGTTATTAAGTTCATTCAGGTTAGTAAAGCCATAGAGGCTTGGTAGGTAATTTAAGCTACTCAGGATTTAAGGTCTATGAAGTCATAACAGTTATTTAGGTGATAAATATATGCAAGTTTAGACAAAATGTAGTGTCTGGAGACTACTAAGGCCATGGGAAACATAAAGGTCTTAGTGGTTAGTGAGGTCAGAGAAGATACTGATGTCATTTAGATTACTCCGGTCATTAAGGCTATGTGTGGCCCAGAGAATACTAAAATTAGTTAGGTTATTCAGGACATAAAACAGATACAGGCTACAGTGGCTACATGGGTTTAGAGGCTACTCAGGTTATAAAGGCTACAAAGAAAATAGAAGCTACATAGCCGATGAAACCTCTGCAGGCTACAGCATCTACTCAGGTTTCAAGGTTTCAAAGTCAATGATTTCCCAATATATACAGGCTTCTCATTTCACAGATATCACTCATGCCCTAGTATGTGTGTGAACATTGGAGGTTACTAAAATCTTAGGTGATACACAGGTAATGAAGGCTACTCAGATTCTAGAGACTAAGCAGATCATTGATTATAGTCAGATCAAAATGGGTAATTGACCACAGAGGCTATGCAAGTGATAGAGCCTTCATAGGCAATAGAGGCTTCTCAGGCCACAGAGGTCACTCAGGTCATGAAGGCTATGCAGGAAGTTTAGGTTGTTTATGTCATAAACTCTACTCAGGTCATAAAGGGAACCTAGGAAATAGAGACAGTTTAGGCCATAAATACTGCATTAGAAAACACTCAGCACATGGAGTATACTCAGATTATTGAGTATATGTATCTTACAAAGTTTACAAGTGTCATTTAGACTACTAAATGGGTAGATCACAAGGCTAGGCAAGTCTTAGAAAATATTCAGAACACAGAAGTAACACAGTTGATATAATCGGAATTTTTTTCTGCTGTGACTAAAAAAACTGACAAGCACATTAGAGTAAGAAAAGATTATTTCTGAGTTTGTGGTTACTGTAGTAGGACTCAGCCCATAAACAGCAGGCATCATTCCTCAGAACTTGAGTTGAGGATGTACTCCAGTGGCAGAATAATCTAGTGGACAGAAGTGACTAAAGATATCACATCAAGAAGCATAGACTAAGCTCTGCTCACCAAACATATTTTCCAATGACCTACCTCCTTCAACCACATTAGAAGCCTATATTTTGATCCCCAATGGGATTAATTCACAGATTGTGTTAAGGTTCTCAAAAAAACAAACAATTATTTTACCCCTAATTGTTCTTGTATTTTCTTATACATAGTTTTTGAGGACACATAATATGTAAACCATAAAACCAATAATAGAGACTACAGTTATCATATAGGATATAGGTCTCAGTACTAGTAAGCTTACTGAGTATAACCAGGCCATAATATTTATACTGGCCATGAAGTCTAGATTGGTTCTTTTTTTTTTATTTCATAAAATATTTACTGAGGATCTACTATGTATGTCTAAGAGTATATTCAACATTATGGTTTCAGAAAGCTTAAAATACATTGTTTCACTGTTTATATATAGATTGGTCATTGTCTATACTTGATGATAGAGGCTGTGCTAAACATAGTGGCTACTGAGATCAGAATCATGGAAGGCCTCTCAGGCTATAGTGCTGATACAGATAACATAGGCCATAAGGCTATGCAGGCTACAGAGTATATAGTCATAGAAGCTATACAGGTTCTACTGACTTGAAGGTATTAGAAGTACTCATATGTCACAGATATTATGGGGTTCTAGAATCTATAAAATTCATTGCAAAATCATGGGTCATAGATGTTATGCTGATAATAAAGGCTACTTGGTTCCTACAGGATATTTAATTTATAAAGGTTACTCAGGTCACAGATGCTGTTTGAGACATGGTGGATTCTAAGGTCATTTATGTTACTGAGGCCAAAACCTTTACAAAAGTATTAGATGGTATGAAGTAGAGGCTATTAATATCATAGGTAAGAGGAAGGCCATAGGGGATTATCATGTCAAAAAAACTATGCAGGTCATAGACAATAGTTGGATTATTTAAAATTTACTTGAAACAGTGGCATCCTAAGCCTTAAAGTCCACTGACAATACAGAGGCTACTCAGTTTGTGGAATATCTACACCTCACAGAGGCTACAGATGCCACAATAGATTCTGGTGGTATAGGTAATACAGAAGTTCTTTAGACTACTCAGCATTGTATTTGATGTCAATAACATTGGCTGTGTGGCTATAAATACAGCACAAGTCATGGAAAAAAGATAGATGTTACACAAGTCATAGACACTAGGCTTATGCAGTCTATAATGCTCAAAGAGGATACACAGGTCATGGATGTTACACAGGTCAGAATGTCAACACATGTCCTAAAGCTGTTCATGTTAATGAAGCTGCATGGATGATAAAGCCTATGGAATCCACATCATCTAATTATGTTATAGATTGTACACAGTTTGTTTGGGCTACTTATGTCATAGAGGCTAGCAAGGTCATAGCAGAAGCAAAGGTCATAGAAAGTATATTAGTCATAGAAACTATATTGGTCATATTGGGGCTATGAAACACACTTAAGCTACTCACTCCATAGAGGCAACCAAATGCAAATGTCCACTAAAGCCATAGAAGCTACAGAGGCAATTTAAGCTGCTCATTCTATAAAGTGTGCACAGACGATAGTGGCCACTCAAGTCATAGAGGCTGCATAGTTTATAGGAGTCACTAAAGTCATGTAGACTACTTAGACTAAGGAGTTTTCACATGTAATACAGGCCACACAGACAGAAAGTCTTAGTAGGTCCAAGAGGCTATGCAATTTATAAATATTACTCGGGTCATTAGAGATTTATGAGGTTATATATACCACTCAGGCCATAAAACCTACAAAGAACATAAAGCTTATGAAGGCCATTTAGGCTGTTGAGGCCATAAAGTCTACATAGATCATAAATATTACTCAGGCCATACTGGCTACAGAGCTCCTAAAAAATACCCAGGTTATTTAGGCTGCTCAGTCTATAAACATGACAGAGTTTATAGAAGCTATACAGGACATTGCAGCTATCCAGGCCAGATAGATTATGCATATTTTGAGTATTAAATATCATAGAGGTTGCATTGGTCATAGAAGCTATGGAGATTATATAGTCTATTTAGGTAGTAGAAGGTAAGCAGAAAATAATGCCATTCTGTTTACAGACACTACACAGGTCATAGGGATTACTAACATTTTTTAGCTACTAAGTCAATGAAAGACACTATAGTTCTAGATTCTAAGCTGCTTATCAAAAAGGCTTCTATGTCACAAAGTTATGTAGAACATAGATGCTACACTATTAATAGAATCTACACAGATCATAGAGAATAAACATTTCATAGAAGCATCTTTCTCTGGAAGGTACCCAACCCAAAGAAGGCACTTGAACCATGTAACTATTTAGTAGGCTCTGTGCCCTGCTTAGAAAATAGAAGAAACAGAGCTGAATGTGCTTATAAAGGTCATAAAGGTTCTTGAGGTGATATAATTTATGTAGTACACAGAGTACTCAAGTTATAGAGCCTATGTGGATCATAGTCTATTCCATCTATAGTTGCTACATAGGTAATAGTACTGCAAAGATCATACAGGATACTTATGTTACAATGGCTACTCAGGCCATAAATACTGAAGTTCACAGGAAATTGCAGGTCATAGAGATTATCCAAGCCAATAGGCTACCTAGGTCATACAGCCTATTCTGTTATAGAGATTTTCCTGATTATAGAAACTTCTCCATTCATGAAGGCCACTCAGGTCATAGAGTATATCCAGGTGATCCATAAAATTTAGGACATAAATACTGGAAAGGTCAAAGAAACTATTCAGGTCATAGAGGCTGAAAAGTTCATATAGGGTATTCAATTTGTATATGCTACTCAGGCTATTGAGGCTTGGCATGGCCCAGAATTTAATCTGGTATATAATCAAAGAGTGAATTCTGAAACAGGGCCTATGCAGGTAATTGAAGATTACCTACATAGAATACTTTGTTATTAAAGATATACAAGTCATAGTGACTACTGAGGTTATAACTAATACACAGGACACTAAGTCTAATAGGTGTGGGAGCCAAAAATAATGTAGTCTGAGAGCCATGCTTCCACCTCACTCAAAAGAAGCCTTCCTGATGGTAATTGCAGAAAAGGGGAAGCAGAAATTGAGTGTATCACTACATTGAGATGATAATCTTCAGCTAGAACACAACACCCTTGACCCAAGTGCTCAACCTCCTAACTATCTCATTGATTGATCAAAACATGCCCCAAATTTCTAAGGGCCTGGGAGAACCAGGAGAACTGGTAGGATTTTCCACTAGACTAGCTCCCCAAAATAGCCTGTAAAAACTCAGTCCCTTTGTACAGTAGCTCATTTTCCACCTGGAAAGTGGCTCATCTCCATAGGTGTAATCTTGCTCCTGAATAAAGCCTGAAAAGACTTGCAAGGTTTGCTGCCATTATGATCTTCCTGTGCTTACATTTTGGTCCCCTAGCTGGAAAACGGCTGTGAGGTAATACTTCCCCATTCCCTGTACCCAGCCCCTTTCCCCACAATCAGTTAAATATCTGAAGGGACTTGGGAAGTGACTGTTGAGTGTCTAGCACCCTTAAAGCTCTCTGAAAGCTCGGAGATCCCCAACACTGCTCTTTGTCCCTACAGCTTAATTTCTGAACTGACTGCAATTTCTGTGCCCTTTGCTGTCCACCTTATGTGGGCGACTCGGTGAAAGGGAGAGGCAGTGGGCCTGAGGCAGGTGGCCAAGGCTACTCTCAGATGTTGCATAAAGGCCTTGGGTCTAAAGCCTCACCCCAACAGCCCTTAGGGGTAAAGAGTCAACTGCTGTGTGGGATAAGTTTGGTGCATGTGTCAGAAAAAAAGAACTAAAAAGTGATTGAAAACATCTGACTTGGTATAGTAAAGATGGTTGATAAAAAATATATATAAACATATATATATACTGTTCATTGAAAGTGCATATAAAGATGTTTAATATGAAGAATGTAATCTGCTTATAATTTTGTGCAAAGTTAGAAAAATTATGATTGTAACAATTTTTTTTTCTATTTGCCTCAACAAATGATTTCAGTGAATAGTGTGTACAGCTTCTGAAAATTTGTTTTTTTCTGTTATATTTGATAACATGTATTAAAATGCAACTTTTGGGGAAAAAATAAAGTAAAAAAAAAAAAAGAAGAAGAAAACGTCTGACTGGGGCCACTCCCCAGCGTTGCCTGAAAACTTTGAGTCTGTAACCTGGTGGCAAGACCCCCCCAACCCAGTGCTACCAAAGACTAACTTCAAATTACACTCTTATGGATTCATGCCACATGGACAATTATATCAATTGCCACATGACAATTATATCAAGCCCATTGTTGTCTTGTTTCTTGCATCCTTCTCCCTGGTGCATTCAGCCAACTTTGCAAGACATGAGACTCACTTGCCATTTTATTTCTGCATCCACCACTGGCCTTCTTATCCCTTCAGAGTGGTAAAACTCTTTCCTAAATTGGTCCCCCATCCCATTCTCTACTGATCTCACAATTCAAATACTGGGACCTGGCACCTTGCCACTGGGGTTCAAGGTAAGGCATTTCCCCAACCCCTCATGGACAAAGACCTGTCTCAGTCTGGAACTGGCATTTTTGGTGGCATAAAGATTGCAGGGTACACTTTGCCTTCTGATGCCACCTTCTCTAGATCCCTTTATACTGGACAGAGATTATGCCCCCTCTCTGCTGGGGCAGAGAAAATGAGACTCTACCATTAGGCCATCCCTAGCTTCTTACCACTGTTCTCCATTGTCACCTTCATTGACCCTCTCTGAGGATGAGAACTATTCAATCAATCCCCAAAGACACTCCCTTGGACTTTTTCTCTGCCAATTTTAAAACCCTTTATTCCCACACCTCACTCAAACTAAAATGCCTTATTAAATTCAGCACTAAAATCTGGCAAAAATACAAAAATTCTACAGGTTTTAAAAGAATATTTGACGCAAAATGGCAAATACCTAGACTTTTCATACTTGAAAGTGTTTTTCCTTCTCCACTCAAACCCCTCCTTACATCTTAAATTTAAATGCCAGCTTCTGGCCTCTGCAATTGGGGCCCCAAACAAAGCCCCTATGGCTCCTGCCCCAACAATCCTCTTCATCATTCACAGTCCCAAAAGTAGCAGATGAACCGCCCCTCCATATAGATCTCAGGGCCCTAGAGACTTCAGAAACAGCTTCTTCCCCTTCCCAAAGTCCCATTGCTTCCCCACTATGAGCACTCCCCACATCTGGCGGGCTGCTAAAGATCGTGCTGATCTCCTACACAGTCAGTGCCTCCTTAAGTGTCTAAAAATTCTCACACCCAAGTAAACTGAAACAAAGTGAAAAAAATTACCCAGGGACTTGATGAAAATCCTGCCCTGTTTGTAGCCCGACTTACTGAGGCAATCACCAGATACACAACTTTAGATGTGAACAGTACTGATGGTAATCTCTTCTTACATTTTTACTGTATCACAAGGTCTACACCCAATATCCGCAGGAAACCTAGACAGAAAAAGGTTCAGCATTTCCTCAACAGTTACTTTTATATACAGCTTTCAAGGTTTGTAGCATCTTAAAATTAAACACCAGCTTCTATCCTCAGCCATCCAAAGGCTACAAAGGCACAAGGGCTCATGGATCCATTAGATTCTCCTATACATGTCCTGGGTATTTTAAAAAATAGATTTAAAATAATTTTTTAAAAAATGTATCTATAACTACCCCATACCTCCTTCTTTTCTCTCCCCTTGTATAGGAGCTCTCTCAGTCCACTCGTCCTGCGGGACCCCAACTCATCGAGTGAACCCACGCGAGGCATGACATAAATGACATCTGGCACCCAACATGGGGCTCGAACCCACGACCCTGAGATTAAGAGTCTCATGGTCTACCGACTGAGATAGCTGGATTACCTGGATTCCATTCAGAGGGGAATGCCTCTATTGACAAACTTGTAAGTCAGCCTAAAGTCATGATGTCTACTCTAGAGCAAGCTAGAGCCTTACACCAGAGGTTTCACCTCTCAGCAAATAGTCTTCGTCGCTTATTGCCTGAAATTCCAATCCAACAATGCAAACATCTCATTTATACATGCTCTTCTTGTGGTCCATTGTTACCGTTGGGCCCACTCCAACCACAGGGAGTCAACCCTCATGGGCTGACACCCAACTCTCTATGGCAGATGGATGTCACTCATATCACTACCTTTGGAAAACTTAAATTTGTACATGTGATAATTGACACCTATTCCTCCCTTGTATATGCTACTGCCCTCACAGGGGAAAAAGCAGCCCATGTAATTAAGGCTCTGAAGCAAGCAATGCTATTCATGGGTGTCCCGTGGTCAATCAAAACAGACAATGGCCTGGCCTATGTCTCCCTCAGATTGAAGGAATTTTTAACTTCCTGGGGAATTTCCCATACCAATGGGATTCCCTACAACCCCCAGGAACAAGCAATCATTGAAAGAACCAATCACACTCTAAAGGAGATGCTTCAGAAACTTCATTCTAACGAAAAGGATCCTTCTTTGAAATTGCTAGATGCATTATTTACCCTTAACTATCTTACTTTTGACAAACAAGGCCTCAATGCAGAAATTCGACACTGGGGTCCATTTACCTTCCCTACTCCCATTCCTTTGGTAAGATGGAAAGACCCTTTGACCCTTCAATGGAAGAGCCCAGACCCTCTGTTGACACAAGGGCGAGGCTATGCTTGTGTCTTCCCTCCCACAGAATCTAAGCCTCTTTGGATCGCAGCCAGGAATATTCGTCCAAGCCTCTCTCACGAAGACAACAAAACTACTAACATGAAGAAAGAAGTCACTTCTGTGAGTATCTTAAACACAATTCCCACTTATTCTACTATTGGTCTTCTAGGGCATTGCCACCTCCTGGTGGGTTTGTGCCCCCACTCCTGGTATACTGCTGCCCATAGGCCTTGATGACTCTGTCCTGCCCTTCCTCTTAGCTACCAATGAGTCATCACAATGTGCTGTCACTTCTGACACCACAGCCTCTCAGACCTGAGATTACCCCCTTTAGACTCTATAACTTGGAGAAACTGTCTCTCTATTACCTGACCATATATCCTCATTCATGGGGAAGCCATCACATGGTCCAGTTTCATACCATGACCCTCCACAATAACATATTAAAACTTAACAAGCTCTTTTAGTTCATATCATTAAAGAATTACAGGAATGCAGGAAAATTCCTGCCACATGGATTGCAGACCTCGAGAATATAAGCAGCTCATCCACCCCCTCTTTGCTGGAAATGCAAGGCTTCACAGCTTCAGTCGACCCTAACTCCAAACCTCCTTCCTTTCCAACCCTAGCCAAACCCATTACTCCTCTTAGGAGAGAGCTCATTTTGGGCACATGCATACAGGCTGATCAGCCAATGACGAGTAAGATGCCCAGAGGGGCACAACCTAAGCCAGGCGCAGTCTTGTTTGCCCCTTCTCTTGTGCACAAGCTGCTAATTGATGACGGGTAAGTGCTCGGAGGAGCACAACCTAAGACAGATTACAGCTTTGTTAGTGCCCCCCCACTCTATCATATGCAGCATGTAGGAGTCTGGAAAATCCAGTGGAATGATTCTTTCCTATGAGGAGATTATCACAGATCCCTCCAACATGCTTGCTTATGGGCCACACAGGCCTCACTGACTGATCAAATAAAAGTAAAAAGGGGGTAATATAGGAGCTTTCTCCATACCTTCAATGCCTCCCTTCCCCTTTCCTTTGCCCTATGCTGATTGGTTACTTTGAATGTTTCCCCTCCTCTTTACCCCATGTTGATTGGCTGCCTTCAGTGGCTCTCCTTTTCTCATCCCATGCTGATTGGCTGTGCTACTGACATGGATCAATACCCTATTGGCTGTAACCTAACCTCAGGGCCATGATTGGTCCGAGGACCCTATATAAACTGTTGCACTAACTGAAATAAATGGGTCTGCTTCTTGCTCCATCAGAGCAGTTTTACCTACCCCTGGGGTCTGGGTGAGTGACTCTGCGACCGTCCACCCCATAAGCCCTCGTCCTCCGGGACCCCAGACCTCATCCTCCGGGACCCCAGACCTCGTCTTCCAGGACCCCAGACCTCGTCCCGTGGGACCCCATTGTCCTTCATCCTCCAGGACCCCAGACCTCATCCTCCGGGACCCCAGACCTCGTCCCATGGCACCCCATTGTTCTTCGTTCTCCGGGACCTCAGAGCTCATCCCGTGGGACCCCATTCCTCGGTACCCTCGTCTTGCAGGACCCCAACTCGTCGAGCGAACCCACGCAAGGCACGACATAAACGACACCCTTGCAAGCTATATTTTAAAAAATCTAAACAATCTTTATCCCCCTTTTCCTTAAGCAGAACTTCATGATACAGCCACTGCTTTGATGTCCCAGCCCAAAGCAATTAAGCTCAACAGAGCCGAATATTGGCCCTGTGGTGACTCCTCATCCATCAACTCTCAGGCAGCTCCAAAGCCACCAAGCCACAACTTCAGTACCAGTCTACAAGCCCCACCTAAAAAAGGGGAGGTTCTTTTATTTGGCTAGCCTCATTCCTCAAAATGCCTGGGATATAATATTTTATAAAATTTTATACCCAAAAGTGGCCCAAATGCCAACTGGGGGAAAATGCGGTTAAAAAGCCCTGGTCAGCAATTCCCCTGGCCATACCAAATTGGAGTTTGCAATTTCAATGCAAAAGAAAAGCTCAATAGAGGGTTTTAAACCAAAGAAAAGAAAAACAAAAAGACATCTGTTTAAATCAACTCACGGTTTCTCTAATCCCCCTCCCTTCTTCCTCCTTTTGATCATGTTACTTTACTAAAATAATTAATGTCAATATCATTTTTTCTAGGACTTTTTTGTTTTAAATTCTATATTTTGAGCTCATGATTTTGATTCGGCATGCTAAAATCAAAACTTCTGATTACGTGTATTTATGCAACTATAAAAGTTTTTTTTACACTATACTCAGAGACCAATTTACAATGCATACCTTAATTCAAGAGGCCTTCCCATTTTATGTATTTACTTGTTTACATGCTGTTTGTTTTGTGTATTGTCTTGATACATGTGTTTCTGTATCAACATATAGAATGCTCATAAACTAAAATTTAAAAAATTGATCCAAATACCTTTAATTCACATGATTCTCAAGTTTGGTTTAAATTGTGTAAACAGATAAATGTAAAGATGTGTCTAAAATTACTTAACTCAGCAGTCATTCTGGGTGGTCAAAGGACTAATAAAATGTTAATGTTTATAAAATATCTAATACCCATTATTTTCAAAACTTTTTTAAGGGAGAAATGACCATATTGTTAAATGTGCTTGTCTAATGTCTCGGTTTTTATAATGAAAATAAGTAAATCAGATTTGACATTGACTACTCAAATGTTTTTATTAGATAAAATGCTAACTGTTAAATCCAATACCAAATTTCCTTGATTTCCACAGGGTAACATTTTTGGTGTTTTTGTAAATGGTAAAAGCTTTCTTAATTTAAAAATTGGAGTCAGTTATCCTTTATTTGTGTTCTGGGTTCAAGACAAAAGTTTTTCTACTTTTGTCTAAGTTCAAAAATTTACAAGGATTGTTTTGAGATGTGAACCAAATCTCAAAGAAATTAAGGTTTATACAACTGTGATTAAACAACAACTGTTATTTTTGAAACACTGTACTATGTAACAGAGTCTATATTTTTCTTTCAGAACTAAAGTTGATTAATATAACAACATCAATGTAATTGTGATACTACTGGTCCTATTTTTATATTAAGTGTGTTCTTATCTTCAACATATACAAGTCTTTAAAGTAAAAAGGTTAAAAGAGCATTGTATCAAGCTGATGTTCTCCAAACTAAAATTGTATGGTGATTTTAGTCTTAGAAGGATAGAAAATTTTATTGAGGGTTTATTTCTATAACTAAATCTGTTGTCAATAAGATGAAGTTTTATGTTATCTTTTACGCTGGGGAAAAATTAAATGTGTTTTATTAAGTAAATGAGAGCTTAATCTATGTAAAGTTTAATATATTGTGAGATCTGAGTTTTAGTACTTTTCCATGCAAAAGGAAATTTAAAAGCCCTCTCAACATTTCTTTCATGCATATTTTACAAGTAAATTATATTATGTATGATATCATATGGTTTACATATAAGATCATATTATGATAACTAACATTCATGTGAACTAAAAAAACAATATATGTGAATTTTGTAAAATGATATTTAAAAAATTAACTTCAAAAATAGAACACTTTAAGATTTTGTGTGGAGCTCTGCCTTACCTTAGATAAGCATCCTGGCTTACTACATATAACAATAACTTCAAAGTAGACCAGAATCCAGTTCACTTAAAGATATATTCAGTAGGAATTTTATTATAGAAGTTACAACCTTTACAAAGTTGTAAACAAAACTTTTGTTTGTTGTAAAGTTACAAAAAACATTTGTTGTAAAAATTTCAACCAAGGAATATAATGTATACCTCAGCCAAAATTTGAGATACCTACTACACAAACAAGACTTGCTAATTTTATTTTGTACTTTCCTTAAACTCTACAACAGGACAGATAAACATTGAAGCTAAAGCACACTACCCTTATTTTAAAACTGGTAAGATTGGCTTGCTAAGTATTTAAGATCAAGACAAACTAAAAATTAAGTCAAAGGGGCCAAGGAAACCAGCATTTGGTCCTTGCCCTATGAATCAGTCTGAATCCAAGAAATGAGGGAACTTCTCTAAAGGGCTTTACAACTCTAAGCCACATAACCTCCCAATCAGGGAGATTAATGAGACCACTGGAGAACTAAAAGCCAGCCATTGTCATAAATATCAAGAAGAGGGTTGTTGAAAAAGTGAGCCATCCCTCATGCTTCTCAGGGAAGCCACATGGTCAGCACAAGACCTCGACCTATCTTTTTTTTTTATGCTTTATTTTTTTTTCCTCAAAAGTTGCATTTTAATACATGTTATCAAACATAACAGAAAAAAACAAATTTTCAGAAGCTGTACACACTATTCACTGAAAACATTTGTTGAGGCAAATAGAAAAAAAAATTGTTACAATCATAATTTTTCTAACTTTGCACAAAATTATAAGCAGATTACATTATTCATATTAAACATCTTTATATGCACTTTCAATGAACAGTATATATATATTTTTTATCAACCATCTTTACTATACCCATTCCCCTTTTCTGCCCCCCGCCTCCCCCATGTCGCATCCAGTGTTTCTCTATTTCTCTTATGTTTCCCATTCCCACCTCCCTTATTCATCGACCTATCTTAACACAGATGGCACTAGCAGAGTTAATTAGTGGCTCTCAAGTTCCTGAAGAATGTCTCCCAGGAAACCAAAAGGTAATTCTTAAAAATAGGTAAAAACAAAAGTGACTTTGACCTACTTCATCTTAAACATTCAGCAAAAACCGTTATAATCAAAATACAGCCCTCTCTGAGCATTTTCATAAAGGCAATAATAATTCTTCTAAATAGACATCAGCCCCACATCCCTGATGCCACCAAATTTTTGAGTTTTTTTTTTTTTTTTGGTAAGGCTTATAAATTGGGCTGTATAGCTTAATTTTTATTGCTCCTTAAGCAAATATTTAACTTCACAACCAAAGCATATCCGTTCCAATAACTACACCCACTAGACTAGGAAAAACACCCAAATTGTTCCATTACTTATTGGACTGAAAATATCCACCAGGATTAATACAAAAGCATGGAAATTAGAAACCTCTATTTACTACAAAAATGGTCAGCACATGTTGTTGTAGATACACAACAAATCACTGTTTGTGTGCTGATATTATGAAACAAATTAGACTGCCTGGCATCTGTTGTCATACAAAAACCTATCATGAAAAATTATACTTTTATGTAACCCAAGGTAAAACAGCTCCAGGAATTCAAGAGCCTTTTCAACTCCAGAAATGGTGAGCCACAATATCAAAAATCAAAAACTATTATTTATTCTTATCTGTTATTATTTATTTATTTATTATGTTATTATCTTATTTTTCTTATCTATTTCTTTCATAAAAGTTCTACCTCACAAAACGTAAATTAAATCCCTATGTTACATGTAAAAGCAGCACTGTGTTAATTGGACCATATGGCAGGACTCAGAACAAACTGTTATGATTCTTAAAAAGCCAATAGCTACCTGGATCCCTGTAAAACTAAAAAAGAAAAGAAAAGAAAAAAAAAACACATGGCAGGAAACCCCTCAATAATATTTATGCAATAGTCATTAAAACATTCAAAACACCAAAGCAACATAATCACCTTATGGGACTTGGTCCTTTTCATAATGCTTCTTTGGATATATTAAAATTACAATCTCATGTCTTGGTCATGGCTAATGCCCAAACACCTACTTTGGATAATGAAGAAATCTGGGGTAGCTTAATGGAAGGAATCTCTTCTTTCAACCCTTTCAATTATATTTCTACTCACATAGCTGGATTATAGCATTAACTATATTACAAATTGTAGCCCTGTTCTTATTTTGTGTAATTTGCCAAGCAGGATGGAGATGATTATATCATCAGGAAAATATGATTTCAAGATTAATTATGCTTGCTATGCTCCAAATAAAGTAAGCTTATATGCTCAAGGGATAAAATACCACAAATATGATGAGGTCTTAGGCACTAACTAAAAGATTTCTGATTAACAGAGCCTTTAGTAATGTGCCAAAATTATTTCCCTAGCACAAGCAAATTGGTCTTTTACATTAGGATTACCTCATCACAAATTAATCATTGCATGTCACAATAACCTTTGTTGCTATCTCTCTAATTTTAGTCCCATAGTCTTTTAGTAAGGTGACCAGTTTAGCCGCAATCACCTGGAAACACCTAAGAACATCCCTTCCCCCACCACTCTGCTTTCCTCCCAAAGGAGTCTACATCACAGAGAATGATGTCAGGATTTGCTCATGCAGCCTGGGCTGATTTGCCCCCACACCTAAACTCCAGGGTTTTGAAAGAAAAGGTTTTTCCCCACATTGCACCTTCTCAGCTCAAAGAAACCAGAGATTTTGTCATCCAAATTTATATCTTCCTTTCAGAGTTTGGAATAATAGGTTTGGGAGCTGAAAATAATGTAGTCTGAGAGCCATGCTTCCACTTCACCCAACGGATGCCTTCCTGATGCTAATCTCAGAAAGGGTGGAGCAGAAATGAGCACAGGAGAACTTGGAGAACTGGCAGGTTTTTTTACTAGACCACCTCCCCAAAACAGCCTATAAAAACCCAGTCCCTTTGTAGGGCAGCTCATTTTCCACCTGGAAATTGGGTTGATGGATGATACACAGTGCTGAATGACTAGCATGTTCATACTGGCTACTGAGGTCATAAGCACTGCATAATTTATTTAGGCTACCTACGTCATAGAGGATACACAAGTCTTTGTGGTTAGTCTCGTCATTTAAGCACATCAGAAAATAAAGACTTCACAGGTCATGGGTGTTATATGTCTCAGAGTTTAACCAGGTCACTTAGCCTGTTTTGGCCATAAAGAATAAAGAGCTTATAAAGCATGTGTTTATCATAGTGCTTGTCATTCAACACTGTGTATCTTCCATCAATTTCATAGAATTATTCAACTGGGAAGAGTTTATTACTAGATTATTCTAAATTACCTTCCTAACATTTTTGGACCTAGTGTTTTAAAAACTTTAGTATGCTTGAGCACCTGTGTAGTGTATTTTATCTCAGCGCTCTCTATGGCCTTTGTAGTCTCTCTGATCTGAGTAGCCTCTACACACTAAATATACTCTATGATCTCTGGAGCCTCTGTGGCCTGATTAGACCCTGTGACCACATTGTCTCTATGATCTGAGTAGCCTCAATGAAATATGTAGTCTCTATGTTCTCTTTAGCTTCCACAACTTGAGTAGTATTTATGGTATGACTAGACTAAGGCTTTTGAATCCTCTATGATATGCATAATATTTATGGCCTGAGAAGTCTCACATACCTGAGAAGCTTCTATAAACTCAGTTGCCACTATAAACTTTGTATTCTTTATGAGCTTTATGACCACTATTACCTAAATAAACTTTGACTTGAGTAGCCTAAATAACCCATCCAGCCTCTATGAAATTCATAATCATAATCAGTAGCTTCAATGATCTATGTAGGCTATGAGCTGTATCATCTATAAACTATAAGCCTAATTAAGCTATGGCCT
Organism: Xerus rutilus; assembly: GCA_028644305.1. Taxonomy (NCBI): domain Eukaryota; kingdom Metazoa; phylum Chordata; class Mammalia; order Rodentia; family Sciuridae; genus Xerus; species Xerus rutilus. The sequence goes on from JAQQSJ010000020.1 coordinate 4,079,493, forward strand.
GTGCAGCATCTGTGTCTTGAAAATACTCTTTTTCCTGAATAGTCTTTATAAACTGAGTAGCCAAGTGAACTGATTATTCTCTAAGACTAGTATATTTTCTATGACTTCTTAGACTCACAATCCTATGCAGCCTGTATAACTTTCATAGCCTCTATGGCCTGAACAACCACTATGTTCTGTGATACGTTTATTTTCTGAGTAAACTATGTAAACACAGAAAGATAATGATGGCATCTAACCTTGAAAGTCATTTCAGGCTTTATATAGGAGCAAGATTACATCTATGGAGATGAACTAAATTTCCAGGTTGAAAATGTGCTGCCCTACAAAGGGACTGGGTTTTTATAGGCTGTTTTGGGGAGGTGGTCTAGTGAAAAAACCTGCCAGTTCTCCAAGTTCTCCTGGGCTCCTAGAAATTTGGGGCTCATTTTGATCGATCAATAAGATAGTCAGGAAGTTGAGGCCATAGAGGCTACTCAGACACTAGAGGCTCCAGAAATCATAGAGAATATGCAGAACATAAAGTTTGCTCTTGTCATAGAGGCTATTTAGGTCATAGAGGCTGCTGAGATCATAAAGGCTACCCAGGAATAGAAGTTTCTCAGGTGATAGGGGTTACCAAAGTAATTTAGAATTATAAGGCTAAGGAGATTAGGCAGGTAATTTAGAATACTCAAGCTATGAACTCTATGCCTTTTATTTTTATTTTATTTTTTTAGTTATAGATGGGCCCAATACCTTTGTTTTGTTTATCTTTATGTGGTGGTGAGGATTGAATCCAGGGTCTCACACATTCAATACAAGCACTCTACAACTGAGCAAAAAATCCAGCCCAACTCCATTCATTTTAAAGAGGTTGAACAGCTGATAGAGGATAAGGAGTTTATACATATTACACAGATGATAGAGGCTATCAACTTTAAGCTTATAGAGAGTATAAATGCCATACTGCCTAAAAAGATTATAAATGCTGATTATGTAATTTAGGCTACTCAGGCCACAGAGGCTATGCAGGTCATATAGCTTATGGTAGTCATGTAGAATTTTGTTAGAGGCTTCTTAAATTATAGAAATTATTTAAGCAATAAAGCCTTCAGATCATAGAGATTATGAAGTTATAGAGTCTATGCTGCTCATTGTAGATATTTATGTCATAATAGTTGATCAGGTTAGAGAGGTTATACATGCCTTTGTTCTACTAATGCCATTTATGCTACTCAGACCAAAACTCTTCAAGGTTATAAAGGTTGCCTAGGACTTTGAGGCTATCCTTTCCATGGAGGCTACTCAAGCAATAGGGGCTATGCAAGCTATATAATATACTCAGACCATAGAAGATAGGCAGGACATAGAAGCTAAAAAATTAATTTATGATATTCAAGCCATAGAGATGACTGAGGTCTCCAAATATAAGTCAGCTATATGGACTACTCTAGAAATTGAGTTTACTCACACCATAGAGAATAGCATAAAATTTTTTTGTAATTATAATTTTATTTCTATTGTTAGTTTTTAATTTTAAAGTGCAATTTTAATTCTGCATTATTTTATGCAATATGTGTATCGAGTAGGTCCTGGGTACTTTCTATAAACAGCATAGCCTCTAAAATCTGAGTAGTATAAATGAACTTTTATCTTCTTTTATATACAGTGCTGAGAACCAAACCCAGTGCCTCACACATGCTAGGCAATTATGCTACCACTGAGCCACAACCACAGCTCCAAGCCATGGTTTTCAAAAAACATACAAAACAAACAAACAAACAAACAAAACCCACACATTTGATGGTTCAGGTTCTTTCTCTAAGACTTTGGGCCTAAGTCAACTACATAAAGTCAGTGTGTTTCTGTCAGATTTATTTCATTAGACCCTTTCTAAATAAACTGAAGGAAAATAATGTTATGAATTTATAATAATATTTTTTTCCTTTTATTGAAGATGAAAGTGGCTCATATAAATGAGGAATATATTGAAAGAAATTTAAACAATTTAAAACTGTTTGTAAAGGGATACATATGATGTAATATAGACTTTATGTATCAAGAGTAAAACTTTCTGGTTTCAGACTCTAAGATAGAAACCTAAACATTCTATGTAAAATGTAAAGTAAATAAAAGAGACAGACACTAATACTAAAGACATGATGAATAAATTAAGATAAGATTTGGTTCTTTATGTGAAATGAAATAATTGTGGTAAATATATAGTCAAATTCAATATAGATAGTTGTAGCTTATGTTTCTGAAAACAATCTGATATCCTCAATATTAATTTCTGAGCATAATCTAATATTTTAAATGATGTTTTAGGCTTCTGTATTTCCTAGTGGTCACTGGAGAGGGATGGAGAGTGAAACTCTCTTCATGAACTTTCAATAAAATAATCATATGTTCAAGATACTATGGATTATAAGCTGGCACAGGTCAGAATATACACATCTACGCATCCACATGGATGTAAACATATACAACACATAAATTGGCCAGGGGTAATATGCCATAATTTTTCACTCATTATATACCAAATGAGATATTTTTTATCTACAACACCAGAAATGAATACTATGACTTTATAGCATTAGTGGAGACAATAGGAGGAATCTCTTAAGCACAATTTAGGAAGCAGAAACAGGTAAAATGGTGTAATTTCTATTGTATAATTGATAATCTATATACTAAAATAGAAGAAAACTTTTTCACCATGATCATGTATCTGTTTAAACAACCTTGAGTTAAAACATCCCAGACAGCTAGAAAAATTAATAACATAGAAAAAAATAAAATTTTGTATGCATATTTCTGGAAGTGGCACATGTTACTTACACTTACTTTCAATTGTAGAAAGCTAAATCATATTATCAGAGCTAACTCTAAAAAGCTTAATAAATAAAGTAGTATGCCCAGAATGAAAGAAGATAGCTAGCAGTTTCTGCTCCATTAATAAATGATATATTATACAAATAAAATTATGTAAGCATTTATTAGCACAATAAATGTTGTTCTACATTAAAAGTAGAAACAAGTTTATTATCCATGCACATGGAATACATGCAAGTTCATTGAACATGTCTTGTAAATTTGGCTATCATAATGTTTGACCTCTCTGAGCTGTTCATGTTTTATTGTCTGCTGCACCATGGGATAGGATCACACTGGGGACTTTTTCTTAGGTACTTATTTAGCTTTCACCTCTGATTTGGAGGTTAAGGACCTGTATATTTTAAATAATTCATCTTTCAAGTCACAAATATGCTGGTCCAAGTGTTTTCCCTTTTTTAAGAGGGTACAAAACTGCATGCATTCTGCAGATAATGGTTCAGTTTTGCTTTCAAACAGGGCAAAAATCCACACCACTTGTTCTGTGTTTTTCCAGGCAACACCATAATTTAAGTATGAACATATGTCTGTAAAGCCTATTTTGTACTCAATAGGGACACATGCACTCTATCCTAACTTCCCATAGGAACCCATGTCAATAAAACCACAATTAAAGGGTCCTACAAGAAACTTGGTGGCCATAGCTCCACTCCTTGTCTACCCCAGTTATATATTTATTGTGCTAATATATGCTTAAATGCTTTTATTTGCACAATATGTCATTTGCCAATGGAGCAGAGACTGCTAGCTATCTTTTTTATTTGTGGCATACTACTATATTTATCAAGCTTTTTTAGAGTTAGCTCTGATAATATGATTCATCTATAATTGAAAATGAGTGGAAGTAACATGTCCCACTTCCAGAAATGTGCATATTTTTTTTTCTATGCTATTAACTTTTCTAGCTGTCTGGGATGTTTTAAATCAAGGTTGCTCTCATGAAACTAATCCTGAAGATCATACCAATTATTAGGAAGAAGTTGAGGCTCAGGTCTAGAGACCAAGTTTTGAGGATATGGTAATCAAAAGAATATGCAAAGCATGATGGTAATAGTGTTTATTCTTTATTCAGAGGAACCCTGGTATGGTTTCAATGTGATGTGTTCTTCAAAGCTCATGTGTGAAACAATTCATGAAATTTTAAATGAGTAATAATTGGTGTATGAGAGCCTTAAGCAAATTGTTAAATTTATCCACAGATGGGATTAACTGAGTGGTAACTAAAGATGAGTAGGATATTGCTTGAGGAGGTGGGTAATTGGGGGAAATTTTGGATCTGTCAAGCACATCTTTCACTCTGCTTTTTGATAAATATGTGAGACACTTCTCTCCATCACACTTTTTGCCATTATATTTAGCCTCAGCATAAGCCCCAAGGAATATAGCCAGCTATCTATTCAAAAACTGAAGCCTCTAAAATAATGAGCCCAAATAAACTTTTCCTCCTCTAAAATTGTTCTACTAAAGTTTTTTAGTCACAGCAGTGAATAATATGACTAAAACAGATATTGGAACAAGGAGTGAGATTATTCTGGTTACTAGAATACTCTAGTCATAATTATTCTAGTAATAATGACCATTTTATTCACAAGATTTTGCAGCTTGTTTGCAATTGCAAATTGAAAAAAAATAAGATTTGTAGCACAAGCTAGAAATGGTTTTGATCATTTTAATCAAAGCTTAATGGCCAAATCCAATGACAGTTCAGAAGACTAGAATGCCAATAGAACCACAGACAATGAAAACAGAGATGAAGAGTATTTACAGGAGAAAAATAGTATTAAAAATTGGACTAAAATTTATCTGCTATGTTCTGGAGGAAATATATCTGCATCTCTGCATATCCTGAGACATTCTGTGAGGCTGAATTTAAAAGCAGTAGATATCTTACTCTGTCAAAAGAAATTTCTAGGCAGTATAGCTTTCAGGCTATGGCATGGGTATTGCTGGCAGATCTTAGCATCATTTGTTGTAATATTTATGAGTAAACAGCAGAGCAGAAATTCTTTTAAAATTTGAACTTAAAATGCAGATGTAACAGGTGGCTAAAAAATTTGCAGTTGTTAAATACATTACTAAAAATGCTAAAGGCTTTGCCCAGAGTAACTGAGAAAGATAGCTTCAGGGCATCTCAAAAGCTGGCAAGACCACATCCATCTGATGTCAAGAAATTGAAAGTTAAAATTATCTTGAGAAAAGACCAGTGGAGCATCCCTTTGGCTCAATGAGCCTAGAAAGGTTTTTTTCAACATTCCTAAGTATCCAGACACTCAGATGCTGCTGTAGCCATGGTCCCTGGAGGCTTTAATCTTGTTTTAGATCATGGCAGATCTTGACATAAATCATAAGGGCTGATTCTGTAGTATTGCATTATTTTAGAGTTAGAGGATAATTGAGGCTTGCAAAGCATGACCTGGGAGGCCAAGTAAGGCACATGATGGTCAGAATATTTGTGAGAAAAGCATGAAGAAATGAGGAGAAAAATAAAACTGCAGTTAAGGCCACCAAGATAAAAAAAAATTCAGAAACCTAGAAAAAATGCAGGGATTTAGGAGAGATATATCAAAAAAGAACACTCGAAATGAAACATACAAGGCCACAGTCACAGATATACATAATCTTCTGATGAGAACATCAGAATGCCTGTGATTCAGATGCTGGGCAAATAATAAGGACTTGATTGCCTAATAGGATATTAGTCTTGCTTTGTTCCCATTCCTTTTCTGCCTATGTTTTTGTGAATAAAAAATGTTCATTCTGTAAATTTATATCTTGGGTACTTACTTATAAATCACTTGATTGTTACAGGAGCTATGATCCAACCTCGCTGTGAGACTCAAGAAATATTGGACTTGAACTTTGGGTAATCCTAGAAATGGTTAGACTATAAGGACTTATGGAAATAGACTAAACTTATTTTGCATTTTGATATGACAATGAGCTTTGGGGGGCGGGAAATGAGGAATAATATATTCTAGAGGTAATATATCCTCAAAAAGTCATCTTTGGAACAATGCAATAATGTTTAAAGAGAGAAATGATTGGGTTTTAAAATACTTAACCCAATTAGTGAAATAATCTTCTGATGAGATCAACTGGGTGGTAACTGAAGGAAGGTAGGATATTCCTGGAGGATTTGGGTCATTGTACACAAAGAGGAAAGCCTGGATAGAACACTATTCTGGGTGAATAGTATTATGGATGCAATATACTATCATTTATCTCTTCCAGTACAAGGAATTTAACAAAATGGATTTTTGTATATATTTTGTAACTAGTGAGTAATTCTCTGCTTTGTGATCATCATGTGAGCTGCTTTCTTCCACTGCACTCTTCTGTCATAATATCTAGCTTCATCTCAAGCAGTAAAGAATGGAGCTAGTTTTTATGGGCTTCTGAAACTGTGTGCCCTCAAATAACCTTTTTCTCCTCAACAATTGTTCTGGTACGATATCTTAGACACAGGAGCAAAAATATTGACTAAAACACTGCCGTAGACATTAGCCAGCCCCAGATTTTGAGATACCCCTCTGGGGGGTCAGGACCAAGGAACCAGTGTAGATTAGAAGTAAATAAGAACACAAGGGGCCAGTCTCAGTACAGAGAAGGCATTTATTATTAAAGTCACAGGCATTTTGTAAAGCCTTAGTAACTCGCTGAGCTCGCATCTGTTATTTTAAACCTGTTACTTCAGGACACTCGAAAACATCCAGCATCAGTACAAATTCTGCAGAGCAGACATTATATGAACAGACAGAGAAGTATAAACCACATAGTTCCCCTTATCTCGACCATCATTTAGTCCCATAAATCAGGCCAAAGAGTAAAACAAACTTAGAAAAGAAAGAGGGTAGTCAACCAGCCACAGTATTTGTTCACTCTGGTAAAACATGGCATGAGTATCTGAGGGATACTGAATAGTGCTCTGGATGATATCCTTGATAGAGGAAACTGAGGGAGCTTACTTCTCCTCTCAGACATTTCTGAGTCTCTAAAGTAACTCAGCCTCTTAGGATCACAGGGTGTGCTAGATTACTATTGGCTGTTCAGCCACACCAAGACATTTTTATAGGCTGTTTTATGCAGAGTTCACAGAAGACACACTGATATCACATTATCAAGGATGTGTGCATATCCTCAAAAGTTAATGTTTGTGACCATTAGTATATACAAGGAATCAGACTGTTTTGCCCTTGATAAATTATATGATAGCAGTTTATCATCCCTGAATACACAATTAAAGCAACATTGTGGCAATCTTAGAGTATAACATGTCCTGTCAGTTGTTTCTGTAAGGGAAACTTACTAAAGGCATTTAGAACCTGCCCCAACAGTGGGACAGAAGAAAGTTTGGCATAAATTGAAGGAGGAAACCAGAGAAATTTCCTAGTGCAGCATGAATGTTCCACATCCTATTTGTTCTGATAGACTTAGGAGCTGTAAAATATTGATCACCTATATCTTTTTCTTTCTCATAGAGCATAGACTCACCTCATAATCTTTGAATCCCAAGACAAAGTCTTAGTCTGATTAGAGCTGTTTGGGAAAGAAATGTCCTACTAATCTCCAGAACAAGAGGTAAAGGTCTCTCAGATTTTTGAAAAAAAAATTGCCTCTTCCAATTAAATGCCCTAGTATGCAGACTTCTCCCCAGTGCTATGTTTAACTCATTCTCAATTCTTACACAATTTATTTCTCATGTGCCTAAATAAGTCTGTAGGGGCTTCCATACCTTCAAGCATTTCTGGGAACAAAAACCCAAGCCTATCCTTGCTTTCCACTTCTTATACAGGAACACATTGTGAGAAATAATTAACTTGGGGCTCATCAGCTTTCAAACTTTCCTGTTATTTAGACCTTAAGAAGACAACTTACATTCACATGAAAGGAAGCAAAGAAGTTCTGTCACTTCATTGCAATATACAATCATTTATCTCTTCCAGTACAAAGAGTTTAATTACATATTTTCTTTATTGAGGATATCACCCAGAACACTATTCAGGCTTTCCTCTTTGTTAAAATGGAGGAGAATAATAACAGGAAACAGTTTTTTGATTCTGAATGCTCAAACCGTCAATAGGAATGTAAAACACACATCTTAATTGCACATCCTGATTGAAAATGTCCTTCCTTAACTCATAAAGTGATCATATTCCATTCTGAGTGCAGAACAATTTTGCCTCCAAATATTTATACATATAAATAAAACTCAGGGACACTCAGTCACTAAGTCATATTTTATTTTATTTACAGACAGGGTCTCAGTGAGTGGCTTAGCATGTCTCTTTTGCTAAGGTTGGCTTTGAAAACATGATTTTGCTTCAGTCAACCAAGCAGCTCGGATTACAGATATGCACCTTATGCCCAGCCCAAAAGGGTTTTTATATCCTGATAAGGTCTCAAAATACCACATAAACAAGTATATCTAAATTTTTATAGATTATCTAATTCATCAAAAGGACCTTAAATTTAGTTATGTTGGTAAGTGCAGATAATCCAAAGAGTCCTTTTTTATCTTTATTGTTGAATATGAAATATAATAGAGCAACTGTGAAGACTTGATACACATGCACATCCCAGTAGTTTTCAGAAGAAAACCAGAAGATGCACTTTATTATAGGAGACACACAATTTCAGGATACACCCATAATCTTTCCTGTCTGCAAACTGAATACCAGGTTTTTGCTTGTCTATAATGCATTAAGAATGTGCTAAAATTGACTTTACCAAATCATAAGAAACCCTAGGTTTTTTCCCACTTGATTCTGCCTTGATTATCAACTATGAAATGCAGAAAATGGCCTCTGAAGGGAAACATAAATTATTACACTGTCCTACAAATAGACTTGTTTAAAAAAAACAGATGAAATGGTCAAAGGTGTGCTATATATAACATTTTTGCCTCTCATGTTCACAATGGTTCATTCTCTTATTTTAATTGCATGCCTGATATCCATATAAAATGAAACTACAGCAGCCAAACCCAACTCTGCTTAAAAAGCAGAGAAAAAAATAGTCTCATTTTTAAATACAAGTTGCTATGGATTGTAACACTGATTTCTTTGTTCTTATATTCTTTGGCAATTTTTTTCAGTAAGTTCCACTTGGAGTACTAAATAATGAAGAAACAAAGAAAAGAATATCTGAAGAGGCCAGCTGCAGCAGGCCTGGGAATGTTGAGTGATGTACTAATGCCCATGAATTTTTCTTTTTCTTTTCTCCAGATGTGCATAGCAAAAAAAAAAAAATACAGAATGCCATATGTACAGATTTTACTTTTCTTGAAAATTGTTTCCTGAGTACTTCATCAGCTCCCAAATTTTTAAATATCTAAGCTAACTCTATACTAATAAAATAGTGCAATGTAGTTCGATTAAAATGTGCCATGTGGTCTTTACTAGAAAAATTAAGAATGTCATTTTTCAAAGCCTCTTTTTCAGACATCGAGAGTATTTTTTTAATTCAGTTTTGTTCCTGCACCAATTAGTCTTGTTCTATCATACTGAACTTTCATGCCCATTTTTGTCTTTTTCTTTTATTAAAAGTACAATTATTCAAGTGTTAACTGCTAAAACACACTGCAGAAGAAAAGGGCACTCTTTTGAAGAGATCTAAAGAGGGAGAATAAAAAAAATTGTAATAATGAGAATGAATATTCCCCTTTGGATAATGAGTGGCCCAACTGAACTTTTGATTTTAGTCTTCCACAAGGCTGATAGATTCTACTTTCAATGTTACCAATAGCACAGGCCCTACTCATGTCTGGATTGTATTACAAAAGTCAGTGAAGGGCTTTATTTTAATTTCTCAAGGGTTACATATGACAGTCAGTGTTACCAACATCTGAAGTTATTTTGTTTCCTACCAGCATGAATATATTTCCTGGTTAAAAAAAGTCTTTGTTTTCTGTTAAGTTTATGTACATGTGTTTATACCTGTCTATTGTACATTGCATCTACTATTGTGCTTTTTCTACATATTATGTACATGGTGCAAACATAGTCATATATGTATAATGAGCACTCATAAAATTATAATAAAATACATATAAATTATTTTTAATCCACATGATTAAAACTAGTTAAACAGATAAAAGTAATGAAGTCTTTAAATTTCCTTACCTACTCATATCTTTGTGCGGCCAAGTAATAAATATGATAATAATTTCTATAAAAAGGTTAAAGTGTAATATCTAATTCTTGAAAGAGGTGTCATCATCAGGAAAAGATAACTTGAAATGTTAAGTAGGTTTTATGAAATCTTGGATTTCATGAGTAACAGTAAAAAATGGATAAATTGATTTAACAAAAATAGAATAAATATTTAAATGTATTTGATAAAGAAACATCTCATTAATTTGCAAGTTAAAATACTTGCCTATCAACTGCTAAATACAAATCCAAGCATTTTTTGCTTCTTATATTCTATAACTTAACATGTTTTTGAAGTTTACCAAATGTGTATTTATAAATACTTGGTAAATATTTTGGCAAATATTAAAACATGTTAAGATTGTTTTGTTTTTGTATCTTTACAAAAAACAAAGTGACTAAGAGAAATCTGGTTTCTTGTGCTTTTCCCCTTGCTAAAGTACATAAATAAGTTTTATATTTTATGTATAGTATAGTAAAGAATAAAGTACTTTATAGTATTGAGAAAAACTATAATTGTTCTAAACTCAGTGATTTTGTAAAGCATGATATAGATGTAAATTTAAAATGAGTGTTAACAACTGAAAAGAGGAGACATAAGAATATGATTATATAAAGATAAATATTTTTTACTAAAAATTAGAAAAAGTAAATGTTTTATAAAGAGAAAATATTTTGGATTTTAATGCTATATTTTTAACCTAAGATCTAATATTAAAAGAAAAAAGATTAAGGATTCAAACAAGTTATAGATTTTCACTTAAATCTGGGTCTTTTTCCCCAAAGTTAATACAATAATTAGAACATGATTTTGAACAAAATGAAAATAAAATTCCTTTGCTACCAATGATGAAACAGAGAAGACTTTTATCTGAGAAGCTACATAGGCCAGAAAGACTACACATGTCATAGGAATTATGTAGATCATAGAGGTTATGAAGGTAATAAAAATATATGCAGCCAACGAGGTAGTTTCTCTCTGGAGTTCAAGTTTTTTGACCAAAATACCTGATAAGAACAAAAGGTGGAATAAAAGTTTATTTTAGGTTTTCTTGTTTCAGAGGTCTCATTTCTTAGATGCCCAAATCTATTTCTCAGGCCTGAAATAAATAAGGTAAAACAACTGTTTTGCTGCAAAAAAAGCTTCTGTTAACATGGCATCCAGAATCAGAAGAGAAGAAGAAAGAGAAAATGAGAGAGAGATTACTCAACTTTATTTTGCCATTACATTTTTATATTCTTTTTAATGATCCAAAGCAAGGGCAATGATTCAGCAATAACATAGTGTGCATGTGCAAAGCTTATTGTTATCAATGCAAGGTCATTTATAAAATACACCCTACATTTGTGGTTTCTTTATCAACTTAGTTTCATTTGTTCTTAAATTATCTTCCTCTTAAGAGCTGACAAACGTCTTTGCATGCAAGATATGTCTGGTTCTTGAGAACAAGAAGAACTTCTTGGCTGAACATTGTGTTTGCAGATATGCTCTGACCTTTTTATGCTTATGCTTCTTGTTTGCAAGCACGCCAGCATCCTGTCACATTCTATTCTCCACACGTGTATGATTTAAGAACTTTCTTTGGTCTTCATTGCCTTTATGACTTGAATTGTCTCTATAAACTTGATAGCTTTTATCAACTGAGAAGAAATTCCTTCTAATTAGCCTTTGTGACAGAGTACTATGTATGATCAATGTGGTCTATAGGACCAGCACTTTTTTTATGGCTTGAGCATCTTAATGATTTGTATAATCTTTATGTTTTTAATGGCCTTCAAGACCGTATCAGCCCCTATAATCTTTATATCCTCTATGATGTGTGTAGGCTCCATAGCCTGTGTAGCCACTATAAGCTGAGTAGCTTCCATGGATTGAATATGCTGTATGATCTGAATAGCCTTTATGGGCTATATAGGCTGTGATCTCTGAAGCCTTTATGACCAAAGGAAACTCTATATACTGATCAGCTTCTGTCTTCTGAGTAGGCTCTCTACCTATATAGCCTTTTACTTGATTAATATCTATGACCTAGCTAGCCTGTATGGCCTGAGTACACTAATATCTGTAGTCTCTATGACCTAATTAGCATAAATGAGTTTAGTAGCCCTGATGACCTGAAAAACTATTATGACCTGTATTGCCTCTATGACTTTTATAATCTCTATAACCTAAATAATCCCTGTGGTCTTTGTAGCCTCTATTGCTTGAGTAACTTCTGTGATATGCATAGCCGTATGATCTACAAAGCCTTTATGATCTGAGTAGTTTCTGTGATATATCTAGCATATTTCACCTGAGTAGCCTCTATTGCTTTTGAAGGAACTACGTAGCCTTTATGGCTTGTTTAGTCTAAATGGCCTGAGCAGCCTCTATAAACTACATAGTCCCTTTGTCATAAATACTCTATGTTCTTTGCAGAATTTATTACTGAATAGTTTATTCCATGGCCTGAGTAGCCTCTATGAGCTTTGTATCCTCTATAATCTATGGAGATCCCATGGCCTATGTACCCTCTATAACCTGTAGCCGTCATAATAAAGGTAAACTCATTGACATGCATAGCCTCTCTGGTGAGCAAAGTCCATATTATCTACATATTGTTCATGACCTGCAGAGCCAAAATGCCCAAAGTAACCTCTAGACCTGCATTACATCTATGAACTATGTGTATTCCAGACCAGTGTAAACTTTATGTTTTATGTTCATCTAATACCTTTTTAGCCTATTTGTTTTTCTGTGGACTCTGTGGCCTTAGAGTTGTGCCCATACCTTTTATGGTCTAAACAGCCTACATAAATTCAAACTCTATTATCTACTTATCCTATATTTCCTGGATAGGTTCTATGACCAAGGTAGCCTTCACGACCCATGTAACATTCATTACCTGTCTGTCTATAATAATCTACATAGCCTCTATGGCTAGTGTATGCATTATATTTTGCATAGCCTCTATGCCTGTGTAAATTTTAGGACATGAATAGTCCATATGACCTGCTTATAATCTATGGTCTTTTTAGCCTTTATGGCCTGCCTGCACAGCACCTTTGAACCTCATAGCCTTGCAATCTAAATAGTTAAGTTATCCTAGTAGCCACTTTAACTTTGAAGGCTGGTATGCTCTGAGTATTTTAAACTGTGTGGCCTCTGTGACCTTAGTACTCTCTATTACCTGTATAGATCCATGAGTTTTATAGTCTCAATAGCCTGCATTGCCTGTTATGATCCTGGTAGGTGCTATAACCTCTGTATCCTATATGAATAGGATATAATCATTTATGCTAATAAGATCACAGAGGCTACAGATATTAGTCTACTTGGTAGTCTAGTTAACATCTTTATCCTCTATGGCCTTAGTAGACTAAATGACATTAGCATATTCTATAATCTCAGTATCCTCTGTAACCCTCATAAGCTATGTGCTTGAGTAGCCTCTATGGACAGTTACACATGTAACCTTTCTGGTTGGAGTTTAAATGAACTTCATACTCATTAAGACCTTAGTGGCTCATATGACTTTAGCTTCTATTACTTGGTGAGCTATAGAGACTGCAGTAAAACATGTTTTTCTGTTTTTCCATAGCTATATGGGCTTAGTAAACATACCTCTGTATTGTTTCAGCTTGGATATTATTTTTAACATATGAAGAGCTTTATGTCCAAATAGCCATCATGGCCTATGTAGCTTCTATGATATAAAGAACCTCAATTTTCTGTGTTCCTTCTGTGACCTGAGTACTCTCAATGACTACCATCACCTCTATGACCTGCATAGAATCTATAAATTGGTTAGCCTCTATGATCTCCATAGCAATTATGACCTGTGTAGCCAAAATGACATTAATAGTCTCTATTACAACACTATTAATTATGATATTGTAGTCTCTGTGGGCTGAATTAGCTACTATAAACTGCATAGGCTCTATGATCTTCACAGTTTCTATGACCTGAATATTCTCTATGTCTATTTTTCATAGTCTATTATCTGCATAAACTCTATAGCCTGGTTAGCTTCAAGTACTTACATAACCTCTTTGACTTCAGTAATATTATGACTTAAGCATTCTCTGACTATAACAGCCTACATAAACTCCATAGACTGTGACTTCTTATGTGTCTATGGCCGAAGTGGGTTTTATGCCCTTGATTAGTGTATGTAGTCTGAGTACCATCTTTGGGCTATAGTGCCTCTATGATCTGAGTTGCCACTGTAAAATTTTTAGCTTCTGTAACCTGCTTCTTTTCTATCAACTGAGTAGCATCTATGATCTGTGTATACTTGTAACAAAATAGCTTCTAATTAGCATGTCCTTTAAGACCTGTGTAGTCATTATAGCCTGAGCAACCTAAATTGATTTGTTGGTATATGACTTTTGTAGCACCTAAGATCTGCATATCTTCTATGATTTGTAGCCTCTATGGCTCATATTTTCTCTTTAATTTGAGCACAACTTTTATGATGGAAATAGCCTCTTTAACCTGAACACTGTCTATGATTTCTGCAGCCTTTGTAACCAAAATAGACTTCATGGCCTGAGTGACCTTTATAGTTTGAGGAGCTTATATGGCCTAAAAACCTCTATGACCTAAATAGACTCTGTGACATGCAAATCCTAGATGAATTTTTTATAGCCTTTATAGCCTTTTTCACCTGAATTGCTTCAATGATAGCTGTGGCCTTTATGAGAAGAGTAGCTTAAATAATGTACATAGTCTCTGTGAACTTATTGGACTAAATGCTCTTATTAAGACCTGATGACATGTTTAGGATCTATGACTCACATCCCCTCTGAATCTTGTAGATTCTATATCCTGAGTAAATTATCTGGCTGGTTTAATAACCTCTATGGACTGCATTGTCTCTATAAACTATGTAACCTCTATGACATATGAAGCCTTTCTTGCTTGAGTAATACTACCAGAGTAGAATCAATGGCCTAAGTGACTTTTATGGGACATAGAAGCTATTAAGACTATGTTGAAAATAATGGTAATTTAGAAAACTCAGGCCATAAAATTATGCAAGTCAAAGAGACTACACAGGTTAGAGAGATTGTGCTAGAGATAAAGACTATCCAGCCCCCTCTATGGGCTGCATTGCCCATGTTTGCTCTATATTTGATTAGCCTCATCGAGCACTAAATTTCATTACTGCCATAAAATCTATGACATGTGTAGTACCTATGATATTTGTAGCTTCCAGAGGCCATATATCCTCAATTACTGGTATAATCTGTATCATCTTTATAGACTCTATGTCCTACATAAATACTATAAACACTGTAATTGCTAAGAACTTCTATGATATATGTATCCTTTATGCCCTAATATGCCCCTATGACTCACATAGCCTGTAAGGTCTAAGAAGCCTCTATTGGTTGTCTATCTTCTATGTTGTAAATATTTTATGAATTGAATAGTCTTTGCGAAACCTTAATTACTTCATAACCTCTAGATGTACCCTCTATGACTTACATTATTTGTAACATTTATGGCCTCTATGCCTGAATAGCCTTTACAATTAACAAAACCTCTTTGACCTAAGCAACCTCTGTGATTTATGAATTATGTATGACCTGATTGACCCCTATGACCTGTGTAGTATATGTGGCCTGCATAGTCTGTATTTCTTGCTTATCTTCTCTATACCTGAGTAGCTTCTTGGACCTGGATATTCTTCATCTCTAGCACAATATTTCTGACCTGTGTAGCCTCTATGACTTGCATCATTTTATGGCCTGAGTTTTCTAAGTTACTATTTTTTTCAATATAGTTTTAGTAGCTTCTATGTTCCATATAAGATCTGTGGGAGACCTGGTCACATAAGTGTGGTTATAGGGAGAGCTGCAAGGCTGAGCAGGTGGGAACACCCTGCTTTCTCTGGTCTTGGAACACCAAGACTTGGCCCCAGCTCCTTGACAATTGATGTGCCCAGAGACTTCACTCCCCTTAGCCCCAGCTTTTTGCCAATTGATATGACTGGCCAGATTTCTCCTCTTTTAACCTTGGCTCCTTGCCAGCAGGCCCAGCTTCTTGCCAGCTTTCTCCAGCTCCGTATGGGAAAACCTTGCCCTTTTAACAGTGAGCTTTATGCATGTACATTGTTATTATTCCTCTTGGCTTTGTACCATTAAAAAGAATATAAAAGGGCTTGAAGATATAAAGGAGGAGGAGGAGGAGGAGGAGGAGGAGGAGGAGGAGGAGGAGAAGAAGAAGAAGAAGAAGAAGAAGAAGAAGAAGAAGAAGATCATTAAGAATAAAGTAGCTATCTTTATATTAATTCCATCTGCAACAAAGATCTATGACCTGCACTTCTTCTATGATACTTGTATCCTTGATAACCTATGTAATCTACATGGTCTTAGTAGTTCCTATATCTTGTGTAGAAATAATGACCTGAAAATCTCCTAGTTTCTCTTTACCATTTATGTCCTTAGTATACTGTTTGAATGAGTCATCTATAAAACTAATATAACATTTCTTTCTTAGAAGCATCTAAGGTCAGCATGATCACTACGTCCTATATAGCATCTGTAACCTGTGTAGTATTTAGTCCATAGTATCACCCATGACATATATAGCCTATAAAGTGTGCACAGCCACTATAACCTGTGTTATCTTTATGGCTTGGTTAGCCTAAATGACCTGTATAACCCATTTGATCTCAGGAGCTATTCAGTCTTGTGTTGACTTTATGGTCTGCACACCCTTAATTACCTCTGTAGCCTCTGTGTTTTGAGTTACAACTAGGACTTTTGTAGTTCCTAAGGCCTGAATAACCTAAATGACATTAATAACTTCTATAACTTGCAAAGTCTCTAAAAAGTTTTCAATAGCTTCTAACACCAGATAAACCTGTATGACCTTCATTTTCTCTATGATCTAAGCACTACTATGATCTAAGTACTGCTTATTATCTATGACCTAAATAGCCTCCATTTTCTTTATACTTTCTATGAGTTTCATAGGTCCTTTGGACTAAAAACCTTAAATGAGCTTAGTAATTTATTTATTCATTGTGTCCTAAGTAGCTTCTTTGACATGAGTATTTTTATGAAGTATTTTCTATGCCAGCATCATAATTATGACATGTGTAGCCTATATTTCTAAGTAACCTCTATTAACTGTATTTCATCTATTTCAACTGCATTTCATCTATGCATGTGTGTTCTCTACCACATGCATAGTATATATTGTCTGAATGCCTTTATGTCCTCAGTAGCCTAATAGACCTGTATAGTCTCTATGGTCTTAGAGGTCTAAATAATCATAGTATCCTCTATTATATATGTACCACCTATGACCTGAATAGCCTCTGTAACTTGCACAGTGTTTCTGTTCTGCATATACTCTGTGACTATTTGCATAGCTATTATGTCTTGCATAGCTTCTATGGCCTGATTACTCCCAAATAATCACAGTAGCCTATAAGCCCTATGCAGTCTGTATGGCCTGAATAGCTTCTTACCTGTGTAGCCTCAATAATCTATGTATCTTCTATGACCTTTGCAACCACAATGGCCTCCATAGCTTATGACTTTAGCAATCTAAATAACCTCTATAGCCACTATGAAGTTCATAAATTCTAAGGACTTAGTAGCCTTTAAGAATTGTGTAGCCTCCTTTACCAATATAGGCCTTATATGCAGTGTAGCCTACCTTGCCTGAGTGGGCTCTAAGTCCTGTTAAACTCTAAAGTTTATATCCTCTTTGACTTGCATATACTCTATAATCTCTGTAGAATTTATGACTTGCACAGCTTACTCTATGATCTGAGTAGTTTCTATAACCTGCATAACTTCTATGATTTATGGAACCTCTGTGGTCTGAATGGCCTTTATCACCAATGTTATTAAATGAGCATTTCTAGCCTTTCTATTTCTTTGAAACCCATATCACCTGCATTGCCTCTAAGACTAAATTTTTATTATGCCCTTATTATCTTCTATAACCTGCAAAATTTCTATGACCCATATAATAACATCTGTGATCTTCATATTTTCCATGATCTATACAGGCCCATGGAATGTATATCTTCTATTTCTAAGAAACCTAAGCAAACTAAATAACCCATATATTCTATCTAATCAGTATGCATTCAGTAGCCCTTATAGACTGCACAACCTCTATGACCTGAGCAGCCTCAAAGTATTGAGTAGATTTATATGGCCTATGTAGGCTCTACAGCATGAGTGATTGCTATGACACTATATGCTTTATAATCCATGAAACCTTTATGACCTGGGGGATCCTCTATGACTTGCACAGCCTATCTGAGTTCTGTAGCCTTATGTTCTAAGTAAGGTATATGGAATTAGTATCCCCTATGAACTTCATAGTGTCTATTTTCTGAACAGCCATTTTGACCTAGGTAACTTCTATGATCCATGTAACCTCTATGTTCTATGTAACCTATTTAAGTTGCATGGTGTCTTTGCTCTAAATTATCTTGCCTCTGCACCTTGAAAACTTGAGTATCTTTTATAAATTGAGTAACCTTTATGTCCAATGTAACTTCTATTACCTGAGTACCCTCTATGACCAATATAACCTCTAGGACTCGCACAACCTCTATGATACATGTGAATTTTGTGCCTGAATACCTTAGATAAAGTTTCAGGAATAAGATAATTCTATCTTTCTGGTGTGCCCATAAATTGATTCCATGATAGCAGTTGGATGTAAGTTGAACATGTTCTGAACACTTCTTCCAGGCTGGAATCCCATGTCTCCATTTTCCCCAGGTATCCTCTTGTCCAACATTATAACACTAAAATGACCCTTCCTGGACAGTATTTAAAGGGTATGTTTTGATCACAACTAGACAGACAGGAGCCACAGGAAGCAACATTTTTTCTAGTGGGCTACTAGCAATAAATGTAAGTGGTACCATTCTGTCTCCACCTTTTGATTTCTGAAACCATAAATTCTAGAAATAGGATGGAAAATGCCATAACGTGTTTGCTGATTCAGAGCATAGACAGCCTTCTGAAGAACCTTGCCCCAGCCCTGCAATGTATTTCCACCTAGCTGACACTGTAACTGCATCTTCAAAAGTCCATTCAATTGTTCTATCAAACCAGCTGTTTCAGGACGGTAGAGATGATGGTAAAACCAATGAATCCTATGAGCATGAGCCCATTGTCTTACTTCATTGGTCAAGAAGTAAGTTTCTTGGTATAAAGCAATGCTGTGCAGAATAACATGGTGTTGGATAAAGCATTATGTAAGTTCACAGGTGGTAGTATTGGCTGAAGCACTACTTGCAGGGAATAAAAATCTATACTCAGAATAAGTGTCTATACAGTAAAGATAAACTGCTGCCCCTTCCTTGATGGAAGTGATACAGTCAACCTGCCACCAGGTTGCTGGATGATCTCCCCAGGAAATGATGTCATATCAGGGACCTAGTGTTTTTTCTCTGTTACTGGTAAATTGAGCATTCAGCAATGATTTGGCAAATCATTCTTGGTGATTGGAAGTCCATGCTACTGAGCCCATGCATAATCATCATTTCTGCTCCCATTACCACAGTGTTCATGAGCCCATTGGTCAATGACAGGGATTGCTTGAGTAAGAGGTTAATTGTTATCAACATGTCGTGTCATATTACCTACCTGATTATTAAAATCTTTTGCTGCTAAGGTCAGCTGTTCATGGGCATTTACATGAGACACAAATATCTTCACATGTTTTGCCTATTCAAAGAAGTCTATCTACATATCTCTTCCTCAGATGCTTTTGTCACCAATTCTCCAATTATATTATTTCCAGTTCCCTGCCCAGCTAGCCAAGCCATTGTCATGGCCCATGAGTTGTCATACAGTTGCACATCTATAGGAGCTCTCTTCGTGCCTTGAGTGCCTCCTATGCTGATTGGCTGCCTTCAATGCCTCCCCTACCCTTTTCTTACCCCGTGCTGATTGGTTAGTTTGAATTCTTCCCCTACCCTTTGCCTTAACTTGATTGGTTGCTTTGAATAGTTTCCCTCCTCTTTAGCCTATGCTGATTGGCTACTTTAAATGTTTCCCCTCCCCTTTACCCTATGCTGATTATCTGCCTTCAGTGGCTCTCCTTTTCTCATCCCATGCTGATTGGCTGCGCGCCTGACATGGATCATACCCTATTGGCTGTAACCTAACCTCAGGGCCATGATTTGTCTGAGGACCATATATAAACTGTTGCACTAACTGAAATAAAAGGGTCTGCTTCTCACTCTGGCAGAGCAGTTTTACCTACCCCCAGTGTCTGTGTGAATGACTCCATGACCATCCACCCCATAAACCCTCATACTCTGGGACCCCATTCCTTGGTCTGCTTGTCCTGTGGGATCAAAGTCGTCCAGCGAACCCTAACAAGGCATGACATAAACGATATCTGCCACCAACTTGCTTTAATTGACTGTGAGACCCCTGGAACTCAGAAAATAAAACTCAGAAAGTGAAACTCGGAAAGTGATTTTGTGGTGGTGCCCTGTCTTTCTTGTCTTGCTGGTGAAGGTAATATCAGCCTTTTTGTGGTTCTCTGTGTCTGTTTGTCTTTGGGTAATAAAGTTAGGTCAGGGAACATACCTCCACTTCCTGGTTCATTCGGCAGTCACATGTAAGTGTCTGATCAGCCCGGGGACTGGAACCACAATAACACCCGTGGTGTAGGTCCTCCGAGACACTATGTGAGCATACAGCTGTGGCCTAAAAACCCACAGAAGTCCCACACAAAGCGCAACATACCCTGATTCTAAATATTTCTGTGTTTTATGTCTCCTGAGACCCAAACTCATTTCTTTTTCTTCTCACAATCCTCAGTTTTTTTCCTATCCTCTTTGCTTTTGATTTCTTTTTGCTAGCTTTTTCTCCTGCTATCATTACTGCTAATTTCACTTTAAAGTTTCTCATCTCCACTTCTTCACCATGGGAAATCTCCTCTCCTCACTCCTCAATGAGGCAACCCATACAGCACCCCCACAACATCAATCACATAGCCCTGATCCTTCGTCCTCAACTTCCTGTGAACACTCTCTTCATGGAAATTTTCCTGCCTCTGACACTCCTTGTATTTACCCTGCCCTGCCTTCAGCGCCCAATGCAGTTACTCCTCCTCCTCCCTACCTTGCTTTCTCTGCCTGTGACCTGCCCACTCACTTCTCTCCTTTCAATCCTTTTCACCCAACTCCACCCACACCCAAGCTTACATGGTTAATCTCCAGGCAGATGGCAATGTACACCCCTGGATCCCCACTCTGGTTTCTGAGCTTACTCAACTACTGCAGACCCTACAAGATCCTCCCTTAACAGTGATCACTCATGCTTTTCCCTCGAGCAAACCCATTCCTATGGCCCCTTGCGTGTTTACAGATGCCAACACTCATCATCTTGGATACATTGTAATGGGATCTAATGTAACAAATGATCAATTTTTCCAAAGGCATTCTGATTCTGTCCAAGTAGCTGAATTGACTGCACTTATCCTGGTGCTGGTAAGATATCAGACCATTCCCCTTGATATAGTCTCTGATCGCATATATGTTGTCAAGGTCTGCTCCTCCATTGCTTATTCCACTTTTAGGCCCTGGGACTGTCATGTTGATCAGCCTATGGCTACACTGAAGGCTGTACTAAAAATAAGACAGCAACCATGGTATATTATGCACATCACATTTGCTCCCATTCTGAGTTACCTGGCTTCCTATCAGAGGGGAATGCCTCTATTGACAAACTTGTAAGTCAGCCTAAAGTCATGATGTCTGCTCTAGAACAAGCTAGAGCCTTACACAAGAGGTTTCACCTCTCAGCAAACAGTCTTCATTGCTTATTACCTGAAATTCCAATCCAACAATGGAAATATCTTTTTAATACTTGCTCCTCTTGTGGTCCATTGTTACCGTTGGACCCACTCCAACCACAGGGTGTCAACCCCCATGGACTGAGACCCAACTCCATATGGCAGATGAATGTCACTCATATCACTATCTTTGGAAAACTTAAATTTGTACATGTGATAATTGACACCTATTCCTCCCTCGTGCATGCTACTGCCCTCAAGGGGAAAAAGCAGACCATGTAATTAAGGCTCTGAAGCAAGCAATGATATTCATGGGTGTCCCATGGTCAATCAAAACAGACAATGGCCCAGGCTATATCTCCCTAAGATTGAAGGGATTTTTAACTTCCCGGGGAACTTCTCATACCAAAGAAATACCCTAAAACCCCCAGGGAGAAGCAATCATTGAAAGAACCAATCACAGTCTGAAGGAGATGCTTCAGAAACTTGATTCTCCTGAAAAGGACCCTTCTTAGAGGTTGTTAGATGCATTATTTACCCTTAACTATCTTACTTTTGACAAGGATTTAATTCAGCAATCCAACACTGGTGTACATTTAGCTTACCTATTCCCATTCCCTTGTACAATGGAAAGACCCTTTGACCCTTTAATGGAACAGCCCAGACCCTCTGCTCACACAAGGGTGAAGCTAAGCTTGTGTCTTCCCCCCTACAGAGTCTAAGCTCCTTTGGATTACAGCCAGGAATATTCATCCAAGCCTCTCTTATGAAGACAACAAAACTTCTCACATGAAGAAAGAACTCAATTCCATGAGTACCTAAAATGCAATACCCACTTATACTACTATTGGTATTCTAGGAGACTTCCTCCTCCTGGTGGGTCCATGCCCCCAATCCTGGAATACTGCTGCCCATAGGCCTTGAAGACTCTGTCCTGCCCTTCCTCTTAGCTACCAATGAGTCCTCAAAATGTCCCATCACTTCTGACACCACAGCCTCTCAGATCAATAGATCTTCTGAGATTACCCCGTTTAGACTCCATACCTTGGAGAAACTGCCTCTCTATTACCCAACCATATACCCTCATTCATGGGGAAGCCATCGCATGATCCAGACCTCATACCATGACCTTCCACAATAACATATCAAAACTTAACAAGCTCTTTTAGTTCATATCATTAAAGAATTGCAGAAATGCAAGAAAATTCCCGCTACATGGATGGTAGACCTTGAGAACATAAGAAGCTCATCCACCCCATCTTCGTGGAAATGCAAGACTTCACAGCTTTAGCTGACCCTAACCTCAAACCCTCCTTCCTCTCCAATCCTACCCAACCCCATTACTCCTTCTCTTAGGAGAAAGCTCAGTTTTGGGCACGTGCATACAGACAATGTAAGATGCCCAGAGGGGCATGACCTAAGCCAGGCACAGTCTTGTTGTCTTGTTTGCCCCTTCTCTTGTGCAGGAGCTGATAATTGATGATGGGTAAGTGCTCAGAGGAGCACAATCTAAGACAGATTACAGCTTCTTTATCCCCTCCCTTTATCATATGCAGCATGTAGGAGTCTGGAAAATCCAGTGGAATGATTCTCTCACATGAGAAGATTATCACAGATCCCTCCAACATGCTTGCTTATGGGCCACACAAGCCCCACTGACCTATCAAATAAAAGTAAAAAGGGGGAAATATAGGAGCTCTCTCCATGCCTTTAGTACCTCCTATGCTGATTGCCTGCCTTCAATGCCTCCCTTACCCTTTCCTTACCCCATGCTAATTGGTTACTTTGAATTCTTCCTCTCCTTTTTGCCTTATGCTGATTGGTTACTTTGAATAGTTTCTCTCCCCTTTACCCTATGCTAATTGGCTACTTTAAATGTTTCCCCTCCCCTTTACCCCATACTAATTGTCTGCCTTCAGTGCCTTACTTTTTCTCATCCCATGCTGATTGGTTGCGTGCCTTACATGGATCAATACCCTGTTGGCTGTAACCTAACTTCAGAGCCATGATTGGTTTGAGGACCCTATATAAACTGTTGCACTAACTGAAATAAAAGGGTCTGCTTCTCACTCTGGCAGAGCAGTTTTACCTACCCCCAGTGTCTGTGTGAGTGACTCCATGACCATCCATCCCATAAACGCTTGTCCTCTGCGACTCCAGACCTTATCCCATGGGACCCCATTGCTCGGTCCCCTTGTCCCACAGGACCTTAACTCGTTGAGCGAACCCACACAAGGCACGATGTAAATGACACACATCTAGTCATTTTTCCTTCCAGAAAAAAGCACACAACCACATGCACTGCCTGAATTTCTGCCAGTATGAAGATATTTTTTCACCACTGTCCTTCAGGGCCATTCCAGAAAGGGACAGCATTCACTTCCAGGTTGTACCTGAGTCTTCTCTTTCTCTGTTAATTGATTATAAAGTCCACTCCATGAAGCCCAAAGTTCATACTTAGAGACAGAAAATATTACAGCAGGAATAAAAACTATAAGCAATTGGGTCACTTCTTCATGCAACCTACTTGTGCCTTTTGGTTCCTCCTATGCCTCATCACATATATAAAATTTCTGCTTGATTACAGATTGCTGCTGAGAACTTCTGACTTTATGGCTTGATGGATCAAATAAAACCCAGTTTGTATTGGTCATCTCAGGTTGCATAGTAACCTAGTGGCCCATGGTCAAGCATTCAGTTTTGACTAAGACCAAGTAGCAGGCCAAAACTCATCCTGAAAAGGAGAGTAGTTGTCTACAGAAAATGGCAGAACCTTAATCAAAAATTCCAAGAGCTTCCTCTTTGATTCAAGAGTGGAGCCTGCCCAAGGTTTCAGACACTGTCCTTATCTGCCACTGACACTTCAAGGACCATTGGTCCAAGTGGAAGAGCATGTTGTAGAGTTTTCTCCTGTTATATATCTGACCAAAAACAGGAAGCATTCCTAGTCACTTGGTAGATGAGTTGAAGTAACACATCCAAGTGAGAAATATGCTGCCTCCAAAATCCAAGTAGGCCAAGCATTGTGCTTTTTCTTTATTTGTAGAAAGGGCCATATGCAACATCTTATCCTTCACCTTAGAAGGAATATCTTATCAGGTACCACACTATTTGACTTCTTAAACATTTACTGAAGTTAAAAAGTTCTAAATTTTAGTGGGACTTATTTTACACCTTCTAATATACAAATACTCCATTAGAAAGTTAAAAATGTTGGCTACCTCCTTCTCAGTTTGTCTAATCAAATTAATGGCATCTATATAATGAACCATTGTAATACCTTGTGGAAGAGAATGATGATCAAGTTCTCTGCAAACTAACCTGTGAGACAGTGCTGGCGAGTTGATATACCTCTCAGGAATAAGAGTAAAATTATATTTATAGCCTTACCAGCTGAAAGCAAACTGTTTCTGGTGGCCTTCTGCACTGGCATGCAGAAAAATTTGTGTGTCAAATCAATAGCTGCATACCAAGTACCAGGAGATGTATCACTCTGCTAAAGAAAGAAACCACATCTAGTAAACAGCTGCCATTAAAGTCACCACCTGGTTAAGTTTATGATAATAAACTGTCATTATCCAAGACTCATATCTCTTCTGCACAGAGCAAATCTGAGAGTTAAAGGGGGATGTTATGGGAATCAACACTTCTGCATCCTTCAAGTCCTTGGTGTTGGCACTGACTTCTGCAATCACTCTAGGGATGCAGTATTGTTTTTTTATTCACTGTTTTCCCAGGCATAGGCAACTTCAGAGTCTTCCATTTAGCCTTTCTCACCATAAAAGCCCTTACTCCACAGGTTAGAGAACGAATGTGATAGTTGTGCCAAGTGCTAAGTATATCTATCCTGATTATACATTCCGGGACTGGGGAAATAAATACAGAAAGATTTCAAGGGCCCACTGGATGCACATTAGTCAGACCTTAGACAAAACTCACTCTAATGATCACTTGACTTCCATAAGCTACTACTTTTACTTTTTTAAAAAATGATGTTTTGGCTCTCCCAAAATCAATGTCAATTTAGAGTCTGTCTAGTAGTCTCTGAAATTTCTAATCGTTGACTTTTCTGCAATGTCCAGCTACCCTGGTTTTTACCAGGGTAAAAACCTTAAAAACCTTTTAAGGACTTAGAACCTTTTGGGGAAGGATGAGAGTAAAATTAACAGCAAAGAGTTTTAGTATATACTAGGGTCTTTCCTCAAAGTTTTCTGGCCTCCCTTTCATTCCACAGGTTCTAGATCTATAAATTTACTCAAATCTTGGAACTTGTTGAGGAGTCATGATTCTATGCTGTTATGATCTGGGATAAATTTTTGCACCTTTGTCCTGGAATTTTTCTGTTTACATAAGTCAAATAAGAATTTGGTGGCTCTCCAATCTATTTGGCTTCTAGAAACATTATGATTAATTATCCAATGTCAGAGATCTACATAAGTCAGAACATTGTTCCCATTTCTTCCCCTTTGTGGTCCATTATGGTAACTATGCTACCTTGCTTTTGTCTATTGAGAGATGCCACTTGGCCTTTTCCTCCCTTGGATATAATTATTCTCATTGAATTTAGGTCTTCCAGTTGATTGACAACAGTTCCCACAGTAGTTTCTATAATGACAGAAATAATGACAGAACTCTTCAAGAATGCTGGTGCCTCCCCTTACAAATTTTTTTCTCGTAGTTTTGGTGAAACACATCTCCTGGACCATGAAGAATGAAGGAGGAGGTCATACATGACAGATCCATTCCAGAATTACAAGCTCTTTAAGCTTCTGAATATTCTCATGGACATTAAACCATGTGATGTCAGACATTTCTATCTTTTTTTATAGTAGGCCATGTTTGAATACATACTTCAGCCAACCAGCCAAACTATTAATACCTTTTTAAACACTGAAGGCTATTATATTAAATCTAGAATCTCTGTTTAATAGACCAATATTAGTAAATTCTGTCTGATAAAAGCTTATGTTTCTCTCATCATTATCCCACACCCTTAAAATTCCTCCCTATACATGTCCCCCAGGCTTCAGCTTGTATAAATTAGAAAATTCAAGAAGTTCCTTTGAAGTGTAGCATACCTCTGCACGGATCACACTCTGTACTTCACCACCAGGGGCTTGCCTACATTTGTGTCGACTTATAGGCCTGGAGGCAAAAGTGGGTGTTGAGGGGCTGGAGTTATAGCTCAGTGACAAAGCACTTGCCTAGCATGTGTTAGGAACTGGGTTTGATCCTCAGCACCACATAAAAATAAATAAATAGAATAAATGTAGTGAGTTCATTTACAAATAAAAAAATAACTATTTAAAATTAGTGGTTGGTGAGGCTGGGTCCTCAAAGGTATCAATATTTTTATGCTAAGCAAGTGAATCATGGAAAGGTTTTACTATTTTCATAAGCAAAGCAGGATTAGTTCCCTCCAAGGGGAGTGGGGAAACCAATGCCACATTGGGGGGAGGTAGGGACATCTAAGTCTTGGCTAAGGATTGGGACACAAAAACTTCTGGCAAAATAAACTCATCAGCATATAAGAGTTTATGACCCCGGCCCTTCAGAATCCCCCAATACTTCACCATCCAAACTTTTAGGATCCGATTCAATTCTAAGCAGTACACTCACTTTAACTACAGACACCTTCTGAGGCTGAGACTTAAACATTTATCTTAATTCAGTCAATTGCAGAATTAAGGTATGTGTTTTCCAGCAGCCTCATCCCTATGATTACAAGAGAGAAGAGTCTCCTTTAACAGATTTCTCCTTCTCCTTAACAGCATGAATATCAGTTATGCAAAACTGAAACTCAGAAACTAATTTTTTTAAACTCATCCTTCTTCTTTCTTACTTTGTCCAGTGAAGCCAGAAGCAACAATCCAATATCAGGATATTTATTTTTTTCATAATTGTTCAGAAGTATTACATATAGAGTCACTAAATGCTTTGCTTTTTACAAGTGACATTTTGGGAGCATCAAAAACATTTATTTTATAAATCTCTTTAAACAGTTCACACTATGGATTACCATGCTCTACATAGTACCAGTAGGTAGTAACTGTAGGTATAACCAATTTAGACAGCCAACTCCAGAACTCTCAAAGCCAACAAAGAAAATTTATCCTTACAACTCTTTCTCCAGAGCCATTTCTGATACAAATTTTTGTATTAAGATTCTGCAGAAAAACAGAATCAAGAGGAAGTGTGATTATAAAAGGAGATTTATTAGGTTGTTTTTTGTGGCAAGAAGTTAGTCCACAATGGCTGACTACAGGCTGGAGACATGAAAGGAACAGTAGTTGTGCAGTTCAAGAGGCTGAAGCCTCAGAATAAGAGGCCTCAACACTGGTACCTTAGTTTGAGACTGAAGGCTTCTGGAGATTCACTGGCAGAGTCCACTTTTGATGCGTAAAGGAGTGAGAGTTTGATATTCTTAGACAATTACAGCAGCAATAAAAACCTCATTCAAGAAAAATCAAGTTTGCTTCTGCTGCTGCTTGCTTGCTCCTCCAATTTTTATGTCTATGTCTTGGCTAAGGAATTATCCTAGTGGACAGTGCTGCCTATGTTTAGGGAAAGTCTCCATTTCAGTTGGCTAATCATTCACATGCCAATCATTCCTAGAAACATCCTCACTGACACATCCATAATCACTTTGATATTGGCCTTTATTAATCCAATCAATTGACAATTTAAATTAACCATTACAAATGTTTTTGATTATACAAGGCATATAGACAAAGAAAATAATAGTCTATATAGATACAGAGTCTACATGCAGTACATAGATCTTTCAAATCTTATTAGATATTAAGATTACTTATGCTATCCAGGTCAAAAATGAGATTATAGACACTAATAAGGACATTAATAAGATGCTTCACATTTCACAGGTCTACTCAGATCATTTAGGATACCTAGTAGTAAAGATTATGCAAGTCATAGATGTTCTTAGGGGCCATGCTGATGTAGTGATTAATAAATCATATTGGATACCAGATCACAAAGTCTATCTGAGTCATAGAAGCTACTAATATTATTTAAGCTATAGAAAATAGAGCAATCACATATAAAATAGGTTCATCCAGTCATAGATAATTCACGTTTTAGGTGCCATTTGGGTATTAAAGGGTATGCAGATCATAGGGGATGCTAAGATCATTTAAAATAGGCAGGTCATAGAGGTTACAAATGTCATAGAGAATACTCAAAACAGAAAGGCTATGCACATCTTAATGTTTCAAAGCTCTCAAATGTCATGATGGTTAGGGGATACTAAGTTAATTTATGCTACTGAGACCATTATGGATGAACAGTTTATACATTATGGCTATACATGTCATAAAGCATATCTGGTTATTGAAGCTGCACAAGTCATAGTGACTATACAGATTATTGAGGCTGCATGAGACATTTAGTGTACTCAGGACATAAAGGTGTCACAGATCATTATAGCTGTGCAGGCCATAAAAGATATGAAGGTTATATAGATTACACAGGTCTGAGAAGCTACAAGATAGTAGAGAATATACTTTTCCTACAGGATAAAAAGTTTACATGGGCTACTAAGTTTATAAAAAGACACAGGAAAGAAAGTGTACCCGGGATATAGATGCTTCACAGGGCATGAGTCTAATCAGGCTCGTTATTTATAGAAGCCATAGTTCATAGATGTTCTGAGGTCTTATTCTACATTCTGATAATGTAGAATGTTACACAGGTTATAAAGATTGTAGACACTACTCAGTCCATTAGGTTATGAATATTATAGAGGCTGGACAAGTCATTTATGCTACTCAGGTCATAAAGTTTATACAGGTAATAGCTGGTATAAAGTTTATAAAGCCTGCAAAGTATATAGTGGCCACTGAATTTACAAAAGCAACTCAGAAAATTTAGACTGCTCAGCCCATAAAACTTGTGCAGGTCTTAGAGTATTCACAAGCCTTAGAGTCTACTTACACATAAAAGCTACTCAAGTTGCAGAGGCTATACTGGCCAGAGACTACACATTTCATCAGAGCTACTCAGGTCATAGACAGTGAAGTCATAGATTCTAATCAGATCACAGAGGCTCAGAAAATCACAGAGTACATGCAAGCCATAGAGACTACTCAGATTATAAAGGCTACACGGGTCATAAAATATGTTGCAAACCTATATGCTATCCAGGTCATTAAACCTACTGAGGTTACTTAGAATACAAGGTCTGAGGGTGTTATGTAGTCAATTTAGAATAATCAAGTTATAAATCCTTCCCCATTGAAAGATTCTGTTCAGTTGATAGATAATATAGAGTTTAGAGGGGCTATAAATATACTGGCTACCAAGGTCATACAGAAAGCTTAAATTATTTAGTCTATTCTGGTCACAGAAGACCTTAGTGGCTTAGTGGCTCTTCAGGTCTTTTAGGCTACTCAGGACATAAAGACAACACAGATTATAAAGGAAATATGGGATATGGACACTGAATAGATCACTTAGGCCACTTGGGCCATGAAGGCTAAAAAGTTTGCAGAGGCTGTGTGCTGATCGTAGAAGTTATTATTTTATAGAGGCTACACAGTTCATAGACCCTACTCAGATCTTAACAACTATTCTATATATACAGATTACTAAGTTTATAAAGAAAACACAGGATATAGAGCTTACATAGATTATAAAACATCAGAGGCCACAGAGGCCATGCAGGTAATATATACAACTAAGGTCACAGAGAGTGCACATAAAAGAGGCTCCCCAAGAAATAGAGGCTATGTAGGTCTTATAGGTAACTCAGAAAAAAAATAGTTCTGAGGCTCCAGAGATCAGAGAGAATATGCAGACCATAGATGTTACTCAGGTTGTATTGGCTATTTAGGCCATACAGGCTGCTGAGTACATAAAGGCTATAAAAGACATAGTGGCTACTAAAGTCATAGGGACTACCAAGATAATGTAGAATGTTAAGGTCAAGGAGATTAGGGAGGAAAATTAGAACACTCAAGCTATAAACCCTATGCAGTTTAAAGAGGATGCAATGCTGATAAAGATGTACAATTCATACGTATTACACAGCTGATAGAAGTTTTAACTTTAACTAAGGTCATAGAGGCTATGAAGTTAATACTGCCTACAAAGTCTATAAAAGCTGCTTAGGTAATTTAACCTACTTAGGCCACAGAGACTATGCAGGTTATAGAGGTTATGTTGGTCACATGGAGTTTTCTTAGAGACATCTTAATTCATAAAAGGTATGTAGTTAATATAGGCTTCATTTTATAGGGACTATGAGGTTATAGAGGATATGCAGTTCCTAAAAGATACTCAGATTGATGAGGTTCTAGAAGCTACAACTGCCTTCAGGCTATTAATGTCATTTATAATAAGGAAAAAATGTACAAAGTCATAAATGCTTCCTAGGCCTTAGATGCTACACTTGTCATGGAGGCTATTCATACAAAATAGGCTATGCAGGCTGGAGAGACCATACAAGCTAGGCAAGACATAGGGGCTAATAAGGTCATTAATTTATTCAGATCATAAAGATTACTCAGGTCACAGAATGTTAGCTGGTCATATGAACTACTGAAGTCATTTAAGCCTCATAGATCATTAAGTAACTGTGGTTCCGATCATGTTATTAAATAGCTCTTACTGCTTGCTCTCCCATTGAGGCTTATTTTAAAATGGGCATGTTTTTCTTTTTCTCTTTTCCTTATCCCCCTTTCTAACAAGGGAGGGCATGGAACAAAATCTTATTTTCCCTATCCTAGGCCATCCATGTTATTCATACTTGAGCATACATCTACCAAAGACACCAAATAATTCAGGCTTCAGGGATGTCATAAGAAGATTCAAAAAATGACAATCCTCCAAACTAACTAGTTAATCACAATTTTCTTATGGGGAAAGTCTGGAATATACTCTTTGTCTAAATGGCTCCTTTGAAAATGCTCTACTCAGGCTCAATTGTGGATCAGTGGTGGAATACTTGCCTCACAAGCATCAGGTACTGGCTTAGATCTCCAACACATATAATAAATAAATAAATAAATAAATAAATAAATAAATAAATAAATAAATAAATAAATAAATGATGCATGAATGCATGAATGAATTAATAAATAAGTAAATAAATATATTGTGTCCATCTACAACTAAAAAATTAAATAATATTAATCTCCTGATAGGCAGAATCACACACTTTAGTACAAGATTCCTCTGTTTCACATTTGCTTGTAAAACAAAAAAACTTATTTTTTACTTTCTCAAAATGCTGTTATTGATACATTGGGACCAAAGTTTCAGTAACAAGATATACAGGCCATAGAGGCTACACAGTCATAGTTTACCCAGGTCATAGGGGCAACTCATAACGACATAGTAACTACTCAGATCATAAAGGCTATGCAGGTCATAAAGCCTACACATATCATAGACTATCCATTGTACATAAGGCTGCTCAGTCCTAGGGGATACTCAGGTCATTGCAGATACAGAGGCAATAGAGCTTTCTGTTACAGTAGTTGCCACTTATGTCATAGGGTATACCCAGCTCATAAGCCTTTTTATATCTTAGTCTACCGTGAATATGGAGTCAAAATTGAATATGGAGGTTATTAAAACTGCATAGCTCCTATAAATTACATAGATCATAAAATTACTCAGGTCATAGATACTATTCAGGTCTTAGAGAATATGAAATAGAGACTACTCAGGTCAGGTATGCTACTTGTGCCACACAGATAAATATGCAGGAACTTCAGGCTACTCAAATCATAGGCTACATGAATCACAGAGGTTCAAGGTCATACGGTCACAAAGGATATGCATGCCCCAGAGATTACTGAATAAATATAGGCTACTCAAACCATACATCATACTCCAGCCACAGAGTGTACAATAACCCTTGCAGATGCTCAGGCCATAAATGCTCTGCAGGTCATAGAGGCTATGAAGGACATAGAGGATACTACATTTTACTATGAGGGCCATAAAGGAAACTCAGGTCAAAGTTTATGCAGGTAGTAGATGCTAACTTGGTTAATGACTGTATTTTTGTCACAGAAGCTACATGTGTTATAAAGGCTCTTCTGTGATAAAGGCTAATGGAGTAAAATGGGCTAAAACTGTCATAGATGCTACACAGGACACAGATATTATTCAGGACACAGAGATTCCAAAGATTATGAATGCTTTTTAGGTCATTGAATATATATATTGTATATATATATATATATATATATATATATATATATATATATATATACACACACACACACACACACACACACACATATATATATATATACACACACACACACGCATATATATTCATTGAATATATTGAATATATTGAATATATATATATATATTCAATACAGTCTACTTCGATTATAGTGTTAAATCAGATCATAGAGGGTGTGCAGGCAAAAGAGATTGTGAACAACATATTGCCTACTGAGCTCATAGCAAGTATTCAAAATATTTAGGCTACTCAGACCATAGAAACTGTACAAGTCATAGACATTATGCTGGTCATATAGTCTGATTATGCCATAGAAGCTACACTGGTCATAGGGGCCAATATGTTTATTTAAGCTATTCAAATTATAGAGGCTACACATTTCATCAAGTATAATGAGGTCATTTATGCTACTCAGTGTATTGATGATATTTAGATCAAAGAGGATACACAGGTTTAGGGATTCATAAGATTTTTTAAAATATTTATATGCTAGAGGCTATGCACGCTATAGAGGATACTCAGACCATAGAGAATATACACATCTTATGGGCTACATGGGTAACAAAATTTATGCATACCATAGGTGCTACTCTGAGAAATAAACTGTCAAGTGGTCCACTTTCAGAATATAGTTTTAATCATATACCATTGTAGCCATTTTAATTATATCCCTTTTATTTGCCTACCCTGATTTCAAAATTAGCCAGTTGCATAGACTCTGACCCCAAACTCCTTCATCTAAATGAAGTGCAACAGTGTTGCATTAGGTTAGACATATAATCAGACAGATTGCTCACACAGGTGTCCTTACTAGCCAGGTTCTGGTAGCAAACCCTCTGGCAGAAATAAAATTTTGTCTTGCTCATACATTTTTAAGCATGTGTTCAAATTTTTGTGAATCTCTGTATTTCTAACAGTACTAAATTGTTTAGGCTACTTTGGCCTAGAAGTTTCTCAGATGGCAGAGCAATGATTGTCATAAAACTATTACGTTTATTTTGACTAGTCAGGCAATAAAAGTTATTTAGGACATAGAGACCACACAGGATATAAAAGCTGCATAGCTCCTATAGGTTACATAGTTCATAAAAATTACTCAGGTCATAGACACTATTCAAGTCATAGAGAATACGTAAAAGAGGCTACTCTGGTTGTATAGACTATGCAAAGCATAGCAGCTACTCATCAATAGGTAGGTCATAGTAGTTTCTGTGGCCCTACAGGCTATTCATACCTTATAGGTTATGCAAGTCATATTGTTAATAAGATTATTTAGGCAAATTACATCAAAAAGTTAAATCAGGTCATATAGGCTACTTGGCTCACAGAAGACACTGGGTTCATTAGGCTTCTTAAGCTGCACATACCGTAGAGACTACTCAGTTATTTATGCTACTCAGACCATAGAACTATTTAGGACATAAAAGGTAATCAGGTCATAAAAAACACTCAGACTGCATAGATTATACAGGCCATATAATCTATATACAATCTATATACAATAGATTGAGACATCTCAGACCATAGAAACTCCATAACTCACAGGAATTACTAAGAACATTATGGCTAATTAGGTCACAAAGTTATGCAGGCCATATAGAGTATAAAGTTTGTAGGGGCTACATATGTCAAGGAGGATTATCAGGAGAAAAGCACTATGCAAGTCATTGAGACTACTCAGACTGTAGATGCTACAAAAGCAATAAAGTCATACCTATAAAAGTTTGTTTACATTTCTCATGTTAAGGAGACTATGCAGATCATAGAGACTACAGAGGTCATAGAGATTACTCTGGGCATTCTTAAACCATATAGCACATATGCAACTCAAGGCATATAGCCTCCTCTGGTCATAATATCTAATCAGAAATTAGAGATTACACATGCCTATTATAGGGAGATCATATAAACTTTTTTGGTAAAAGATATTGTACTGGCCTTAAAGGCTACTCTGAACCTAGAAGATAGATAGGTCATAGAGCCTCTGCAGGTCTCAGAAACTATACAAATCATATAGGATACTCACACCATATACCCTACAAAGGTCGTAAAGGCTATGTTGGGCTTAATTTTTGAGAAGGCTATAGAGACTTCTCAGAATTAAAAGGTTATATAGGTCCTAGAAGTTACAATAATCACAGGGGCTATTCAATTTTTAGAGCCTACTCAAGTTATTGAGGGTATGCTGCACTAGAGGTTAGTCGAGACACAAATTCTATATAGGTCAAATGACTACTCAAATTATATCAATGGTTGGGCTACAGAAGCTACATAAATAATGAGGGATATTAAAATCACTTTGACTGTTCAGAATATAGAACATATGGAAGTCATAAATACAATAAAATACTCTGAGGTAACACAAAACAGGCTACTCAGGCCTAGAAGGCTACAGAAGTCTTACAGAATACTAACTCATAGAAGCTATTTCAGTCATACTAATAAAGCCTATGCATGTCATAGAGGCTACTTATGTCATATAAAATATATAGTCCACAGGGGCTACTAAGATCATCAAGATTTAAAGATCATAGAATTTATTCAGGTCAGAGGGGTTGTTCTGACCTTATAATATCCAAAGTTTATAAAGGCTCTTAGGTCATAGAGGGTACAAAGGCAATAGAAGCTTCTCAATCTGTAAAAGACACTTAGGTCATTCAACCTAATCAAGTATAAAGGCTAACCCTGTTATGATGGCTACTGAGGATATAGACTATATTTAAGTCATTCAAAGCTACTCTGTTCAAATAATATACTGATGCCATAGACTTTTCTCAGAAATAGAAGTTTTGCAGTCCGTAGAGCAACTAAGATCATAGTGTACCATTAAAAATATCACCTTTGTTATCTTTATATTTTCTATAGACTGAGTAGACTTTATGATCTTCAGAACTTCTATGGCTGGAGTAACCTCTCTGTCCTACATTACTTCTATGACATTGAAAGCCTCTATGAACTATGTACCCTCTAGGAACTTTGGTGCCTCTATGGCACTCCTTTAAACTCTTTGATCTGAGTAGCCTGCATGTTCTGATTACACATTTTGTACTACATAGCCTCTATGAACTGTGATATTCATATCAACAGAATAGCATCTGTGCCACATCTAGTTTTTGTGTCTATGTCCAGCGTAATATTTGACTATCAGAGTCTTTAAGGCCTGAATGGTCTAAGTGACTTTTGTGGCTTCTATAGCAAGAGTACCTAAATGACCTTAGTAGCCACTATAACCAGTATAGTATCTATTACTTACACAGACTCTATTACGTATGTAGCTTCTGTGGTATTGACAATCCCTATGTCCTGAATATCCTTTTTAACCTGAGAAACCTAAATTATCCCAGTAGCCTCTATGACCTCAGTAGCTTGTGATTTACTTTGTATCTTTAGGTTTTGAATAGTCTCTATAAATTTTGAAGCAAATATAATCTGTCTACACTCAATGACCTGCACAAACTTTATGACCTAAGTTGCCTCTAAGACTCATGTATCAGTTGTTAATCATGTATTTTTATGTCCTCTTTAGCCTCTGTTACTAGCATAGCATCTGTGATCTTTACAGCCTTTATGACCTAAGTAGACGTTATGGCTTTAACTGTCTGAATAACTTCTAATACCTGTATATTCCTGTGTCATTAACAGCTCCTATGACCTTCTTATTATTTTGATCTTGAACAGATTATATTGCCTACTTACTCTGTATGAGTTGAGGAGCCATTATAACTATTAGAACCTCTATGACTTAAAATAGCTGCTATAATCTTTATAAAATCTATATCAGAGTAGAGACTATGACCTTTGTTTATTTTATATTCTCAGTATCCTAAATAACTTTTAGTAGCCCCTATGGCCTACTTAGCATCTATGTAGTTAACAGCTTCTTTGGACTTGCAGCTCTGTGATCTGCATATCTTTTATGACCTGAGTATTCTAAGTAAATTTAGTATTTTTTGTTGACCTCAATAGCCATATTACTTTTGAAACTTTTATGTTCTGAGTAGCCTCTATGAACTATATGTCTTGTGTACCTCTATCCTTGTCATAAACTATGACCTACATATCTGTATAAATTGTATAGCATAATTTCTTCAGTAGCAACTATAGGCTGAATACCCTCTATGACATGAGTAGCCTAAATCACTTTAGTAGTCCCTATGTCTTGCATAGCCTCAATGGTCTGGGCAGTAAACATGATCTGCATGACCTCCATGATCTGAATATTCAATGTAAGTTAAGTTGAATATATGTTGTTCAAAGCTTCTATGGCTTCAGTAGCCTCTGTAAACTATGTATTTTCTGTTACTTGGGTAGCTTAATTGTCCTGCATAATCTCTATTATCTGGGTGTACTCTATGGCCAGAATAATGTCTATGCTCCAGTATTCTCTACACTCTGACCCGAGTTGCAGCTATACCTGAATAGCTTGTATGAACTGTCCAGTCTCTGGGACTTGTGTTACCTCCATGACCTTTGTACCACATTACATGCAGAGCCCCTATGGACTTCATATATTCTATGGCATTTTTACCTCTATTACCTTAGAAGTGAATTTGATCTACGTAACCTCTATAAACTGCCTATCCTATATTATGGTCAGAGACTCTATAGCCTGCATAATATTCATGTTCTGAGTAGCAAATATGGCCTCATAGATCACAGAACTCATGTACCTGGACTAGTTCCTTCAACAGAAATGGAAAGACTGGGACACTGTCTGGATTGTAGGTGCCTACCTATTAGGGTTTCAAACTATATGTTCTGCTGCAGGTAAAGTGAGGGCACCTCCTGGAACCTCTACATGAGTCCCTTTCTCACAAATGATGGTTTCAAACAACAGCTGGAATGCAGGCTGATCTTATATTCTCCTGAGATATTCACGAATAGGCACTGTTATACTAAGACAACCTAAATCAGGTTTCTAGACAGGCCCAGGTATAGCCAGGACACCTGGTTTGGAAAAAACAGAACTTGTTTTAGAATCATCTCCTCCTTATGACTGTGTGATTACACTTGAAGAAGTCCTGGTGCCTCATAGGCCCTCCATAACTTTCCAACATGTTCCTTAAGGATCCTTTTCCCATCTGCTTTTGAAGTTTTCATTACGTTTATGTGCCCATACATATATGTACTCTACAAGTAACCCTAATGTTGGATCAGCATCTATAATGTAAAAACATCGCAGGTGATACAACATAGAAAGGTTAGGGACAAAGAATGACATGTAATTCTATCATGACCTGAGTGCCACAGTGAAAGAACAAAAGTCAAATTTATTTTGGCTGTGATTCCCATTGTGCACCACTGAAATTTTGTAGGTACCAATTTTCAGAGACAGCTTCCCTTTGACATTGTCCTACCAATGGTATCCCCTGATATTCTTTCCTCAATGTCTCTTCCCACAGTATTATTTGGGTACATGACAAAATATGCCAAACACAAAAGCATCCTGGTGACTGTGGCCTTCAGACATCTTTCCTCTAAGTGCATCTGCATCAACATCTGGTTCCAATAAACAGAAATCATCAAGTATCATGAGATGTCACATTCAAGTTTGAGTCATGGGAAGTCTTTTTTACATCTGGCTCCATAGCCCCATGGAATACAGTGCTGCTGAAATTCTAGAGTTTTGTGGGAAAAGTTGATGTGGCAGCAGGCAGAGACCTAAAACTTCAGAAAAGGCAAGTAGTTCACACATCTGTGATTCTATGTCTAAATGCCTCACATAGGCTATATTATTTAGGTTATAAAATTTACTGATGCTACAATTATATTAAGAAGCAAGGATGGTATGTACTGGCCAATTATTTGCCCAATAGTATGCTCATATCCATGTGAATGGACTTCTATTTCTCTGTATATTATAAAAAACCTGCAGTATTTCAGGTTGGCAGCAAGCCACTTTCTTTTGATTTGTGCACTGTTAAAAAGAGACAAGTTACTCCTATCCTAACACTAAAATTTGAAATTGAAACCCCAGTAGTAAAAACAAAGAAGCTCTCAGAATGGAGAATTGATCCAATAAGCCAAGCCTCCTGGAGCAGATATAAGGGAAGAAAATTAAATTTTGAAGATTGGAAAGGGAATAGGAGATTACACTATGCAAAAGAATATCACTAACTTTATGTACCTTCATGTAGAGTTCTGTGCTCAACTAATGAATAAAACATAAGAATTTGATGCATTTGTCTTCTTCTAAGTTATTCAATAAGTATCTAAAAATCCCAGGACAAACAGAACCATCACCCTTGTGAACACAGATCTAAGTTGATAGTCCACTATCCTAAAAAAAGACTTGAAGATCAAAAATCAAATGCAAAATGACAACCTTGGGAAGGATCTCAGGATAGAGCACTACTGGATTCTTCTATGTTCTTTGAAATGTACTCTGTAATGGCAGATTGGGACAGATCAACAGAAGAAAAACTAGAAACACTAAATTGTATTGAGATTGATGCACCATGAGGATACAGTCAATTTAAAAATAAAAAGTTGCTTCTATGTTCCAAACTGGTAGAATTTAAAGAAATGAAAATTTCTCCCTTCTTATCTACTGTTCCTACATTAATTTCATAGCCTTAGAAAATAACATTCCATATTTCATTAAGTTTCTTCAGAAAAAAAGAAAAAGCCCTGAAACAGTCTTCTCATATTTCAAAGAATTATAAAATAGGCAAAAAAACACTCAATTTCCATGTCACTGAATACATTCCTGAAGATAACAAGTATAGCTGTTGATATTTTCTTTTAGTTGTCTACTCTAGGTGAAGTGACTCAAGAGTGCTGTCCTGGGATCTTTACTTAAATCTCCAGAAGAGAAAAAATTATAATCTAAAAAATTTTAATCATAAACTATGAAATCGCTTTAACTTTAGGTTCAGTCTTCCTAGTTCTCAACCAAATGAAATACATCCATGTTCTGGATCCATTTTTAATTCACTTGTCAAAGCTTCAGTTAGACAGTCAGGTTCGGTGATATATCTTGGTGCATCTATCTTTCTTTCAAAGGTGAGACCAAGATATAGTCTTGGTTAAACAGATAAACTAAAAAGTTCATAGAATCTTCAGCTCACCTAGAAGAGGCATAAAATTTTTCCCATCTTGCTTTTTTGTGACCCACAGTATAATTTCATATATTGTACCCATGGGTTCCCTGGCCAGATCTTGGCTCCACAAGTGACCATTTTATTGACAAATATTCTGCAGCTGCCCCCAAACCATCAGCTATCCCATGGTAACCCTCACTTTGGGTTACCACAGAATAAACAGGAAAGCAACCTTGATGTCTGCAAGATTTATAAATCAAAGGATTATCTAATATTTTTAACCACAGTTTAGAAAGAGGTTCTTGAGTCACAAGAGGAGTGAGTCACACTTCTGTTACTTTCTACCCATGAGGAATCCAACCTACCTCCTCTGCTAATATTTTGTTCAGTAAAACCTTAGGCCTTCTCTAGCAAATAGCAGACTCTGTATGATATGCCTCATCATGTTATCTAGAACTCTATCTTCTTGGTTTTTGTTCTCCATTTCTGGCTTCTGTGAACTCAATATGCACTGCCTCATCTGTTCTAAAGACATCCATCATTTTGAGCAAGGCTTCTTGCTTACCTCCTATCATGTGCCTCAATTATTTCTTGCCTTTTTTTTTCCTGGACATATACTATATATTACCTATGTCTATGATTTGGGGAACAAACCCAGTGGCCCTTGTGAGCTAGGCAAGTGCTGTATCATTGAGCATCATACAACACCCAAGATAGATTAAGTAAACTTTTCTTTTTTTTTTTTTTTTTTTTTGGTTTTTGGTTTTTGGTACCAGAGTTTGAATGCAGGGGCACTCAACCACTGAGCCACATCTCAGCCCTATTTTTTGTTGTTTTTTTAATGTAGAGACAGGGTCTCACTGAGTTGCTTAGTGCCTCGTTATTGCTGAGGCTGGCTTTGAACTCCCGATTCTCCAGTCTCAGCCTCCCAAAGTGCTGGGATTACAGGCTTGAGCCACTGTGCCCAGGTAGGTAAACTTATTTAAAACCAGAATAAATATAAAATTCTGTAAAGAACAAAATGGATGAAAAAAGACAGATCTTGCTGTTTGAGTATGACAATCAAAATGAGAAATCATTTTTATTAAAAATATATTGATTTTTGGGTGTAACTCAGTGGTAGTAATCTTGTCTAATATGCATAAATTTATGGGTTCTACCACCTGCACTTAAAAAAAAGAAGTCATTTATCTTTTCTATCACAACAACATATAGTAAATGTGATTTGAACACACAAAACCAGAAGTAGTCTATTTTACAAGAGTATCATTAAGATTAAAATCTGATGTGCAAAAAGTAGGTAGAAGACAAAATTGCAAAGTAACAATGACTTTTTTTGTTATTAATACAACGACTAAATTTCTGGTTAAAATTTTTATAATTCTGTCACGGAAACATTTATATTCCAAACAAATTTATCCTAAGACTCTCTTCAAATACTTACTTGAGTACACACACACACACACACATTAGCATGCACACATGTATATGTATATAATAGATATTAAATGTAAATGTGCTCAACCACTTAGCTAAACCCACAACACTTATATTCATTTGCATTGTGAGTAAAGTTTTCTGTCATTTTCCCTAGTGGATCTAAATTATAACATTTTCTTGCCTTAAACTCCTGAGTAAATAGAGTTATAGCTCTTCACCTCTTTAAATATTTTAAATGCTCATCTGAAAACTTCACAGTTGCAAGTTGTGTTGGTAAAAAAGTTTAACTTTTTACCTGCCCTACTTCTTTTTTTTTTTTTTTTGGTACTGGGGATTGAACTCAGGGGGCACTTGACCACTGAGCCACATCCCCAGCCTTATTTTGTGTTTTATGTAGAGACAGGGTCTCACTGAGTTGCTTAGTGCCTCGCCCTGGCTGAGGCTGGCTTTGAACTCACAATTCTCCTGTCTCAGCCTCTCTAAATGCTGGGATTACAGGCTTGAGCCACCGTGCCCTGCTCCTACCCTACTTCTATTAAAGACAGAATTTAAGAATCAGCTTAACGGTTATTATTTACTCATCTCCTCTTATCAATATTTATACCAATATAAAACACTTCTCTTCATATAGAATTTTTAATTCACTGAGAATAAATATACACAAAATTCAGGGAGAGTAAATGGATTGCTAACTTCAGTGTCCCTCAGTGTAGTTAAAGCAGCACAGGTTCTGATACCAGAGAAATA
Source organism: Xerus rutilus (assembly GCA_028644305.1). NCBI lineage: Eukaryota > Metazoa > Chordata > Mammalia > Rodentia > Sciuridae > Xerus > Xerus rutilus. The sequence goes on from JAQQSJ010000020.1 coordinate 4,121,751, forward strand.
TTTGAGACAAAGAGTTAGATAGCACAGGGAGATCCTGCTTCCAAAATGAAAAGGAAATTGAAAAAAAAAACAATATAAATTAATCAATAATACATTTTTTCAGATTTATAGTTGTAAATCTGAATTGTGAAATAGGGCTATAAGGATTACATATTGCAGCATAGTTTGGACATATCATCCTCTAGGTAGATATTTTATAAGCTGGTCTAGGATCAAAATCTGCCTCAGCCTAATACAGGAGTAGAAGTGAATGATGCCTCAATGGTCTCATTCTCTCTGGAAAGAAACTTAGGGATGCAATTTAGGGATGCAGAATAATGGTGGGGAAAGCCCTCAACTATCACTCAAAAGAGACTGAGTAATATCACCAGTACTGCCAGGAATAAAAATAAAATTAAAACTAGAAATACTTTACACTCTATTCCTTCAGAGAACTCTATGAGAACACCAGTCCACTAGATTATTCCTCAATATTATCAAAAGAGAGGAGAAAAATTAAAGCAGTGGCAAAAACAGAAAACTAGAATGCCCAGAACCATGGTGTATGCCTGTAATTCCAGAGACTAAGGGAACTGAGGCAGAAAATTATTAAGGTTAAAACCAGGCTCTGAAAGTCAGAAAGATATCATCAGCAGATAAAATAAAACTTAGGATGCAGCTCAGGACTAACATTTCTCTGCATTCTATATTAATTACAGCAGAACAACAACAACAACAAAATATAAAACTGAAAATCTGATGGTAGAGAAAATTTTATTCTTGAAATTTGTTCTTGTTTGACATATGGTTTTAAATGACTATAATGTAACCTAATTAGCAAACTCTACTTTTATGATGTAGGTCAATCCAGTCATCATGAGGTAAAATAATATTAATAGAACTTAATGGATTAAGCTTTCCTTCACCATCAACCCCCTCCAGTGAATACACTGAAGGTAGAAGTAGAATAAAATCTGAATATAGTTGATAACATTTTTTTTTCTATTTATGTGCCAAACATATACTCTTGACTTGAGAGGCATTATTATATCAGTGTTGTCATATTTGGAAAAAAAAAAAGATACTTACTCTAGAGAGATTATTGCAAGTCATCAGTATTGTCATATTTGGAAAAAAACATACTTACTTCATTGGATTCCAGTTTTTTATATAATTTTTGCTTATCACATTGAAGGTACATTCATATACTATTTCCAAGTCAGCACAGTCAGTGAAGTTTCTAGGAAATAAATCATGCTCAGGCAGCCTGGACCATCTCAACAGGTGATGTTGGTAATATCACACTCTATAATTCTCAGGAGCTTACAATGTGAAAAGTGTCATAGGGGACATTAATCCTAGGGCATTAGAAAATATTCCAGCAGAAGTGTAGTAACTACTGGCCTGAAGCCTTATTGACCTGGTGCCTTTGATGTCTTGCTTCCTGAAATTGATGTTGCCAGTATAGCTGGATGTACATGAAAATAACATTAGCATGACTGTTATTCCATGGGTCTTTCCCAATTAACAGAAGAACCCTTCCTCTGATAATAGCCCAACCCCTATTGTTAATGCAGAACATTTTCCCAGGCTAGAGTCCACCAGATGCTGGATGTAAGGCTTGTCTGGTTGAGTCCATATGTCATATCCCAGCAGGAATAACAGTTTTCTTGCCAAATTCATTGAATCTCATGAGGCCCCTTCATCAGAGGCATTATACTTATGGGGATGTGTTCTCTAGCTGTGTAATTAGGCTTTAGATATGAAAAGTCACCTCTGATTTAGACATGGTGAGCAATAGCAAGATCCTGTGAATCTTCAAGTTGTTTCAGGACCACATAAAATCTTCTGGGTAAAGGTATGGTCACATTTTAATAATGGAGCAAAAGGCACTATGGAGTTTGGAGTGCAGGAGTCATGAGAGGCTGAGACCTCCTAAGGTCTCCTTCACAATGTACTTCCCAAGGAGTGGCAAAGCAGGTCATATACAGCAGCCAAGATGGGCAATCCTGTGAGGCACTTGAATGTATAGGCATCCTCTCAAACCTCACACTTTGTAACAATATAAAAAAGTGTAGTCAATTGTCACTGGGATTGGTTTTGTTGGGCATAGATACTAAGAGGTCCTTGCTCTGAGGCCCTAGCCACTCCTGTTTCTTTAGTACCCAGAATCCCATCAGTTTTTGGTGTTCATTCTTCAGGGAAACACCAGAACTCAGACCTCTGCTAAATACCATACAAGGGTGGAACCTGTGTTTTGCCCAGCCATCCTCTGCAAAAGTGCCCAAGTAACCCCTCTGGAATCAGGATCCCTCCCTCTTGGCCATAAAACCACTTACTCTTCTCCTTGAACTATGCTTCCTCAACATCTGTAGAAATGTTTTGATACCTAGAGAAGGGCAGGAGTTTGTCACCTCTAATATTCTGTGCACTTTGTCTACCATGATGCCTGGAGGGCTTGGCTACCTTCCATACTATAATGAAAGATCAGGAGAGCTGGAAGGTTTGTCTGAAGTGCTTTCTGAATGGTATATACTTCTTAAATGTCTTTCTTATATGTTTGAGTCATGAATTAACCAAATCACTCACTTCTTAGCAATTTTAGGACAAAAGTCCCCCCATCTAACTCAGGGCTCCCTGCTGTGTCTATGTGCCAGTCAGAGGCCCTTCTAGATGCAATCGAGATACTTCTTACCAAATGTGAAAACTGCTTTTTTTTGAAGCCTCAGAGTAGTTTGGCCTGCAGCAGAGAACATCTTCACATGGGAAAGGACCAGCCTACAGGGGAAATCCAGTGTCCTTGGCACCCTGTGCCATAGGAACATCCCTGAGATAATTATTCCTAGGTCTCATCCTACTTGTTTTTCTAAACATCCAGGTAGGTTTTTCTTAAAACTCTACTTCCCAAGAGCTGAATGAGGTACAGAGTTATGCCTGAAATTCCCAACATCAAACCAGGAGAGGCCATGTCCCAGGGTGCGGAGGTGGTACACACTTTTGACTCAGCAGCTCCATCATATTATTGATATTGGTGAATTTTGGTGAATTTTGGTGAATTTTGGTGAATGAAGGTGCCCACTAGATGGGAAAAATCCACAGATAAATCTGTCATTTCACAATATTCAGGGATTAAAAAGAGACAGTTAAACATAAAAAACAGTAGTAATCTGAGAAATTATCCTGTGCCTTTCAGTCAAGGGAAAAAAGAACAAAAAACATTTTCTCCATATCCTCAGTAGATATCTCACACACACACACACACACACACACACACACACACACACACACATATACCTGGTAAGGGTCTAGAGCTATCCATAGGGGAATGCTAGAGATAGGGTAGACTATTCTCACCTGCAATATTCTGTTTTTATCACTTCTGTTCTCCTTGGGAAAAAGCACCAGAATCTTTGGAACCCAGTGTTGACCCAGCACCTCTATACTCTTGAAAGTTAGTGTCTAAGGCTTTTCTGAGGCCTGAGCATCCACATATGGTAGATAACAAGAACACATTACTCTGGGCTTGCTGTCTCAACACAAATAAGTACACTGGCACTGTATCTGAATAGCGGGTGCCTAGCTACTAGGGTTAGAAGTTCTCTATTTTTTATTACCAAGGAAGTGAGGACACTTACTTGGGAACTTTTTACCTGAGTACCTTTCTCACACATAATTGTTCTAAAATCCCCCACAATGTTATATTCTCCCTTCTTATCCTGACATATGATGTGGTAGACACAGGTATACCAAGACACCCTGGATCAGGTTGCCAGATAGGTCTGAGTTTAGCCACCTCCCCTGATGTGGGGAGACAGACCTTGATTCAGAACCATCTTCTAATTCAAACCTGTGTAACCCTGAGGAAATCAGGGTTCCTAACATGTTCACTAGGGATTTTTCTACCATCTGCTTTTAAGGTTGTTTTCAGCTTTATGCACTGATACATACATATACTCCATGAGAAATCCTAATTCTGGAGTCATATTTCTGTAATGCATAAAGATGTAAAGAAAACTAAAAAAGACACAGAGTCAAGGTGCAGTGGAAAAGAAGAAAAGCTGATCATCAGAGCTGCCAGCTTTATTTATACCCATAGATTAACTTCGGTCACTGGAATCATTAGTATATTATTGTTCATTGTATTATTAGGCAAGTTACAGTATCAGCAATAATATTAGCTCACTTCTAATTTACAATCTATCATTACAATATTTGATGTTTGGAGTTTTGCATAGCTCTCCAAAAAGTTCATTGTTTGAAGGTATTGTTAGATGGACCAGTCCAGGGGCAGTAGAGATTGATGAAATATTTTATTTACCTAGAAAGTGAAAGGAGCTATGTGCCTAAAGTCATCATCAAGGCTGATAAGGCTCTAACACAGCCACTTCTTGGAGGAAATTTCTATAGCAGATAAGCATTTTATGTCTTTGTAAAAAAATATTCCCAGTCACTGCACATCCTATACTTTGTACATAAACCTACCCAAGAGCTAGGCTTCCTATACTTTTGCATAGGATTGCTAGATACCAAGCATGCCACAGTCATGGAGTTATCAAAGACCCTAAACACAAAACATTTACATAAACATAAAGATGTCAGAACATAGGAAGGTGAGGGACAAAGAATGACATGCAACTCTATCATGACCTGAGTTTCACTGTGAAATAGACAAAGTTAACTTTTCTCCTGGCTGCCATTCCCAATGTATACCAAAGGTAGTTTGTAGGGACTAATTTTGAGAAATATCTTGCCTTTGCCATAGATATGCCAATGGTGTCCTGTGATATTTTGAAGTATCTCAATGTCACTTCTCATTGTATTATGTGGGTATAGTATAAGGGATTCCAAAAACCACAGATTCCTGGTTCCCATGTTCTATAGCTCCCTCTCATCTGAGTGAATCCACATCAACCTCTGGTTTTTAAGATACAAATTTTCAAGTGTCATGGGATATCACTTCCAAGTTTGAGCCATAGGAACTCTCATTTCTGTTAACCTACATAGTGCAACATATGGAGGTGCTGCTATGATCCTGAAGTTTGTGGAAAAACTTGCTATAGAAGCAGTCAGAGCCCCAGCTACCCTATGGAATAAAAAAGAGCTGGCATTTTTGTGTTTTAATTTTGAAATGCTTCACATAGATAAAAATATTTGGGCTTTTAAATTTCTGATGCACCAAATATGTCAAAAAGTAAGTATATTGTGAACTAGTTAATATTTAGTCCAATACCATGGTCTTAATCATTTGATGGACATTTCTTTCTCCATGTCTTCAGGAAAGGACTATATTGCTTCTTTAAGGATGGCAGTAAGCCACTGTTTGTTTTGTGTACAATTTAAGGCAGAGAGATTCCTACTATTCTAACAACAAAATTCAGAAAAATGCCTTAGCAATAAAAAAAAGATTCTTATCAGAAGGCAATACTGATTCTATAGATAAGGCTGCCCAACAGAGAGAAGCACAGATAATTCAATTTTGTTATTTTTTATTTATAAATGGACACAATATTTTTATTTTATTTATTTATATGTGGTGCTGAGGATCAAATTCAGTGCCTTATTTATGACAGGCAAGCACTCTACCACTGAGCTACAACCCTTGCCCTGAGACAATTTAATTTTGAGGTCTAGAAATGGAAAAAAGGCCACTCTTCAAGAACACTTACAAACCAAATTTATGTTTACTGAGTGTGTTGTTCTCACTGTTAAATGGAACACAGGAGCTGAAATATTTCTCATCAACTAAGGAACATCAATAATTGCCTAATCACCCCAGGAGACTTAGGACCATCTTTATTGTGCACAAAAAACTCAGTGGTTGCTCATTACACTGCCACCAAGTTGAGAGGTAGAAGATTGGTCTAGAAAGATGGGAAGATTAACATTCACATGCAAAATTATCCCTGTGCATGGGCTACCAGCACAGGATATTGCTGGATGCTTCTTTGTTCTTTGAAATGTAATATAGAATACTCAAATGTACCTTGAGTAGAGGTGGGGAGGGATCACCAGAATGAAAACCAGCAACTCTGTGTGTTGAAGGGCTTGATGCACCCAGAGGCTCCATTCAGTATAAAAACAAGAAATGGTCCCTGTGTTCTAACCTGTTAGAAGTTTAAAAAAAAATGGAAATTTCTCTCCTTTTTTCTCATGCTCCTGCAGACATTCATTTTGTGGCCTCACCTGATAATATTTATTATTCCAATAAGTTTTTTCAAGAAGGAGAAAAAACAGTGGACCAGATATTGCATACCCCATAGGGCCATGCTATAGGTAGAAGTTCAGACAGTTTCCATATCACTAAATACAACCATAAAGCTAACAAAGGTAGCTGGTGATATTTTGTCACTTCTGGCTCCTCTTGGGAAAACAACTCAAAATTCTCTTTTGTGATCTTTAGTTAAGTCTCCTAAACAAAGAAAATAATTCATAAGTAAGATCTGGAGACTTTTCTCCCTATGCTGTGAACTTGAATGTCAGTTTCAGATTCAGGTTTTCTTAATCTCAAACAAATTGCTCAACCATAATTTGACTTCATTTCCAATTTTTTTGTCAAACCCTATTTTGAGACTCCAAAATGAAGATTAACACTATGGGATATTTTTCTGTCTCATAAGTGACTGAGGGCTGTTTTTTGTTCTCCTTTTATATTGAAAATTTTATACATTTCTCAGTTCACTCAGAAGTGTAAGAGAATTTTCTCCATGTGCTTTCTTGTTTCAGATAGGCTAATGATCAGAAAATATGCCCATAGCTTTTTCAACAGTTTTGGCCAGATGCTCAAATCCATATCACGCTAGACATAGGTGAAATGGTTAACTGAATTTGGATGACCTCTTCTTGACTTTCATAATGTTAATGTGTAGTAGAATATAGCAATGATTCTACCAAGTGAATTCAGACAATGTCATGATTGAATGGTTGTGAAGAGCAGTGACTTGGATAGTGGTCTTTGCATGCCAGGACAATATTGACTAAAAGCTATGGTAATACTCTGCTTGAGAAAGTTCTTTGCAAAAGAGCAGAGGTATATCAGTCTTGAACTTGAGCTCAGACACTGGTTGCTTGGGATAGAGAATTCTGAGCATAAGAAGTCAACCACAATATTTTTCATGTTGTGCAAACTTCAAGCCTACCTGCTTTGTATAAACTTGACAATGGGCTTCCTGGGTGTAGTAGAATGTGTAGGTTTTTCCTGACACTGCAACATAATAGCTGCAAATTGTTTTCTATGTCTCTATCCTTTTAGTTCACAAAGAAGTCTCTTGATAATGCATACTTTGAACAATTTACAACATCCTTATAGTTTTAACTTTCTGATTATGTGACACTATGTAATAAATGTGCTATTCTAGCTCAGAATTACTGTTCCTGCATCAGAGGTCTGTTTCCTGCATGGTACCATTTTTTTTATGTAAATATTTCTGTGTCTTTCTTAATCCCCCTTTACAATTTTTTTTTTTTTTTTTAGTTTGGCCCTGAAGGTACCACAAACACTCTAATCCCTCTCCAATCCTGCTCAGATATTAGAAAGCAATTTTTAGGGGGAACAAAATCTCCTGCTCTCACTAAAATATGCCTTGTCCATGACCCTGAGCATGGAGTTCACTCAGTTTAAGCCTTGAACTGTATAAAGGAGCACTGGAAAAGATAATGTACTGCCTTTCTTGAAGGCAGTCGCCACCCTCTCAGTCACCCCAAACTACTGTTTCTCAGTTGCCATCTCTGGCCCCAACACTGCAGGCGGGTTCCCTGACAGTGATGTTTTATGTGCCCTGTGGCATGGCACAGAGGCTCAGTGGCCCTGACCATAGGGTCAGTGCAGTTCTTGCAGATGGATGTAGAAGGACTCCACCTGTGACTAGGCTTTGCCAGGACTGCTAGGGCAACACTGCAGTCGCTGCTACCTTGGCAGGCTTCTTTTTCCTTCAAGTTGGCCTGTGGCCCATTTCTCTTTTGATTCCACATATGGGAGGCAATGTATATGGACTAAATAAAATTTTTAAAAAATCTCTTCGTCAGGGCTCATGAGTAGTAAAAGGTTCTAGGATAAATTTTATGCTGGATATGTAAAAAGACTTCATATGAAAATGGATTCATATACAAATGGTTAATTACAGCTCTGCCTTTCTCTCTTCAACATGGATAGTTTCTTTCTGTATGTTACAGACTTCCTTTTTCAAGGTGCTCTTGTGAAAGGCCAGGTATGTGTGTAGCCATTGAAATAAGGAAGAAACACAGTCATTATCTGGATAAAAAGCTGCATACATCTTTTTTATTTTAATTTTCATGAACTGGAGATTTAACTCAGGGTTTTTTCATGGTTTGCAAGTACTCTGACACTGACTACAGCCCTAGCATCTGACATTTAGTATTTACACTATATACTAGACCATGCTCCAAAAGGAGTATCCTCCATTCTTTCTCCCTTCTAAGGATGTTTAGAAAAGTTCAAATGGTAGATTCACACACCTTTTCTCTGACAGAGTAAATATCTGTGCATTTATTCTAACAACATAAATTCCATGTTTCCATGGAATAAAATTGTATTTTATTTGCTGCCTTAATCATATTTCCTTAATATATTCATCACAATGTCTACTATACCCATGAATTTTATAATTTATGTCACATGTAATCCCCACAAAACTCTTTCCATTCTTATGTATGTCAGCTGCATTCCATCTGGTCTTCAAACTGAGTTTCATGTTTTGGGGAGCCTACTCAATTATTCAAATGGGACAATTATATCTTTCACTTGTAAAGCAGGGTTCCAACACCCCCTCTTGTTAGAAAAACTACCTACCCCACATCCATAGCCTCAGCTTCTTCTATTTTCTCCCATGTGAAATTTCTCTGGGACATTTTTTGGTGGTTACATCTGATACATTTTTGGTGGTTCCTACTTTCCAAGACTGTGAGCATATGTCCCTAAAGTGCTGCCAGTCTCATATCTCAAGTATTGGATTTTTAGTCTGGCCATACAAAGGGCAGTACTCCATCCATCTCCAATGATATGGAAAGTATGTGAGAAATCATATACTGTGTCTTATCTGGATTTGTCCTCTGAAGATTTTTCTGTAGATTTTTTAAAACTCACTGTTCATATTCAAATTATTCTGCTAGGATTTCTAGATGTAGCCTTGGCCAACTTATAATTCTGCTTTTAGTTTGAAAACTGATTTGTACTCCCATCTGCAATTTTTATTTGTTTTATTTAATAGTATATTTCTCATTTTCACTGTTCGTTTTTCTTTTTTTACTATTCTATGATGAAAAAAAATAATAGCCTTGTAGCCTATACTCATATTTTTTCATCTTAAAATGAGTCACAGGAACAAGAAGGGAGAAGTCTCATAGGCAGGACTATAGGAGGGTTAGGAAAGCTGTTGATGGGATGAGCCAGGAGACAAATCAGAACTTTAATAGTTATACAGTTTAGAAAAAGGAGTTTTATTATTGCTTTGGGTTTTAAGTCTTCTCAGTGGATGGCTTCCAATTCTGTCACTATGTTTTCATCTGTACTCATTACATTTTATTTGAACTCTGGGAGGAATTTCAGGATACCTATGTTTTTCTCAGTTAGCAAATAGGCCTTGCAAGGATTGGATAAATTTGGGAGGAGAAAACTTATTATCAAAGAATATTAAAATCTTATTAGAATTAATGCAAAATGATCGTAGCACAATACTATAATTGAAGCCAGAAATAAAAGTAGGTAGTCAACATAAAAAAATTGGGCCAGATCTAAGAAAACAGACTGAACTGGTTTGGGTCCCAAAGTTTGGAGAGTGTGCTGTGGGAGATTAAAATTTTAATGTCCCCAGAGCCTGTCCTATACTTTCCTTTTAAAAGACTCATTAATGAAGCAACTCCTGAGCATACAGAGTACTGTTGATGTTCCCTGGGCTTCCCTTTACACCCAGATAACTCCACACTGACCCCTTCATTCCATATGTTTCCAACACTGATTACATATACATAATAAGGGAAAACAAACAAGATAAAGGAGAAAAATACAATAAAAAAACAAAGAAAACTTTAAATGTGTAAAATGGATGGCATTTCCTCATTCCACAGATTCCACATATGGGTTCCCTTTTCCCTAAGGGGGAAGTCTGTTATACTATCCTTTAAATAAATTTTCCTACTTTCTACTGTATGCTTGCCTCAGAGTGCTACTCTGGTGTTGTACTGTAAAATTCTGGGGAAGCAGGACCATCAATGTAACCAGCATCCAGTAGTTTTACCTATAAATAAGTCACACTCTAATTTTCTTTATAGGCTTTTCAGATGTGATGATTGTAAGGTCAGATATTGATGACCAAAAGGAGATAAATTAAAATCGTTGAGCAAGGCTTTATTTAGTATGTTCCCCAGAAGCATACTGGGGAGCTTTAGTAAGAGCTTTAGTAAGCTCCTCTCTTGACTCCTCAGTTCAACAGAGTGGATCTAGGAGAATTGAACATGCATGTGCTGGGTGGGATAAAAATTTTAAGGGCTTAGGGCAGGAAGAGGAGGGCTTGGGGCAAGAAAAGGAGATTTTTGGAGTCCTGTGTCCCCCTGGAGTTGGTCAGGAAATTCTGCTGAGATGCTTGTCCTTCCAAGATTGGTTAGGAGAAATCCACTGATTGTTAACAGACACCATTACTGCTCGTGTGTCAGCATCTGATTGGGTGTTCTTTTATGTATGCAGGATGCTTGATGCTTTGTTCCCTTTTGCTGCCTTAAACTGACCTAAAAATGATGACCTGGATAAATGCAACTGATTTTTTTAATGAACCAAAATTTATCATTGGTCTACTGAACTTAAAACAACAAATTTGATTGCAAATACTGAAAAATATGTCTTGAGATTATATAAAATTGAAAAATATGAACTTATTTATTTTATTTACAATATAGCTACATATATGTTAAATGTTGTAAAACACTACTAAGGAGATGAAATTCATATACTGAAGGATCACTAGCTACAGGCATGCTTATCAAGGTCTGTTTCCAACTGATAAGGAATAGAACTCCATGGACATGTTGTGTCCAGTTTCAGTTACATCACCTTACCTGGATAACAAATGGACATTGATTCTCACTGGGTGTAACTAATCACAAACATACACCACCAACATGGACCTAGATTTAAACTACTTGCCCTGTTACATTGAAGAGCTTTGCTTCAAAGATATTAGTAAGACTGGCTGCTGTGCTGTCTGTCCCTGGATCAACTCTATCATTCCCTGATCTCCAACTCTTGGCTGGAGAGAACCACCAGACATTGATAAGGTTTGCTATTCAGCTCATGGAAGTTACATGGCATTATAGGTACTTTGGGGCACAAGGATACCCTGAGATTATACGATGGGTTTGCTGAGTGCATTGAGTTAACTGTTTATATTTGATGGTTTGTGTGATCAAATATATGCTTGCATTCAAAGACAACCTTCCTCCAAATAATTATTAAAGCACTGCTCACAAAAATTATATATTCAATTTAATAAGAAATACTGACAAAATATGAAAACATTACACAACAAATTTACAACTAGGCATGGTGGTGTGCACCTGTATTCTCAGCACTTTGAGAGTCTGAGACTGTAGAATTGTGAGTTCAAAGCCAGCATCAGCCACAGTGAGTCACTAAGCAACTCAATCAGACAAGGTCTCTAAATAAAACACAAAATAGGGCTGGGGATTTAGCTAAGTGATCAAGTGCCTCCAAGTTCAATTCCTGATACAAAAAAAAATTCTACCACATCAGTAGATACCTACTCTTTAGAAATATATCTTTTCTAAGTGCAGTATAGTTACATATACAAGCTTTATATAACATTAAATTAAAAGATGCAACATCTAGCTAGACAAGGAGGCACATGCCTGTAATCTTAGTAGCTCAGAAGGCTGAGGCAGGAAGATTGCAAGTTCAAAGCCAGATTCAGCAATGGTGAAGCAATAACTAATTCAGAGAGATCTTGTCTCTAAACAAAATACAAAATAGGACTGTGGATGAGGCTTCATGATTGAATACCCCTGAGTTCAATATCAGGTTACCCTCCTCCAAAAATGTCAAAGAATTTGATGGGAAACTTAGAAGACACCAATATCTATGAGATAGGAAAGCACAGAACAATAATCTTGACAAAACCACATTCACACAACGCAAGAGATGGTAGAAAAATAAGCCAAAAAATGGCCAGGTTTAAACTATACAGGAAACAAAGCTGAAAAGGTATCAACCAGTCTCCAAAATGTAAAACAAGAATGATCAGGAAATTGTAAAACTGTAAAAAACCTCCTTCGGTAAAAATCAGTGTTCTTAGTTACAAATAATAAAATGTATTCTCATTAGGTTTATAAGAACATAATTTTAATGCAGAAGCTATCAGAAATAACTGAAAGCAAAGAGAATAGCTTAGTGTCTAACATGGGGAAATAATTTCTAAAATAACACCACATTGTTCACATCACAAGACACATGATATTAAGGGAAGAATTACAAATAGACTTTCATATCAATCAGAAATTAAAAGCTGACTGGTCAAGCTGTTTCAGACACTCAGAAAAGTCAATGAAGTTTCAATATTGTTTTCCAGTAATTTGGTCAGTGTTCCAATAATTACTATTTAATGTTGATCAAAATTTTATGATGAAAATTTGATCATTTAGAAGATGTAATTTGCAATAATATCTGATTTTATAATTTTAAGAATTAGACACTTATTGAAATAAAATAACCAAATATTGCTCTCCTAGAGTTATTGATGACTCCAATACAAGACTTTCAGTGTGACTGTGAATGGACTCATATTAAAGTGATGGAAGTGGCATACTAATTCCAAAGGCTCTAAGAGATAAATATTTTTTTGTATTTTCTCAAATATTATGACTTTTGGTATTCCTTAGCTTGTGACCACCAATAAATTCTCCTCTTCTGTGTTGATGGAGCACTTGAGAGAAAGAAAGAAAAAGAAAGGAAGGAAGGAAGGAAGGAAGGAAGGAAGGAAGGAAGATGTAAGCCCATCTTACAAGGAAGATGGAGATACCAATTAAGGAGCTACCCTCATACCCCACAGGGACAGGGAATAATAATCAAGACCCTCCAATAGGCTTGTTCTTTTAAACGTAATGTGCAAAGATGAACAAATGGCAATTCATTGCATAGAATGAGTAAAGTGCAGTAAAGTGGGTCTCTGGCTCTTAAAGACCAGAGTGGGTAGTAAAAGAGCCATAAAACTGAGTTAGTGACAGGCCATTACAGGACATAGCTGATGAAATCCTGAAACCAAACCAAAGCAACACAAAAATATTAAATTCAGGAAGCGCTATATCCCCATAAGGTCACTTAAGGAAATCAAATTTGGATGAGGAACAATAGACAGAAATGTATCCAAAGGGGTTTCACTGTATTAACTTTTGTTTTACTAAATTGCTATTTATATTTCCCATAATTATAGTCCTGAATTAGCTCAATTACTACTTTCTTTATCTTTTGAATGTTGTCATTATCTTCAGCCTGCAATGCATGTGGCATACTAAATTTACCCCATTCATGCACTTATCATTTATTTTTTTTTCTATTTAAATGTGTATATGTGTGTGTGTGTGTGTGTGTGTGTGTGTTTCCCATTTTCTAATATTCTGCCCTAAAAATTTCTGTGGTATAACATCCCTAAAATGCATTTTTGTCATTTCAGGTCAGTACATCTAAATATTCTATTCTAATTTGAAAAATAAAAATAAAAAACAACTTGTCCCTCTCACTTTGACCAATTATTCATTAGAATTAAAGATTAATATCAGTGCCTTCAGAAGACTTAATTCTTATTCACCTTTTATATACATAGGGCTATATTTTTTAAGCAAGCAGCAAGAATGTTATTTAACAGGAGATAAAAGTTTTCTAGCCATACATGTTGCATTAGCGGGTCCCTTGAAGCTAGGGTGTTGATTCTGACACTACCTTACCACTGAAGCATCTGGATCGTGTTCCAGGTCAGACATTGATATTATGTGTACACTGAAAATGATCCATTAGTTATTACTGCTTTCCTTTTACTTCCTAAATTTGTTTGGATATGTGGAAATTGTATTTTTAAAATTATAATTTTCAACACATTCAGCATAGACACATCCAATAGTAGGAGACACATATTCTGAAAACAAGGAGGAAGACCCTCACCAAGTCCTAAAGAGGTGACAAAATGAACCCTGGGAAAGAAAACAATAATCATACACTAAATTATTTTTAAGAGTATTTTAGTTGGTAATATATTACTACTCTAGGAAAAAAGTGATATAAATGAAATTATAAATTCTACTGATTAAAGAGAGTATAAACATCTAAGTGCAGTGGTACATGCTTGTAATCTCAGTGTTTTGGGTGACTGAGCTTTGAAAATCACAAGTTCAAAGCCAGCCTCAGCAATTGAGTGAGGGTTTAAGAAACTCTGCAAAACCCTCTCTCAAAATAAAATGTTACATATAGTGCTGAGAATGTGTTTCAGTGGCAAAGCATTCCTGGGTTCAATCTGCAATTCAAAACAGAGAGAGACAGAGAGAGGGAGGGAGGGAAGGAGGGGGAGAGAGACAGAGAGACAGAGGAGAGAGAGAGAAAATAAAAAAGAGAAGGTAATCAGTGACACACTCATTGTCAAGAATGTAAACAATTTAAAAGCAGCAGTGAGTTGGTCTATGGAAAACTCATCCAGATTTATTAACTACTGCTTTCGGAAGTTGGTATCCGTCTACCCATCATGCAAAAGAATATAGGAGTCCTATTTTAAGATATGTATGGATATAAACAGCAAATTTAATACAGCTATTAATTGACCCAGTGATCCACTTTATAGGGTGATTGGTGTTATGCCTAGGTGATAGATCCTTGAAAAGTTTAAAATAATGTGTTTTTAATCAAGTTTTCAGAAACCAGGGTTAGGACCTAATATAAAGCAGGCTTGGCAAAGGGGAAAACATTCAAATGCAAGTAATTGTATAAACAAACACATAAGCAAATATTAGAGAAGTTAACATTCAGGATACTTATAACATTATATATTCATCAGGAATGTATAAATAATAACAACTAAAGCAAAAGTGAATAAACAAAAGGACAAATATATAATGAAATAAATGAGTGAATGAATAACAAACTAAAAGTACAAAGATGTAAAGTGACTAGGATTGTCAAAGAAAGCTTGTGGTCATGCAAAAGTGTAAAGCTAAGCTGGGTGCAGTGGCACATGCATGTAATCCCAGCACTTTGGAAGACTGAGACAGGGGAATCACATGTTTAAAGCTGGCCACACAACAGTGAGGTACTAAGAAACTCAGTGAGGACCTGTCTCTAAATAAAACATAAAATAGGTCTGGGCATGTGACTCAGTGGTTGAGTACTCTTGAGTTCAATCCCCAGTACCAAAACAATAAATAAAAAAAAATTAAAAAGTGTAAAGCTATTTGAAAATGGTTTTCTACTACTTACTGAAGCATACCCTATAAACAATCAATTCTAGTCTAGTTGGGAAGTGATAAACACGAAACCTTTTTCACCTGCTTCTCTGTCTGGGGAACTGTGCCACAGTTTCCTTATTTCTTATTTCTAAACTTTATTTCTTCCTCCAAACATACTGTTCCTCTACACTTATGTTGCAATTGTAGACTTGTTGCATATGAACCCCTTAGCTGCTTTGTTTTCCATCTTTCTTTATTGCTCTTTTATTCCCTACTCTCATCTGTCTCACCAATACTTATTCATAAATAGTCATTCTTACATACTTAGCATCCACCGGCCTTGCATCCTGCTGCAACCCTTTCCTGCCTTGGGCAGGAATCTCTTTCAAATCACCTTCACTCAGACATAAACATTTGAGAGTAGGATAAGGGTTTTGGGTTAAATATGAAGGTTATTAAAAGTCAATCATATAACAATAAATCTACAAAAAGTGTTATGCATCTAAAGGTGAAGTTATAAAGAAAATCTATAGACTACTAGTTAAACTAAAGGATCTAAATTTATTAACATCAATAATTTGGAAAAGTTAATTCCAAAAAAAAAAGAGTAAATAAAAGAATATCCTAAGTGAAAGTGAAAATTTTCAAGACATAAAAAATATACATATCCAAAGAATGTCATATATTGGTGCTTTAAAAATGTAAAGTAAATTGAAACATATATATTAAAGTTTTAGATGTAGTAATCATATATTACTCATACATAATGGTAATATATGTGTATATGTACAACACATGCTTCATTTAATGATGGGTATATATTCCAAGAAATGTACTCTAAAGGTTCCATTTATTAATTTATTTTTATTTTGCAAATACCATAGTGAATAATTACACCTAAACTTTTATATTAATAAATGCTTAAGCTACATGTTATAGTTACATGAAGTTTATCACTGACCAACAAATAATTTTACTGTACATTATCTGTATGCTATAAAGTTATAGAAATCAGTATATGCCTCATAATAATATGAATAAATAGACCTGTGTCTAAGTACCTTAATAAGGCAAAGCACTTGGCATTTAGAAAAATATAAAGTATATAACTAACATGTGGAAATGGACAAATGACATCTTTTCCAAAGAAAACTGCTGGGACCAGGGTATATTTGTGGAGAAAAATGGTATTATATGATTCTTTAATACTAGATATAAATTATTTTCAGTAGTAATATATACTTCAATATAAAAATAAAATATAACAGGAAATGATAATGCACACTTGTAATCCCAATGACTTGGAAGACAGGGGCAGAAGAATCAAGAGTCTCAAAGTCAGCCTCAGCAATATAGCAAGGCCATGAGTACCTTGAGCAAGACTTAGTCTTAAAATAAAATATTAAATGGCTCAGGGATATATCTATGGCTAAGCTGTTAACCACTCTAGGATGTAGATCAATGAAGTAATTTTAATCTCAGGAACCCCAAAACAAGGGGGTTACTTATCTTCAAAAAAGTTTGACAAAATAAGTTAAACATTTATAAATTGGCTAACATTAAAATAAAAAGTTTATTTATAAATCATATTATTAAAAGATATAAAGAAGTGTTTCAAAGTGGAAAAATTAATTACTTCACATATAATTAAACACTTTTAGTGAAAAAGTAAATTATAGAGACACCAAGAGAAAGGGAGTCAAGATACTTGAATAATTATTTTGTAAAAGAAATATTCAAATATTAAAAAAAAACACAGCACCTTAATAAATTATAGAAATAGAAAATAACATCAGACAAAAATTTACACACTACTACTGAGGACAAAAACCAAATTCACATGAATTAAAAATGGAGTGCAAATCACTGTTGTCTATTTATGAAAATGATTTACCTATATAATGTATATGATACTCACCAACAAGCAGCATACACCTATATAAATTACTATACATGTGAACCATGATAAAAAATAGTTACATGATAGCATAAGGCTATAGCTATGTGGGTCCATACAGTTAAAATCTAGGGGCAATGAGGAAAAGGGAAGTACATTCAAAATAAAATAAATGCCAGCATTTGAGAAAAATTTGTTTCTAAGCCAAGACACAATTTTGGTTTCATTACACCTAGTTTAACTAACAGAACATAATACTACATAATAATATACAAGTGATATCTGTGTAACACATCACATGTATAAAGCCTTTCAAGGGAAATAGGTAGAACTTATCACAAAATAAAAATATAAAAAACAAAATAAAATACTCAAAAATACACACCATATATGTAAATAAAACTCATCATTTCAAATAAAATCATTTTAACTCAATTTAATGTATAATATTTCCCCATCAAAATTTTAGCATGCGTTTTTAATAAAAATTACTTCCAATTTTTTCCAGAGAAATATGTAAAATATTTCCCAAAACCTGTGATTTAGAAGACCAAATAAAGTAATTGTTGTTGTGTGACACTAATATATATTGTAAAATTACATTGTAAAATGACAGGCAAATGAAGCATAACATGAAAAAAAATCTAAATCCATGTGTACATAAAATTTTAGCATTGTTAAGAGCAATATAATCGCCTACCTAAACCCAACCATATGAAAAATGACATTAGATGTGAATGCTATAAAACTATTCAATTTAGAGTTAGAAATGGTGACCAGATGGCACAGTTCACTGGTAGAGTATGTGTGCAAAATATGCAAGGTACTGGATTCAAACATTAGCAATACAATAAAAAATAGATGTAAAGGGGAAATTATGTTGAAAACAAAGCACAATATTAAAATTCTGAACTCTCTCTTCATCTATAAATACAGTTAATAGAAAGTGACTCTAAAAGAGTAGATAATGTATCTAATACAGACTTATATACATTATATACAATCAGTAGGACAAGCTAGAGTACACTGGGCATTAGCCCTGTCTTGAAAAAAATACCATATTTAAGACCAAATATCTAACATACATTAACACCCTCAGTAAAGAGAAATGTAGGAGGAGAAATAAACAAGTATCTAAGCCACAGAAAATGTGTTGATTTTTTATGGCCATGAAAGTATTTCTAAGTGTTTCATTAGCTGGGATAAAGGCATAGAAATAGCCAAATATCAAAGTTGTCAATTTATCTCAAAAAGACATTTGCCAGGATATGTTCCCAACTGCTCTCTCTGGCAGATAATCTTGTCTCAAACTTTTATTGTAGATGTAATAGGGGAAAAGTACAGTAAATCACTGATAGCCTGAGTGTGATTTTAGCCTTTCTTGAGCCCTGTCCCAACCCTTCTCATCCCAGTAATAACTTCAGGACCACAAATTTCTTCTAGAAGGAGTTTGTGCACTCTTTCAACTTTGACATATTCTATTTAAGCTACTATGTCCTGAAGTTCTAAGTTCTGAAATAAAAGGAGACTAAGCATGCATAAAACTCCATAGATAGCAAAAAATGAGTGTACATTGTTTTCCCAGCACTTTCATGGACCATAATACTCAACAGTTGTTCAGAAAAGAGGTTAGAAACAACAGATCATGCTTATTCCCAATAAATCTTTACAGAACACTCTTAGAACACATGATTTACCTGAAATGACTTTTCTCTATGCTCAATGATATTCATTGCACCATTGTTTTAAATTGAAAAAAAAAAGAAACCAATGACAAAAGCCTTGAAAACAACACACATATTCCTTCACTATAAAATGGCAGAATAATGTGCAATGTGAGAATTGCCTGAAATATTACATGACCCTTTCCCAACCTGTACAAATAATTTATCATTTTTGCATTAACATATAATTTATACACCATCAAACTCATCATTTTAAAGTACACAATTCAGAGCCAGGCAAGGAAGTCTATTCGTATAATCCCAGCCACTCAGGAGTATGGGGAAGGAGAACTACAAACAAAGCTCTGGATTAAATTCCCAGTACCAGAAAATGTTAATTAAATTAAATTAAAAATAAAGAATGCTACTTGTATTTTTGTATACTCATAACATGATACAATCATTGCAACCATCAAATTTTAGAATAATTTTAATCACTTTTCTAAAAAGCTTTATAGATTTAGTTGTCACTTTTAAATTTCTCACATGTTCTAATTCCTGGAAACAATGAATCCAGAAGTTTTTCTATAGAGTGCCTTATTGTAGAATCCTTTGTGGTGACTGGCTTTATCACTTAGCATGTTTTAAAGTTTTATTCATATTGTTGCATTTAGCATTTAGCAATATTTTATTATTTTATTGGGAAAAAATATATTTAATCATTTTTGCAGTAAACATAATTTAATTGAATTCATGGATGGTTTCAGAAGACAAAAAAGATAAAAGAAATAAAATTAATTTTAAATGAGAATGTGGCAGAATAATTTTTCCCTTGAGTATACTAGTCCAGAGACAGGTAGATCCAGGATAAAGGCATTCATTAGAGTTCATGCTGAACAGATAAGCATTGGGGATAATTTTTGAAATCAGTGCTGTTCAGATGTTTGAAAAGTACAAAGCCTGTTGGCTTGGCCCATGAATTAGTATTTGGCTGTGTGTTCTTAGTTCTTAAGTCTGCATTTTTTTAACCTTCATTTGGGTGCACCTCCATTTCCATTTTTTCCACCACTCTAGGACAAAGAAATAGACTGGAATGCTTAACCTCACAAGGTCACCTTTACATTTGGGGGGAAAAATTACCTTGGGCCTATTACATGCATTGTCTGATGTTTGAGTAGCCTATTTTAATAGAGGTGAAAGATGAAAGTTGGCAGTCACAGGGAATGAGGCAGTGGGTTTGAGTACTACTAAATTAAAACCTGGAAACAGATTTTAAGGTCTTACAGATTGCTCTGTTTGTCCAGGGGAGGCTTTTTTTTTTTGCAGCTCTGCCTATTGCCCACGGAGATAAAATAAAAGAGTCTCCTCAATATCCATGGATGCAAGTGCATATGTCTTGGCCCTGATGATTTCTACAGAGAGAGGTTCTTAACAATCTCTGTATGATCAATGTGATTTTCATTGGACTGAGTGTATTAGATACATAGAGAGTCTCTGGTACAATTGACAGTGGGGAAACAATTAAAATTGATGACATTATAATGTTGATAAGGGATACTGGTCTAATAACAATACCTATGCTCCAACCACTTGAATGTAAACTGGAAGTAAACCAAATACATATAACCAAGCATATTCAAACCATTGCATTCATTTTCTCAATATAAACTATAACTGTCTCTAAGTAAGAACACTTGGCAGCATAATTTGTCATATATTATTCAAAATTATACCTAGCAGTTTTTTAAGCTAACATTACTTGTTCGTGGCTTTATTTAATAGAAAAAATAAACATATGTTTGTCAGGTTTGGTCAGGGTCCAAGATGCCCAAATAAGGAAGCTGGTCAGTGGAGCTGCAAGCCAGATGTGACGTCACTAGTGGACATGCCTCCTGTCAATCAGCGAGTTTTCCTGACCCATCAGGAAGGACT